>JARHVA010000191.1:1580000-1630000 GCA_037957365.1 Torreya grandis
AATATCTTTCAACTTAACCCTCTTCTTCTCCCTAGATAAGCTCATTTCCTACCTTACCCTCACCAAGATTGTACCCTATTGTAGGTTACATCTAGCTCTTTTGGGAGGTCTTTGTAGGTTTTTTATCTCTTCTTTGTATCTAATGAAGTCACCATGACCTTAATTTATGTGGTAACATTCTTTATTATCAATACAATCTCCCATTTGGCCTTCATATGCACTTTTGGTCATAATTGAGCCCTCCACTACTTGTTGACTGAGACAACTTATTTTTTAATCCTATTATAGGTGTCAATTTAATCTATTTATCTTGTAAAAGATGTTAAAATAACATCCTTTAACCCATTTTATGTCACAAAGTATTCTTATATTACTAAAATCATTTTAAGTGTCCTAAAGCCACACCTAAACACTCATGTTTTCTCACTACCTGTATACCCTATCTATTTAACCCCTGTAGGTGTGCTTCAGCTCATACAGACTTGGGTTATGATTTTGGGAAACCTCCCTTGAATTTTTATGTTTATATGGTACGTTTTTTAACTATAAATAAATTTATAAAGCTGTAAAACATGATTTTAGCATCAAATTCAGTGTCATTGGTTTGACTGAGATAGTTTAGACCCTACCTAGAGGTACATCTAATTTTTTTAGACTTGGTCATGATGCCTAAAAACCTCATTTGGGGACACGAGAACCATTTTATAGCTTATTATATATTTTACTCACCATATATACTCTTTATACTCCTAACTATGTTTTTTTTTCTTAGACTGAGACACCCTTGCTATAGTTGTGTTTTTTCCATTAAAGGGACACCTATAGGTGGCCATAGGCTTACAAGACCATGTCTCAGTATTCTATTGATATCCATAAATCAATCTATATGCCATTATATAAGTTTTCAAATGTTATTAATGATTTGATATCCAATTTTGTCCTTAGGGTGTCAAAAGTCATTAAACCTTTCAAACCTATAAATATTATTGCCTCATTTCAGTGTTTTTTAAGGCGACTTTGAGGCATTTGACTTCTACCTTAAACTAACCCTATCACTCCCATATTTTAAAGAGGTATTATCTAAAATATAGGATACAATATTCACCTCATTATATACTTTTAAATCCTCGGGAATCATGTTATGAGAGGTCCATAAAAACTCCATGGATCTCTATTTTGACATTTTAGGGAAATTTTCATAGAATTCAACCTCTTGTTTCTTCAACATGATTACACACTTTTTATCCCTTTTTCAATTAAAACAAGTTTTAAATGGTTAATTTACCTATTATAAACTAAAATTAGGCTTCTTTCATGTTTCAATCCTTCACACAAGAATCCTCAAAGCTCTACTAGTACACCTATAGATGAACATTCTTACGCATAGGTAGTAAAGCTTCTCTAGTTGTCATGGATGCATTTTCAATTAATTTAAATGGTATAATACCTCTATATATCCTCAAAATGATTGAAACCAACACTAAGGCTCTGATGACATCTTGATGAAATGCCTGTATGTGAAAATGAGATGGATATGGACAATGAGTGTGAAATAGAGAAACAAGGTGCACAAAAGGAATCATGGGCAGCACAAATCTATTTTAAAACTTCAAAATTAATTATTGAAAACAAGGAAATATTGAGTCAATCTTCAAACATTACTTTCAATGTGAAAATCACTTGCATATACTTGGAATAGAGCAAGCAGAGGCATCTCATGATTATTTTAGCTTGGTGAATGAGCTTGTCACAAAAATTTTACTCTTACCAAGCATCCAAGTGGAATATCCTCATATATTTATGGATTTTATAAGTAAAAAACTTTGAATACAACTCCATGGATAGGATAAACAAGCTTATACAGGTGATTGTAAGTAAATTTGGGCAAGGAGTTGACAATGAAGAAATAAAAGATGATAATTTTCCCAAAGCATGATAATATGGAACAAAACATGGGAAAATGTGATAATATGACCCATACAATTTTATAACACCATATTAAACTCACATGAAACCTCTAAAGAATACCAACATTCCTAAACAAGGCAAATTTGATTAAAACTTCACATTGGTGACACCTTCATGTAGCATGGACTAGCTTGATCATCAAAACATTATGAAACATGAAACTAAGAATTAATTTAATATGAAAAGGTATCCAACATCCTATATATTCAACATCATCAAAAAATTTATACATATTTGACTAGAATGGAGCAAAACCTATATGGTGCATGAAACAACTAATAGAAAAGTACAATCAACTTCAAAAGAATGATTTATAAAGAAAAATTCAACATTATTTAAAATATTTATATGGAAATTAAGGTATATAAGTTTAATACAATCTACCAATATCATTTATCCTAAGACCTCTTGAGTTATCTATACTAAGCACAAATTTGGATGTCACTTTTGTGTGTCTAGAAAACCAAGAAAGGAATAGAATGGTTTTGGTTTAAAATGGCACTTTACAAGAAAATGAAATGTATAAATGACTTTAAAGAAGGTGAAGAGTCATTTAATGATATTTTCCCACATGGCACACTTCCCAATGGGCTGTATAAGTGCCAAACTCTCCCTTTTTTGGTTGTTTCTTGAATTTTAGTTAAAGAACCTAGATTATTATGATGTAATTAACATACCTAATAGTTAAAAATAATTATTTAATTATTATATGTAAAAAATTACACATAGTCACATTAGGAACTATGCCACTTCATTAATGACTCTTAAAAGCACAATAAATAACCCAAAATGATAAATAAGCTAATGAAACCATGACTAAGGCTAGAAATACATTAGATAACATAAATTTAACCATGATATAGCTTGTGAAAAATATTTAGACCCATAAACATCCAAAAAACCATGTTTCTTACCTATAGGGGTCCAACTTTGACTTAAAAGGCAAACTTGGTCAAAAGTAATTGATAATTCTTTCTCTTATTGCTTGCATCTCTAAAATGATTCTTTTTTGTGTAACAACTTATACCAATGATGATAATATGTGATCCATAAAATGTGCCCTTCTATTTTATCATGTCTTCCTCGACATTCCACCAGAGCTGATATGCAATTTCTTGCTCTACTAGATTATCTAGTACATATTTGGTGAGGCATAAGGGGTGGACTTTATGACTGACAACCATGATTATCATATAATTGGGATACAAAAAGTAGTCACTTATGGAAGCTAGTGTATGTGTTATGCTTTTTCCAATTTTGGGTAGTGGAGTCCCATGAATTTCCTACCATACTTAATGATAAATTTCCTTGGTAGTTTAGACCATGCATTTTGTATATGCATACATATCTGTAAATTGGTAGTAATAAAAAATGTAATTCTTAATATAATATGTGGATGGGATCCAAATAAAATCAAGGTATCTATAGATTATGCCCATTATTATGGCAATAAGTATGACATTATGTAAAAATGGCTCGCTATATTTGGTCACTTGATTTTATGAAATACTAGTGCCCTCAGCTTAAATTTGATTATTTCTCCTAGGAAGAAAGTTACATTACTAGTCATTATCATATTTAGTAATGGCACCCAATCCAAATTGATAAAATTGGTGATAGGCATGCCATACATTATATTCATTAAGGCCATCCTAATACGTACCCCATTCTAAATTTGTTGATGGGGGTGGGAGACTTTCCTTTCAAAACCATAGTTTCCCCAAGAAGAAGCCATGATCTCAGCACTTTTTCAGTTATATTCTATTTATTCCATGAAACCAACCTATGTTTATCAAAAATTACATTTAGAATTATCAGAGATAAATACCTTTGATACTCATCTCTAGTGATGTAGGCCATGACTATCTAATGATCCATATGGTGAAAAAGTGCATCTTGTGTAATTTTTCCATAGAGAATAAATCTCATAGAAATTCAATACAAGGCATTACCTTAGGCTTGGTCACCACAATGTGTAGTCTTTATCTCGTAAGAGCAAGAAAGTCTATAAAAAATTGGCACTCTATGGAGGATATATTATCTTCATGTGAAAATTAATCAAGAACATCCACTACAAACCATAATTTTGAGTAGTTATCATACCTATTGTCAGAGATAGTTGTGTCAAAATTATATCTTTAAACTCTATTACATTCTTGATAGATAATGGTGATGGTGCATGTACACTTGTAAAACTCTTGGATGGTGATGACATTATAATTATTTGGTGTGATTATAGTATTTTTTACATGTATTGTGAAAAATATTTTCTATTGGTCTCTTGTTCACTTTTAATTTATTCATAGGTAGCTAAGGATTTAATTTTTAGAATAACAATTGTGTTCAAATTCATTTTTTATCAATGAATACATTGAAGGTATTATGAGACCTTCAAAATATCACCCATTATTGCCTTCCACATAAAGTAAATTTTTTTTCAATAAGGCCATCCCAATATGTACCCCCGTTATGAATTTGTTGATGGGGGTGGGAGACTTTCCTTTCAAAACCGTAGTTTCTTCAAGAAGACTTCATGAACTTAGCACTTTGTCAATTATATTCTATTTATTCAATTTCTTAGACTGTGAAAAGTCCTTTCCACTAGTTTTTTATTTGTAGTTGGTATGCAGGTAGCTATGGATTTATTCATAGAGTAATAATAGAGCTTGAAATTCACTTGTGATCAATGAACATGTTTATAACCACAATAATTGATATATCCTTTTCCATTGAATTCTAATTCATATGCTTTTAACACGTAACATTGATATTATTACTTTATCTATACAATTTAGACCTTGTTAGTTTAGTTGGTAGGGAATCCACATCTTTATGTTCTTTAACTAAGTTTAGTGGGATTTGTTGTCTATGTTTATTAGGCTATTGGTAATTGGGATTTGGGTTTCTTGTTGGGTCTGAGCTAATAATTATTATGAACTAAAGGCTCTAAAAAAACCTTGAATAAAATTTTTGAAGACCAAATCCTTCAAAATAACATTAAAAAAAAATGTCCAAATAGATCTTCTAAATCATAAGTTTTGATATCACAAGCCCATAAAAAATCAAATCCTTTAGAATAATGTTCAAATAAAATATCTGAAGAATAAGTCTAAAAAAAAACTCAAAGTGCTAAGTTTTTAAAAATAAGTTCTATGTAAAAACCCCAAATCACCAAGTTTCTTAAAAAGAGATTTCAATCAATATGTCTGATAAAAAAGTGACAAACGCTTTCCCTAATGAATAAAATTCTGAACTTAATGTCTAAAAAAATTCCTAAATAAAATAGTTCTAAATAAAACCAATTCCAAAAACATGCATAGTAAAATACTCATGAAAGGCATTTAATAAATTAATCCAAAATGTAAAACATCATTGCTTGTACTTGCCAAAGAAGGATATTAAGGAGTAATATGGTAAAAAAGTTCCATAAAATGGAGAGGAAAACTTAATATAGGTTTTATTTGAGGTATTTATATTGTGGTCAATTATGTGGCACTACACCACCCCCATCCTATAGTTTGTAGTAGGTATACATTAGATACCTTAGCAAGACTAAAAAAGAATTGAAAGACCCAAACTAATCCCTTTTCATGTGGAAATTTGGAACAACATCATAGGGTTGATTCATCTAGAGCTTTGTGGGAACTCAATGTTGTCATAATGATAATGGGAAAGTGTTGACAATTAATCTCCCTAGAATAACTATGGAAGGAGGTTTCCCTAGTGGCTTTAGGAAATTTGATAGCATGTTTTACTTGTATGTCTCTGGTAATAGTCTTTTAGGGAAAATCCCAAATGATCTTTGAAAATGGCTTCTATTTCTTATGAAATTCATTATTTATAATAACCAGTTTGTAGTACCCATTCCCAAGAAGCTCTCTAATTACACCTATCTTAATCTCTTTCATATAAATGGAAACCAACTTAGTGGTTCGATGTTATAGGAACTAAAATGGCTTGAGTACATTACTGACTTTAATTTTTTAGATAATCTACTTATAGGCCAAATACCCAATAAGTAGGCTTTTAATAAAACTGACCTTTTTTAGATTAACCCACTAAGGAAACCTTATTCACAAAAATCAATGTGTTGATAACTACCTTATTTGATTGAAACACCTATTTACTCATTAAATCCTTTATACAATTCAATAACACTAGGCAAGTTCAACCTCAAGGTATCCACTAGGATATTCCTTCATGGTTAACTTGAAGGTATCTCCTAGGAGATATTTTAAAGATATTATAAACCTAAATAACATTCGGCAAGTTCATTATCAAGGTTTTCAGTAGTGGATTCCTTCTAGGGCCTTGTAATATCTTCATGGGTGACTTGAAGGTATCTCTAAGACATACCTTGAAGATATTACAAGGAAATTCAAGGTAAATGAAAATTTTATTCATACAACAAGGTAATTATTCAAATCTAAAACTATTAATGTAATAGGGAAAATTGTTAAACTGGTTTAACATGGAAAGTACATATGTACAGGAGAACCTAGAATGTGTGCTCTTATGTTCAGACTAACATCATCAATTCATGATCTCCCAAGTATTATAAGGCCATTCAAGTTATCACCCAATAGTTATTTCAAGGTGAAGTAAAGTTCTACTTGAGTACATGTTAATGGTATTAACTAGGACATGCATTCAGCATTGCTTTGAATGTAAGAAAACACCCTTCAAGGTGTCTACTAAGGTATTATTTCAAAGGCCTTGAAATAAAATTGTAATACCATCATGGTTAACTTGAAGGTATCTCTTATGAGATTCCTTGTAATAAAAATTCACTCTTGTACATGACTAGAAGGTATCTCCTAGGAGATACCTTGAAGGTACCTATTAATAGGCATTTTGACACATATTAGAAACATACTTCCCCCTCATCTTTCTCCTTTGAAATAGATGTTTTTGGATTCATTTTACCATTAAATTATATTGAATGGTGCATGATATGTTATAAATGTATAGTCAAATTTTAGTCCATTCCATTTGAATTGTTTTTACATCTCTTTACATATAATTTATTTTTGGGTTGGTCATACATTATTAGTTTATGTGAGAATTAGTGTATATATTATCAATATTCAATATGTATTTTATGTTATAGTTTATAAATCACATTTTTTGATATATAATTAATCACTACTTGATCATAAGTAATTTCATGAAATGATGTAATATACAATTTTCATTTTAAAAAATATCAATATTTAAATCATTTCAATTATTTTACAAAATGTCTTCAAGAGAGAAAGGAATTCCCACACTTAAAAGGTAGTGGATGGCCTCAATCCAAGAGAATTTGGATATAGTACCATTGAAACTACCAAAATATAAATTAAATCCACATCACCATCTTTGAATTTATGGTCACAACAAAACTGATCTTACTGATTGGTATTTTGAGTTGTTTAGTCCACCAAACATGCACACAAATATATACTTGTTTATCACTACATCAATAAAAAAAAATCATGAATTATAATAATAGTTTCCTTTGATAAGGATGAATTTAAATATTCCCTTAAATTAAAATTTTATGTATGGAATGGATAAGAGGGAATTCTCCATCATTCTACAACTAATTTCAATAAATTTACACCTAGTGAAATGGAATTGACAAAAAACAAATATTCTCCTTATGAAACATTTGGGTTTCATTTGAATAGATATTATAACCTTAAAATATATGGGTTGATATATAGATATAATTTTGTCATTATAATACAAAATATGTTGATATAAAAACATGAACAAGGGAAAACAACTTCTACTTGCCACCATGTAAACATATATTTAAGATACCTTACATTCATGATAGAAAAAACATTGAAGAAAATAAGATAAGAAAGGGAAACATATTTTTATATATATTTGAAAGAGGATATACAATTAATATTATTAGTGGATAAGAATAAGATCAAATAAAATGTTGATAGACTTTTGTTGACACAAGCCTCTAATCAGACACAGTGAATTATCTATGTGGTATATTTCATCTACAAATTATAACCTTGAAATTTTTTGAAGAGATATGTGAATTGGTAGACACTAATATCAAAATAATAAATATGAATAAAAGAGCAGTGAATTCTATCATTAATTCATATATAAATCATAATGAGGTTCCAATGAAGGATGCTTTGTTATTTCTTTTTGATCCAAATAACCCTCAATGTATTATCAAATCAAAAGAAGTCCTAGAAGATGTGATGGAGAAAAAAAACATAAGGCTAAATATTGTAGATGGATAACACATAATTATAAAACAATAGATAATTCTTTTAGAGGAGGAATATAATTCACTATCATTGAGAAATAAATGTTATATTATAAGGGCAAGATTTTCAAAAACTTGTAGTTCATTCCATATTATACACCAATATGTAACCAATATAATGAATCCAATGAAAAAAGTCATAAGGATTCATTTGTAGAAAGAGTTCGATCTGCATGTGACCTTATCAAATTGAGAGTTTGGAATAATATTGAATTAAGAAAAAAAAAATGGAAGAAATACATGAATAATATAGACACTTGTTCACACAAATGAACTATTCAACACAACAACTTTAGGAGAGAAAATGCCTTATTTTCATGGAACAACACATTATGTATTGTTTTGATAAGGGATTTGATTTGTTTAAAAGTGGTACTTTACCTGGTTTATATAAATAAGATTTAAATTAGATTGGAACAATAATACTTAGAAATATTCAAAGGATTTTAGACAAACAAAAAATAGAACTAGAAGATTTATTATAAAAATGGTCTATTTCCTTCATTAAACCCTTTGGGTACAACAAAATGGATACTTGGTGAAAATTTTTGAAGCTAGGAAGTAACATATTATCAAAAATTGTAGATTATTTCAACAACCATGTTTTGACACTACCACCAAAAAACAATCACATTTGAAGAGTTAAAGGAGCATTATATAATTTTTGTGAAAATGTCTGATGATTTATGTGTCCTAAATGATGGTATTTAAAAAAATTAAAAATTTTGGGAAATATTATCTCCAAATTCAATAAGAACATTGAAAAAATAACTACATGGTGATGGAAGTTAGATTCCTAGGATAGATATAGAAATATTCCACCACCATTACAAGCCCCCATGTCTTTGGATATTAATTTTAGAAGATTTTAGTGAAATGTTCATTTTTGGTGTGAACATTGATTTGATAATTATTAATCTTTTGAATGTCATTGAATATTTTAAGGAATAACATCTTCACCTTTTTTTTTAGGCATTGATTATAATGTTATTATTGGGGATTTCAGTGTATTCATCATCCACAAACAAGAACATTTTTTTGGCATTTAGACCTCTCTCAAAAATTTGTGTTGGTGATTTCCATTGGATGAAAAAAATGAGTGTCACACTATGGGATCCAGATAGTGATGGAATTAATTGGACTCATATTATAGGTATCAATTTTTCTTAGAATCCCACTAATTTTTAGCTTCAATATTTCATCCTATTTTTATATCAAATTAAATTAGAGGAATGTTTTGACATCAAAAAAGATTTACCAATATTTAAAATGATTAGTTTAGATAAAATAGGAAGGCCATTCAAAATTAAAATAGATAACTTCTTTTGGGAGACACTTATCTCGACTTTCAATAATTTAGATACATGTGATGTGTTAAGGGTATACGTATTGAATAATAAATGAATTATGTGAATAAATAAATTCTAAATACGATGGGATATAACACACCTACACTTTTGATTTGGGTATATAATTGTTAAGCGGGAGCATGACCAATTGGATCCATGATACCTGATTAAGGGATCACTTATCATAACACATCATGAGAGATAGGATTTCAAATCCTATAGTCTAACACAATCACATAACAACCCTAAATGATTCCTATGATTTAATATTTCAATAATCTAATAATATAAAAATTAAATCTAATATAGTGTGCACTAAAGCTTGTGGCACAAAATGGGGGTTACAAATAAAACAAATAAATAACTAAACTAAACATGTATTTAAGACATATACTCATGTAAATGTATATGAAATTATAATACATGTAAGATAATAATAAATATGCTCTATGAATATAATATTACAAAAGAGTAATAAAGTTGGGAATAATTACCTTTGAGGATGAACCTAATCAGCCTCAATCTCCCCCTTGGCCAAGGTGTTTTATAAGATATTGTCATGGTATGTAAGGATAACTAAGATAAATAATCTCTCAGATAAAAAACTTATCCAATAATCTAAAATAATTATCCATAAGATGAGATCAAAGCTCCAAATAAAGTATTAGACCCTAAATTTTTATTACCAAAATAGAATAGTCAATAGGTAGATGTTTGTTTACAATTATTCACTTGATTCTTTGCTCTTACTAATTGGTGGAAAATGACCTTGTATATATATTCATAACTTGACCTAAAAATATTTGAGAATGTTGTATATTCTAGGTATATCCATTATACCTAGCACATTTTTAGGCTAACTCTCTAGGACTATGCTAAGTCAGCCAAGAGGTCAACAAACTGAAAGAGAGAAAAAGTCCTAAATATGTGCTAGGTTAATCTAGTCAACCTAGCACAATCAATAGGTCAAAAGGGTGTTAAATCAATAAGTAAAGTATCAAATGTATCAAATTATGGAAATATATAGGACTAAGAATAATAATCTTGGGTTTAATGGTTCCAAGAGGCTAGAGTTTGGATAACAAGAGGCAAAAGGAATGATAATCTTATGAACCACTGATGGTCTACCCAGCCCTTTTCCAATGCACCCATTAAGGCATGAACTCAAAGATATTAAGACTTGATAGGATTATAAAAGATATAAAGTTTTAGTAATAAATAAAAGATAAAAATATTATGCCCTAGTCGAAGCTCATCATGTGTCATGTAAGTACAACACAAGATGGTGCTTCAAAAGAAAACATGATAACACACAATGATGATGCTAAGTATGGTGAATTAATAAAAAAATAATATAAATGAAATAACTATATTTATAAACACATACCTTTAACTTACCTTATTATCATAGATAAATAAGTAGACTGTAAAAAAATAAGGTGTCCAATGTAGAGTACATTAGGTGAACTTATAGAAGTTAGTGTAAAAAATAGCCAAAAATCAATTTTTTTTGAAGATAGACATAAGATATTATAAAATAATATCTACATCATCACAATTCTAACAAATTTAATGGTTTGTATAGTAGATGAATATAAACAAAGATAGAGGCAAAAAATGGAATCTACCTAAAAATAAATGAAAGAATTTCAATGTTGAAAAGTGTTTTTAAATAGGGTAAAAGAGAATTCATTTTGTATTTTGAATTGTGAATGAGAGAAAAGAGATATATGACACTAGACAAGGCTAGGATGGTGAGGGAATGACAAGATAGATGAGGAAGACACCTAGAGGTGGTAGCAGGTGCATTACAGGTATATAACTATAGATCTAAAACCCATTTTTGAAATTTGTATTGAATTGAGTGAATTTTTTATAAAATTTGTTTTAAAGAATTTAAGTATGTAAAAATTAAATAAAAATATATTATAATCATATTAAATAGGAATATGGAAAATGGGTTGGAATTATTTAGTAAGAAAATGAGAAAAATGCAAATTTTGGGGAAAATGTACTAGGTTGACCTAGTGTAATCTCCAGATTGAAAAGCTAAAATGGAGTGAGAAACTAGTATGTAAGGGACAAAATAAAATCTTATAACTAGGAAGGGGAAAATAAGAGGATTAAATTGGAATTTAAAGTCAACTCTGATGAAAATATGTAATTTTTGGTCAAATTAGGTTGACCAAGGAACCATAATAGGCATAAAAAAAACATGTAAAAAGCTAAAAGAGGGCTAGAATGGCCCAAAATGACCAAAAGAAGGAAAGAGGGACCAATAAAGATATAAATGGGATAAAATGAATAAAATGAAAATTTTAAAATCAATTACGCTTGTTTTTATTAAAATTTTAAAATTTATGTGTAAAGAATTTATTATGATTATACATGACATGGAGGAACTAATAGATCCTTTGGCATTTTTTGTTGCATAGATAGTTGAGACTATGGAGGTTGGTGGAAGTTTCTTAGTTACTAGATTTATTAGAGATATTAACAGATGAAGATCAAGCTAGACTGGTAGCCATAGATATAGGAGGTATATTAGATATGTACAAGATCCCTCTCACCACTAACCTATTAGTCATGTTCTTGGGATGTTGGGAATGATTGACTAACACATTTAGATGGGAGGTAGATGAGGATGTGATAGATGTGGGTATCACACTAGAGTATGTACATGATATATTTGGGCTATCCATAATAGAACTAGTGACATGTGGATACTAGATAGCATAGAAGAGAGGAAAGCCTTAGCCATGTCGGCTATAAGCTTAGAGATGATATTGAAAGGATGGAGAGTTACTATGGATGATGTGTATATCGCATATTATAGACCTCCAAAAGGTAGTGATAGGCCTTGTGACATAGAGGGTGATCTATCATAAGTCAGATGATGAGGTAGCATTATTCATCATAGCCTTAAGTAGGATGATGTTAGAGGAGAGAGGATTATATGATAAAGGCTATATCATCTAGGTCCAACTCATACATGATCTATTCAAGATGCTAGTTATAGGGTAGGAGACTATGTGACTGATCATACTACTAATATTCTTCATGTATCAGTTAGCTAGGTTACCTCATGTGGTTGATTATGGGTTACCTCAAGTATGGGGATTGTGAGAGGACTAGGTAGCATGAATTATGCCCCATATGCCAAAGCTATAATTAGTGAGACATGCAAACATTATGTGGAAATCATATGGGCACATAGAAGCTACATGGGTGAGATAACACATAGTTACACTAATACTAGAGAGGAGAGAGATGATTGGTCACTATACATGGTGGAAAGAGACACATTTGGTGGCACAAGTGCTAAGTTAGATTATCCTACCTAATTTGATGTCATTGATATTGATGATCAACTTATGGGATCAACATGTGAGGAATCCATGAGGGAAGAGGGAACTTGAATCACTAATAGTAAGGCTGACACTAAGGCCATATCAAGAGTGACCAGGGACTAGTTGGGTATGATGAGTGGCAGAGGAGGAGGTAAAAGAGGTAAAGATACTATATGCACCACTACCATCCCCATAATGAGATGAGAAGTGGCCATCAAGAACATGATGGTGAAAAATATAGGAGAGTGTGGAGACTATAGACATCCTAGATGATCCTATAGATGAGCTAGATGAGATGATAGAGATACTACTTAGATGGAGACTAAGATAGACACAAACCATGACATCTAGGTTTAAGCTAAGGATTTGAACTACTGAGGAGGTACTAGGAGGTATGTAAATGAGGAGACTATGCTAGGTGATCATGTAGATGATGATACCATAAGATTCAAGACACATATAGGTATGAATATGGTTGAGTTATTTCTTAAGTTTTTACTTGGGAGTATAGAGATATAGATAGATATTATGAGATATAATAGTGATATAATATCCATCTTGTGTGATTTTATAGGCATACTTGAGGATGAGGAGGATAAATGGGGATCTTTAGTGAGGGGAGGATACATTACATTCTAGATGATACTCTATAGCCATACGACCACATAAAATTAGAAGATTTGAGTGTACCATCTACCCCAGCTTAAATGATCTGGTTTAAATTAGCTAGTAAAGTAGATATAGGTGTAAAGCAAGATGGTATAGCCACAAATATATATGGGTTTAGGTAAGATATAGGCCTAGTATGCCTTGGTATATGTGAGAGATATGCATCTGGAGATAGTGACATAGATGATGTAGAATCATCTAATTCATGCACATATAGCAATCTAGGCTGAGTTGGTGTAGGCATAGGTGTAGCTAGCATGCCTACAAGGATAAGTATAAGGATTGAGATCTTGAAATTCATCATTATAAAAAACCATTTGGAGGAGTTAGATTGAGGCCTTAGTAGGTAGCATGGTTAAGCCATGAGATAGATATGGTGGAGTTCAGCCCTAGTGTTAAAGCTTTGTATATGATCATATATGTTCTATCAAACTCATGGTATGTAATCATATATATATATATATATATGTGTGTGTGTGTGTGTGTGATTACATACCATGAGTTATTGGCATTGGTTGTGCATGTTATATTCATGGTTTTTGTTTTTATTCATTATGATTATTGTGTTTGTTCATTATGGTTGAGCTTATGGATACTTTGGATATATTTATTTCTAGACATGTATTCAATTTTGTTGTATATGATATAGTAAATATATGTAGTGTGGTTTCTTTTATATAATTATGGAGTACACATGCATGGTTAGAAAGAAATAGGTGAAAAGGATTTGTAAAAATATAATCAATCAAATAAATGCACTACACACTAGTTCATGTTGGGAAATGTGTAAAAATAAAAAATGATTAAATATAAAAATCCAATAAAATGACAAACAAGATGGAAAAATGGGATTTGTTTTTAAACCAATGTAAAATATTTTTGCACCAAATTAAAATAATTAAAATCATACTAAATATCACATTGGGAAGTATGAAAACAATATAATAAAAAGGAAGGTATGAAAATGGTCACAAATGGTAATACAAACAAATCAAAACTAATTTAATCAATTATACTATTTCATGATGGGAAGTATAAAATAAAAATAAATTTAAAAAAAAAATGGTCTTAAATTTAGCACACTAATTCAAGCTGGGAAGTATGAGAAATTCAATAAATGGTTGCAATCTTACATACACTCAAAAAATAAGGAAATAAAAAGCGAAAGAAAAATGAAATATAAAACATACTAAATATCAAGCTAGGAAGTATGCCAATGGCATGTAACCTCATAATCAAATGAATATTATCTCTTATTTGACACATGTAATTTTGGATGATGGCCATGTCCTATCCATGGTCTTACACTAACTCACAAAAGAAAAACCCAAGGGGTACCAAATCAAGATTGGTAAGTACAAAGATAAGGTAATGGTAAATAAAGGATATGGGTAATAAGATGGAAAATATGGTAATTTGTGAGGATGGTTGGGTCTTATCTGTGGTCTTTTCACAAATGAAATCCCATTGGGAGTGATCAGTAAGTAAAACAATATTTCCCAAAAGTAAATATGAAGGAAAAGGAATGGAAAAGGGAGTGTAAGAATAAATACTTAGGTGTATTAGGATAATTTCTTAGGGTTAAATAAGCATACTAAGGACATGAGAAGACATTAAAGGACTAGTGTTCATCGATGTATAAGGAAAACCCACTTTATATAAACACAAAGATTTATAGGAAAATAGGTATGATACTAAGCTCAACTCATGATGGTAGACTGGTACAAGGAAAATTAAAAAGGTTACCTTCTCATGACATGTTCCCTACTCCTCAGGACACCTCATAGAGCCATCAATCTACTACAAATATTGGATACTTGCATGAGAAAATAGGTGGCACTAAAAGCTTTTTGTATTCTCCTCTTCTAATCTACTAGCCTACTGCACCCCAAAGGACCTTAGCTCTATAATGAGGCCAACTGTGGAGTTTGAGATTTAACTATAAGAATAAAATGTGATTTGAATCACATCTTTTGATGTGATTAGACTTTTAATAATATTCAATAATTTTTCCTTTTGATATAATTTCCTTTTGTTAAAATGATTTGGATTTTAACTTTCTTTTGAAGGCTTGTTAAGATTCCTCTTCCATACAGATTTGGATTTACCAATCATGAGAGAGATAGTGATACACACAAATTATATATAGGCTAATGTTAAAGAAATCTAAGTGACCTAAGACCAAGGGCTGACTAGAACACTTCAGTTTGACAATGAACTGAGCATGTGATCTCAAGTCTCAATTGTGTAAATGTTTAGTTTGCATAAAAAAGGAAGAAGGAAAAAAGTAGATCCAAAGGAGGACTGGTGAAAGTAAATAGTAATGAGAAAAAAATGCTTGCTAACTGATAACATGGTAATAAGAGATAGTAATCAAAGGGAAGAGGGTAAATATAACCAAGTCACTATGACAACTATCTATGAAAAATAAAGATAATAAAGAAAAAAATAATGAAGATAAAAGGGAAGAGTTTTTATAAAACCTCTAAAGGAAAATAAATAAATGATAAGGGAAAACACAAGTATATAAAAAATATAAAATAATAATAGAAGCTAACTATAGGAAAATAAGAAGGTGAAACATGATATAAGATAAGAATGAATTGGACATAGTGTTAAATGATATAATAAAGATAGAAATAAAATTAGATAACATGCATGATGAAGCATGATGCATGTGCTCATAAATACTAGTAAATCTATCCACATACATTATCCAATACATCAGATAAGTCTCTATCAAGCTGAATGTGAACTAATGTTAAGGTCTCATCAATCTTTAGTCAATACTGGGAAAATTATTCTTTTCTAATCTCCTTAAATGAAACATTAGGAATGCTCGAAGGATCATGCTGAAGAATAAATTTGGGTAAAGCTTGTCAAGATAATTAATGGAAATAGGATATACAAGAAAAGAAGGAATTTCAGGTGGAGAAGGATCCATGGATGAAGGGATCATAGGTAAATGTACAAAAGGTGGTAAAGGGACCATAAGAGGTTATGAAACCACTAGAGGTTGAGCCATTAGAGAAGAAGGAGAAGACTTTTTATTGGAATTACCTATAGGAATAATTTTATAAGGTCCAAGGATGGCTATAAGATGATCTCAAATATGTTGTTAGAGAATGCAGTAACAATCAGTGTGATTCATGCCATATAGGTGCCATAGGCAATATACCTCATTATATTTGGGAAAATATTCAAGAAATAACTTTGAAGGAGGTATGGATTTGTTTGATGATGGGGAAGAAGGATTCAAGGTATCAAGATATTGTTTCAACTTACAACAATGGGTAGAAGAGTGATTATCTATCTCATTGAAGTAATAAATATGCTTGTGAGTGCTTTTAGGAGAACTCATAGAAGGAGGTGAAATAGGAAGGGAAGTAGTTGAAGAGGACTCATCAGCTCATTTGGTGGTCAAATGAGCCATCTTAGGTAGTGTAATAGAACCATCATCAATGAAGGGTGATGATGGGGGAAGGTGTGGAACTAGAATCAATAAAAGGAGAACTAACAAGAGACGTAGGAAGAGGCTCACCAATAATAGGAGATGAAATAGGCTCAACTAGAGTGGAAAATAGAATGGGATTAACTATAGTTGTCCCTACGAAAGGAGGGATGAGATTTTTAGAATGTCTAAGGAGGACTACCGTATGTGTGTCAAAGCAATAAAGTCTAGTCATAACATGATCCAAGATTATGGTCCCAATTGGTTCCTCAAAAATTAGAGGTATCAGTGCCATCTCTACCATGAGATAAAGAGGAAAAATTCAAGAATAAAGAACTATAAATTAAAGATAATGATGAGATGAAAAAAAGAATCAATTAAATAAGAGAGGTAAAAAATAATCTTGACATCATGATCTTGGACAAGGTCTCCTAAAAGATGATCATCTAAAGAATAACCATCATCACAATTTTCAGAATGAAGATCGATGATATAGGTCGAGATGACCCTATCATTGAAGGAATCTTGGTTAATAGATTTCTTATTCATGGTTAAGACTATGAGAATGTCATCATAAAAAATCTTAAGAGAATAAGGATGTAAGGAAGCATGAAGTTGTTATATGAGATGAGGTGAGAGATCAGAAGTTTTGATATTTAAGTTAATATCATCAGGCTCATCATCATTTGTGTCTAAAATGTTAGGAGGAATTTTATTAATGATCTTGGGATGCCCATTGTAACCTCTATTTGAGTTGATAGGAAAGTTGAAATGCTATGACTTACGTAATAGAACACTAAGCAAAGGATCAAGAGGATGAATCTTGAAGACACCATGATCTTGGAATTATTCAAAATTCTAAGGGTTATTTTCTCCTTGAATCATGTAAATGTCTCCATTGTGAGGAAATTTAATGCATTCATAAGTAGAAGATGTGATGGATCACATACAAAGAGTCCACAACCTACCAAGTAAGATGATAAATGAAAGGGGAAAATTTAAGATCATCACTTTCACATGAATGGTGATAGGTAGGACAATAATGGGAAACCACACACCAAAAATGAGGAATTTACCTTATATTTTACCCTTGACACATGCTACGCGTAGACTTAAGATTACATTTAGAATACCCAAGAGTCTTATTAAAATCAAAGGAAGTGACATAGGTATCAAAACCCTCATCGATCAAGGCTCTCTTAACTTGGATATCACCTATTTGGACTTAATAAATAATTAAGGATCATCTACATGAAGTAGAATTTCATCTAGTGTCATAGATGTGATAAGAAGTCATAAATAAATATAAGTGTTGATGATCTCATCAACATAAATAGACATATCCTCATATTGTTTTAAAATACTATTTTCAAAACTAAATAAAGTAGCCTCCCATCTTGCTAGATGAGGTTGAGGGATATTCATCTCGACTAAGAGTTGCATGAGGTGGTTTTTATGATGTGGAGATGTCGTCATGACTTCAATAAAATTGATTTGGGATGGAAGATTATTAAATTATATAATGGGATCCCACTCATCATAACCCATAAGTAGATTTTTATATATAGGTACATAATGATTGAGAAGGTCTTTGGAATGTGGATCCAAAGAGAACTAAAACTTATTTTGATAAGAATGATAAGGTTGAGAAGAAGTTTATAAATCATTTGGTGATGAAGAAGTAGTTTGTTTAAATTGATCTTAAAGTTTGTAAGAAGTGTTAGTATAAATTGGATTATCATTAGTATTGGAATATGGTGGGAGAGAAGTAGAAATAGTATGAAATGCGTCATCCAAGGGAGAATCATCAATTAGATCACCAAAAGAAATAAGATCTTCTTACCATAACTCATTTAAATGAGTTATAGAAGAATCTTGGATAACATTATATGTCTTATGGGAAGGAGTGTAAATAGGTTGTGAATTAATGAAAGCCACAGTCTTTGCATATTGGTCATGCTAACTAAATTCTATTTTAAATTTGATTCAACAAGACTCTCTACATTATTGGTGGAAAAAATAGGCTTATCTTGACTTTATTGTATTGGTTGATGAATAGGCAAGGGTATTTATAGATACATAAATGAGCATTTTCTCGATTTAAGAATTAAGTTTTATCATGTGATTTAAAGTATTTAAATGAAATCTCATAAGATTATTAATGATTATGAATAATGGAATCATGATCAAAATTTGGGCCAAGAAGAATATACATAGATAAATTTTAGAGCTATTTACAAGTCTTGTGAGAGTGACCCCAGTTAACATAAATCAAACAAAACTTACTAGGAACCAACCATGATTTCATAGGTTGAGTAGGGTCAAGTTCTCAAGGGAGAGGCCTAGGTAGATATTTATGCAATTTAGCTGAGGATAAATGCTTATTAATGTTGCTTATTGAGAAATGAGGATTAGTGATTCAATGAGAGGGGTTATTTTAGAAGAATAGGTAGGAATGATAACTTGAACATTTTTAATGGTGTCATATGAATTGATAACACCATCATTCATAATATTGTAATTTTTGTTCTTTTCTAATAGGTGAGGGCCCATAGAAGGTTGGGGTGGCTTAAATTGGTGCATGAGGAAATAGTATCTTTTAGATTTATCCATAGCTTATTCTAAGGTATGTGGATAAAATATATAGACTTGATATCATAATTTGAAAATAAAGCATTTGTAAAGAGATGAAAGAGATTATCATCCACCATATCATGTTCACATTTGTTTCACAAAGTATTTCATTGCTTAACAAAGGCTTGGGAAGTTTCAATTTTGTTTTGTTTTCAATTGATGAAATGGGTCAAAGTGTTCTGAAGAAGATCACTAGTTCTAAATTCTTAAAATAGAGCATTTACTAAGTCCTCCAAACTAGTGAAATATTGTGTTCTAATTTTATTGTACAAATCTAAGGCATCACCTGTGAGGGTTTTGAATAACAGTTTGGTAGTAAAAAATGTATTTAACTTCACCCAATCCTTGTAAATATTTCCAAATGTCTTAAGGGAAAAAGTAGGATCAATTAATTGGTTGTAATAAATTATAGGTGTTATACCTCTAATCTCAATGTTAACAATTTGGATGGTAATAGGTTCATTTTTAGATGCTTGATGACTTTTTTGACTAATGGAGGTTGATGAATGAGATTACCTTGAGAATATTAAAGAGGAAGAGGAGAAACACTTTGGTTATGTATGCCCCAAGTCATTGGTTGAGGATTGGATTTAATATTAAGAAGATGGTTTTGCATTCACATCATTTGATTTGTATTATGATCTTGAAATGTATTCATTTGATTGAGAGTTTTTAAAAATAGTTGATGAGTTTTATTGGTCTTATTAGAATAAGTATTATTGGTATTTTGGTTGGTTTTAGTGTCTTGGGTACCACTATTAGCATTGATATGAGCTTGAGAAGATATGAGAATTTGAGCCACTAATGGCAAAATTTACTTGTGAAGCAAAATATGGACTAGCAAATGATTGAGAAGAAGAATCACTAGAAACATGAGTACCTTGGGTAGCAAATAATGAACTAGTGGATGGATTAAGGATAGTGGATCTTATGAGAGGCCCAATAGATGTAGAACTTGCCATGTTAGTTGAGATTCTTGGCATGGAGGTAGAATAAGTTAAATAATAAGATGTCATAGCATAAGGAGTCAAGATTGAAGGAAGATTGAATCAAGGAAATTAGAACCCCTAATTCTAGTTGAGAAAGTGGGAGTAGGAGAATGAGGTTCTTCAAATTGATGGTTAATCATGAGGTTATAGATGATAGAAGGATCCTTCCCTCTATGTTGAGGGAATTTCATGATAAATAAATAAATTTAAATGGTATAATATATCTCATTATGATATTTTAAGAGAAGAGGATGTTTTTTCTAGAAAGGGGTATAAGGAGGGGTCCCATAGCCCATCATGAAGGTTGCAATATGAATATTACTAACATTTATGAAAGGATCCTACTTTGCCTGTGGGATACCCTATTAGGATTTGTAAATTCAATCATGTTTATTGAATGAAATTTAGTGTTATCACCAAATATAAATTCCATGATGAAAGAAAAAGAAGTAAGATGAGAAACCAAAAAATCAAAAAGTGACTAAAAATAGTACTAGGTCAACCTAGTTGACCTAGTGAAAAATAAGGAATATAAAACTATATTGGGTCCAAAATAGCAACCCAGTTAAGTGAATAGTGATTGGCATAAAAAGGTAAAGGCTTTATAAATAACACTAGGTCAATGAATTCAATGTAGCATAGTATACAGGGGCTTAAAAAGATACTAGGTTAATAGGGTTGACCTAGCATAGTAGACAAGGAAGAAAATAAAGATTGATAACAAGTTATGAATTGAAGAAAGATAATTGTAAGTAATGTAAGAAAGGAGTAAGTACTAAAAGGGAAACAAAAAATCAATTGAATTGATGTTAGCCAATTTAATTGATACACATAAATCAAAATCTTACACTAACACTAGCTAATGTAATCTTTTGCACACATAATTGATCAAAGAGAAAACGCACAACTTTGAAAATAAATATAGATAATTGGGTAACCTAGAGTGTTTGATTAGATTATTAATAATGATTTAAGTGTAAAGTGAAATTGGCTACAAGTAAGGTACTAGATAACAATCTAAAGATTGTTTCAAGTAAGTTTAGGATGGGAAGAACTACAGTGGTAATGATATAGGATTGGTATTGGGGCCTACCCCTTACTTCACACACCATAATGATAAGGGTGTTATATTCTTAGCAATAATATACCATTAACCATGCTTTATACTTGACTAGAACATCAAGTCAGCTTCCCCCTTGGTGATGAAATCCAAGTAGGTTGGTTTGGGTGATCAAAATTTTAAATGCTTGTTGATGTTTATGTATTTTGGCCATGTATACAAAAGAATAGAAATAGTGAAACTAAATTATTATTTGAAAACCACCTAATTAGACTATGTTAACTATTCTAAGCATGCAAGCAATTGAAAATAAAGATGTGGTTTAGATATATGGTTTATTCCAACTTTGAAATAAGGTATAGTTGAGAAACTATATAGACAATCATATAGAATAGGGTCAATAGGGTAAAACTTGTACTATGGTAGAAAAGTATAAAAATAAACTAGGTTGGTTAGGTCGACCTACTTATTTCAAAACACATAGAACACAAAACTAGGTGTATAGGGTTGACCTAGTTGACTATGTAGGGGTAGTTTTAAAGATTGTAAACTATGAAAGGAAAGTATATAAATAGAAATATATATAGAAATAGAAACTATCCTGAATGGTTTAGAGATAAAGAGGAGAAGATTATTGATCAAGAACCTTGAAGAAAACTACCAAAAACTTGCAAACTGGATTGAGCTAGTCCACCAAACAATACATAAACCTACTAAAAAAGTGTTGAAAATGCATTAGGTCAACTTGGTCAACCTAGTTGACTAAATAAGAATCTAAAAAATGGTAAAAATTATACTAGATCAAGCTGGTAAACCTATTATCTGAATATAATTCTATAAGTTTGAAACCTATACTAAGTTGAGCTAGTTGAGTCAGTTATGTGTTCTTACAAACTTGAACATAGAGATGAATAAAATGGGTCAATAGGGTAAATCTAACATAGTAAATATATGATAAAAATAATGATGAATAGAGAGGAAATAAGTGAAATAAATCATGTAAGGGTTTGATTCACATCAGTTTCACCAAAATATGTGCAATTGAAAATGCATCATATCCATAAATCAATCCTAGATCATATGGGATATATCACACCTACAGTTTGAATTAGGGTATATAATTGTTAATAAGGAGCATGACCAATGTGAGGATCCACTAGACCTGATTATAGGATCACTTGTCACAACATACCATGTGAGATAGGGTTCTAAAGTATATAGTCTAACACAATCACATAAAAACCCTAAAGGAGTCCTATGATTTAATATATCACTAATATAATAACAAGAATATTAAATCTAATCTAGTTTGCACCAAAGCTTGTGGCATAAAGTGGGGGATAAAAAACAAATAAATAACTAAATTTAAAATTTATAAAAAACATATACTCACATTTATGTATATGAAATTATAATACATGAAAGAGAAGAATACATATGCTCTATCTATATACTCTTACAAAGGAGGAATAAAGTTAGGAATAATTACCTTTGACGATGAACCCACTGAGCCTTAGTCTCCCCCTTGGCAAAGGTGCTTCACAAGAGATTGCCATGGTATGTTAGGATATCTAAGATAAATTAGCTCTAGGCTACATAACCTATCGAAGCATCTAAAAGACTTATCCACCAAATGAGATTGGATCTCCAAAGAAAGTATTGGACCCTAAGGCTTTATTCCCCAAGTAGAATTGTCATTATGTAGATGTTTATTCACACCTATTCACTTGATTCCTCACTCTTACTAAATGGTTGAAAATGAGCTTGTATATATAGTGGTAACATTTTGGAAAAACATTTAGGGGCATTGGTTGTGCTAGGTTGACCCGATTGATCTAACACATTTTTGGGGCTAACTCTTTAGGATTGTGCTAGGTTAGCCAAGAGGTCAACAAACCAAAAGACAGAAAAAAGCCTTGAAACTATGCTAGGTTGACATGGTCAAACTAGCATAACTAATAAGTCAAAATAGTGCTAAGGAAAGTAATAAAGGATAAAATGTAGCAAACGATGGGAATAAATAAGACTAAGAATAATAATATTGGGTTTAATGGTTTTAGGAGGCTAGATTTTGGATGACAAGAGGAAAAATGAGTGACAATCTTATGACACATTGATGGTTTACCCACCCCTTTCCCAATGGACCCTTCAAGGGATGCACTCAGAGAGATTGAGACTTGATGGGTTTTTATAAGATATAAAGTCTCAACAATCAATAAAAATTAAAAATATTATGTCTATACAAGAGTTGTATTGGTGTGTGCTTGTACATATTTACAATGAAATTTATCTTGCATTATAGTAACTAAAGAGCAAATAATTTTCAATTTTCAATTTCAAAATTGTTTAACAAATTTTGAGTAATCAATACAAGAATAATATCTTTGATTATTACCAGGTGCATAATATTTTCAATTTATTTTATAATCATGCTTCATTTTCTAGATATAAAATCATAACAATCTTTCAGTGTGTATGCTTTATTTTTCAAACAAAATCTTAACAATCTTTTAGTGTGTATCACTAAAATAATTGCATGCAAGTGAATAAACGATAAAAATAGAGAATAATATCAATGAACATGACACATTGCAAGTTGAACAAGGTAAGATAAGATCATGAATATTTTTTCAATTATATAATTTTTTATTTATCAACTATTTATAATAATGAGAAAATATTTATTCATATATTTATGTCTTAAATAAAATAGTTCGCAACACAGCTCTACAACTTTAAGTCTTTAACACAATAAGCCATGACACAACTCTGTAGGTTGTTGCCTCCATGAAAACAACATAAGGTAAAATTTTACAACAAGACACATTTTTATAATATAGATATCAAATCAATTGTTGATAATTAATTTTTAGTTACTACACTATATAATACCTTATAGGGATAAAAGAACCAATGGTTCAACAGAAGAGTGCACCCATACAAACTACAAAAATAGGGGGAAAACCCCTTGCAATAAATATATAATTATAAAATTTCATACACAAGGATATTTTAATTATCTTTATTTATTTAAACACATGAATATTTATAAGCATATGTTTGTTACAAAATTGGCAATAGAAATGATACATTTGTGTCCAATTAGTATAGTTACATGTACTTGAACCTCTATTTATTTTTATATGAATCTTTAAAAGATTTAATGAAATGCAAATAAAAAATGCATCAAATGAAATGCATTATGTTTATATGTTATAATATAAAATGTAAATCAAAATCACATCAATGACTAATCTAGTAACATGTAAAATATTTTATCTGAAAATTTCCAAATTATATTTATTATAATATAATATTATTAATAAATGATTCTTTTATTTCTTAACAAATTGTAGACATTTCAAAACAGGAGTTAAAACTAACTTCTAAAAAATTATTGATTTTGGGGTTGGATGACTTATTATTTGTTATGCACAAAATAAAAGATATGCAAATGAATGATATAGGAAAAATGAATATTATAAAATGGATAATATGTCATATTAGGTTTGAGATCATTCCAAATAAATTTAGAAGGTGGCACTACTGGAAATATTGTCATTGATGTCAAATGTCTAGCATTATTAGTGATAAAGGCCCCATTGCATTTAATCATATTTTTAATATTCATATATTGGATAATGTGAGATAATATTTATTTAATATTAATGAATATATTTTTGGTCAAATATAAGTCAAAAGAGGGCCCATGGAGAAGTCAAAGAGTCACGGGGTAAAAGATGAAATAGGAATGGGATGAATTGTTTCATGAAGAGTCATCTTGAGGAATTCCAAGAGTCACCATGTGAAGATAAAAGAGGTTATCATGAATTTTTCCATGAAGGGACACTTTGAGGAATATGAAAAGTCACCAAGATAAAGACAAAAGAGGAAAGGATGCTTTTGCTTATGAAGGGTCAACATATGACTTTTCAAATGCAAGGATATGAAGGGTCATGCAAGTTTGGTGCCATTTTCCATGAGGATTGAAGGGTCACAAAGGGTGAATGCCAAAGGTCATTTAGAAAGATATAAATAAAGGCTTGAGAAGCCATTTTATATATGTAAGAGAGTGTATGGTTGTTATTTGTTTTTGAAGAGAGAAAAGTAGGAGATATTGTAGAGTTCTATCATTTGTTGAGTAAGCAACATTGAGAGATAGTTGTGATTTATACATAAGAAGGGTTGGTAATCCTATGGGTTAGTGCTCACAAATATTTACAAGGGGTTGGTACTCATTTGGATTGGCTCTCACAAACAATTGTTATGTTGGTGCTCAACAAAGGGGTTGGTACTCCTACAAATTGGTGCTTGCAAACTTTATCATTTGAATTGGTGGTCATTCATATACTTGAGATTGTTCTCCATGGTTTTTTCCACTTTGGGTTTCCATGTAAGAATCTAGTGTCTCTCTCTCTCTTGTGTGGTGCATATTATTATTTTAGTTTTATTGATATCTTGAATGTGTGATTAAGTGGTTCAAGAAAAGGAATTTTATTAAGAAATAAGATATATAATATACTGATTCACCCACCCCTCTTAGTATATTTCATGTTTAACAATTGGTATTAGAGTAGTTTCCTTTGAAAAGGTTTAACAACTTGAAGGTAGATCAGGAAAGCATGATGGATGGATCACATGAAGGTTTTTCTACAAATAAAGCACCTTTTTTTGATGAGACAAATTATGTTTTTTGGAGGATAAGGATGAAGACTTATTTAATGGTCCATGGATTCTACATATGGCAAGCAGTGGTAGAGGAATATGAAGAGCCACAAACACTTGTAACTACTTCAATAGAAAAGAAGGTAAGTGAAAGTAATGCTAAAGCTTTAAATGCTATTTTATATGGTTTATGTGAATAAAAATTTGTTAAAGTTATGAAATGTAAATTTTTTGATGAAACTTGGGTAAAACATGAGAATGTTTATAAAGGTGATGGAAAGGTTCAGCAGGCCAAGCTTCAGAATTTTAGAGGATAGTTTGAGAATTTGAAGATGGAAGAGGAAGAAAATATATAAAGTTATCTTTTTTAGGTTGATCAAATAGCTAATCAGATTCAAGGTCTTGGAAAAAATCTAGAAGAATCAATTATGGTTTAAAAAGTTTTGAGATCTCTACCATTGAGATATGATGCAAAAATTTTGTCAATTGAAGAGATGAAGAATTTAGCCAAGTGAAAGATAGATGAGATACATGGTATTCTTATGGGATATGAGATGCATACAGAACAAGAGAAACCCTAAAAGAGAGAATTTACTTTAAAAACATCAAAGAAATATAAGGCTAAGATTCAAGAATCAAGTGATATTTCTAGCAATGAAGAAGATGACAATGGAACTTTATTCATTCACAAGCTGAAAAAGGGCATAGGTAAATATCAAACAAAATTATCTTTCAAATGTTTTAATTATGAAAAGATTAGACATTTTGTATCTAAGTTCCCAGATAAAGAGAATGGTGATAATGAAGAAGAAAAGTCTACATATAAGAAGAATTTCAAAGGAAAATTCAAAAAGGGATTTGAGAAGAAGAGTTTGTATTCTAAAGATCCTAGCTCAACCAAAGATAGTGGAGTCAGTGATTTAGAAGAAGAGATTTAATTCATGGCCATACATAAATATGCCTCTATAAGCAAAAGTATAGATGATCAAGAAGAAGAATAGAATGAAGCTGAAGTGAATCTTGAAGGAGAACTTGTTTGTGCCTTAGAAGAGTTAAAATCTCTTCAAAAGAAGAATCAAATATTAAAGCTCCAGATCAAGAAAAATTAAAAGGAGTCAAAGGAAATAATTGAAGATCTATACGCACATTTTGAAAAATCTAAGAGGAATGAAGAAGATCAAATGGCACAGTTAAAAATATTAGGTAAAGAATGTGAGAGGTATATTATTGAAATTAACTCTTTAAAAGAAGATCTTTAGAAAATAAATAAATAAATAAATGATAGAGTAACCAATGATTTGAAATTTGAGAATAACACTAATATGTTGAATAAGATTTATAAAATCAAAGATTAATGCCAGATAAGATAGGTATTAGATTTTAAATAGAGAAATGGGAGGTCACTACTTTCAAAGACAAGGAAAAAGGAAAGAGCTATGTTGAAGCTCTAATGAAAGAAGAAATAAAAGGGAAGAAGTTAAGAATACAAAGGACATCTCAAACAAAGAAGGCTAAAGGGAATAGAGATAAAAAAGGCAATTAGGTCAGATATACACAAATATGTCCTATTTTTATGGTTACTATTTTTATTGTAATGTACATGGTCATAAGAAAATAGAATGTCAAAAAAAGGCTAACAATTTCAAAAATAAAGAGAAAAAAAGTCATACAGATTCAAGCAGAAGCCACAACTCTTTTATTCCTCTATTAGGATTTAATGAAGAGGCCATAATATGTTACAATTGCAATAACTTTAGAAACATAGCTTAGTATTGTATAAGTGTGTTTGAGTCAGTCAAAAAGGACCAAAGTTTCAAGGCTCCACTCATCAAGAAGAAAGTTCAGACAGGTTCATGGCAGAAGAAACAACATAAAAATTATATGTTGGTATAGACAACTTTGCATGCAAAAAATGAAGAAAATCCATAGTTAATTGATAGTGGGTGCTCAAAGCACATGATAAGAGACAAAATCATGTTCATAACCTTGAAGAATATCAATGGTGGCATAGTGAAATTCAGGGATAATATTACTACAAAAATTATCAAAAAAGGTACACTAAGTTTGGATATTGGTAGAACTAAAACTAAAAATGTTTTATATGTATTATGTCTTAATCATAATATTTTGAGTGTAATTCAAATGTGTGATTAGGGGCACATACTAAAGTTTTATGTATAAGGTTATGAAACTAGGAGAAAAGACTTAGATGTTTTGATTGTAGATGCTCAGAGAACAAGCAATAATTTGTATATGTTATCAGACATCAAAGGTCAAAGATGTTGTTTGAGTCAAATTGAATAAA
The DNA here is from genome assembly GCA_037957365.1 of Torreya grandis. NCBI lineage: Eukaryota > Viridiplantae > Streptophyta > Pinopsida > Cupressales > Taxaceae > Torreya > Torreya grandis. The sequence goes on from JARHVA010000191.1 coordinate 1,608,724, forward strand.
TTGGTTATGGCATAGTAGAATGGGTCACATAAATTTTTACAATCTTGTCAACATCAGTAAAAATCTAGTCAAAAATCTTTCAAAGATTACAAAGCCATCTGACACACTTTGTGAACCTTTTCAGCATGGGAAGCATGCCAAAAAGTGGTTCAAAACAAAAGATTACTTGACCACTCAGATGTTAGATCTTGTTCACACTAATTTGTGTGGATCTATGAGAACTCAGGGTACTCAAGGTGAGAAATATTTCATGTTGCTTATTGATGATTTTTCATGTATGACTTGGGTAATATTTTTAAAGAAAAAATTAGAAGTTTTCAAACATTTCAAAGCATTCAAAGCATTAGTTGAGAATGAAACCAATTTGAAGATTACATGTCTAAGATCATATCAAGGAGTATAATTCATGTTAGATTAGTTTATTATGTTTTGTGAAGACCATGGAATAAAGAGATATTATTCAGCAGCTAAAACTCCATAACAAAATGGAGTAGTTGAGCGAAGCAATATAATAATTCAGGAGATGGTGAGGACAATTCTAAATGAATCTAAGATACTAGATAAATAATGGAGAGAGGTATTTGATAGAGTAGTGCATATTCAAAATAGATAATTATTGAGAGTAAATAGTGACAAGACTCCTTATGATCTATGGAAAGACAAACCAGTAATAGTTGATAATTTTAGAGTTTTTGGTAGTAGATGCTTCATAAAGAGAACTGATGAAAAACTTGGTAAGTTTGAATCTAGAGAAGATAAAGGTATATTTCTTGGTTATTCTTGAAAATATAAAGCTTATTAATATTATAACAAAAGAACCAATAAAATTGTTGAAAGTACAAGTATCAGGATAGAAGAAGATGGAACACAAATAATTAGTGATCCAGTAGACATTCTTGAAATCATTGAAGAAGAATATTTTGAAGAATTATATGAAGATGAGAATAAGGAAAAAAGGGAAACTAAACTCCATCTAAATATCTTCAAATAAATCATAATTAAAGTGACATCATCAGGGAGATAAATGAAAGAATTTACACCAAAAGAATGATGGTAAGTGAATCTGAGCAAGTTAATTTCTCTTTGTTATCCAAAATTCAGCCTAAAACATTTTTAGAAGCTAGACATGATAATCATTAGGTTAAGGCAATGGATGAAGAATTAAATTAGATATAAAAGAATAATACTTGGGAATTAGTTCATGAACCAAGAGATCACAATGTGATAGGAACAAAATGGGTTTATAAAAATAAGTAGAATGAAAATATATAAGTGACTAGGAATAAAGAAAGATTAGTATGTAAAGGATATGCTTAGATTGAGGGAATATATTTTGAAGAAACTTTTGCACCAGTGGCAAGGCTAAAAGCTATTAGAATATTTAATGCATATGTAATGTTTAAAAATTTCAAAGTGTTTTAGATGGATGTCAAATTTGCCTTCCTAAATAGGAATCTAGAAGAAGAGGTCTACATTGAGCAGCCTGAGGGATTTATTCTCTCAAATATTAGTAGCCATGTTTGTAGATTGAAGAAAGAAATGTATGTATTAAAACAAGCTCCTAGATCTTAGTATGCAAGACTTGATAAGTACCTATAGGATCAAGGTTTCAAAAAAAGATTTGCTTATAGTAATCTCTACCTTAAAATTTAAGATGAACATCAATTGATTATTGTGGTATATGTTGACGACATCATTTTTGGAGGAGTTATTGAAAATATGAAAAAATAATTTTTTGATAATATGCAAAAAGAATTTGAGATGTCTATGATTAGATAACTTTCATTTTTCTTAGGATTGCAAATATTTTAGTCAAATAAAGGAATTTTCATATCTCAAATTAAATATGCCAATGAAATGTTGAAGAAATTTAGTTTTGAGGATTGTACACTAGTTGGCACACTAATGTGTACAGGAAATAAGGTGAGCAAGGATGAAGATTCACTTGTTACAGATCAATCTTTGTATAGATCTATGATTGGCATTCTTATATATTTGACAACATCAAGGCCAGACATCATGCATATAGTAGGTATGGTTTCAAGTTATTAGTTATCTCCAATATATATTCATGTTTAGTTGGTGAAAAGAATATTTAGATATATCAAGGGGGCATTAGATTATGGATTATGGTATCCCATAAGTAAAGATTTCACTTTGGTTGCTTATATGGATTCAGATTGGGTAGGTTGCTTGGATGATAGAAAGATTACAAGTGGAAGAGCTCTCTTCCTTGGTGATAGCTTAGTATCATGGCTAAGCAAGAAGAAAAATTAAGTATCACTTTCTATAGTTGAAGAAGAATATATTGCATTGGTATTATGTTGTACTCAAGTTCTTTAGATGAAGCAAACTTTGGAAGATATCAAGGTAAACTATGATGAACCTATTTTTATTATTTATGACAACATAAATGTTATTAATATTTTGAAGAATTCAGTGATGCACTCAAGAATAAAACATATTTCCATTAGATATCACTTCTTGAGAGAGCAAGTTGAAAATCAATAGGTTAAGATGGAGTATATTAGTACAACAGAGTAGATTGCAGATATTTTCACAAAGGCACCACCAAAAGACACATTTGAGTATCTGGGGGAGAAGTTGGGAGTAATTTATTTTACTTCCTACCATTGAGGTTCAACATTAGATGAATGGGGGCTAAGTGTTATCTCTAGGTAGGCCCTTGCCATTGATGTCAAAAGGGGAGAATAATAGGTACAGGTATAGGTGTAGAAATAGGTACAGGGAATAGGTATAGGTTGCTATAGTAAAGGGGAGTTACTGTATGTTTTTTAGATCCCATTATGTGAAGATTTTAGAATGTGGTAGTTTCAATTTGAGGTTACCATCAATGACAAAGGGGGAGATTATTGGAAATATTATCATTGGTGTCAAATGTCTAGCATTATTGGTAGTAAAGGCCCCATTATATTTAATGGTGTTTTTAATATTCATATCTTGGCTAATGTGTGTTAATATTTATTTAATATTAATGAATATATTTTTGGTTGTATATAAGTTAAAGAGGGCCCACGAAGAATTCAAAGAGTTACAACGTAAAAGATGAAAGGTGATTGGGATGCATTTTCTCATGAGGATTCATCTTAAGGAATTCCAAGAGTCACCATGTGAAGACAAAAGAGGGTATGGCACATTTTTGCATGAAGGGACACTTTGAGGAATACAAAAAGTCACCAAGATAAAGACAAAAGAGGAAAGGATGCTTTTGATTATGAAGGGTCACCATATGAATTTTCAAATGTAAGGATACAAAGGGTCATGCATGTTTGGCACCATTTTCCACGAATATTTGAAGGGTCACAAAGGGTGAATGCCAAATGTCATTTGGAAATATATAAATAAAGGCTTGATAATCCATTTGATATATGTAAGAGATTGCATGGTTTGTATTTGTTTTCAAAGAGATATTGTAGAGTTCTATCATTTGTTGAGTAAGCAACATTGAGAGATAGTTGTGTTTTATACAGAAGAGGGGTTGGTACTCCTATGGTTTGGTGCTCACAAATCTTTTCAAGGGGTTGGTGCTCCTATGGGTAAGTACTTATAAATAGTTGTGTTGGTTCTTGGAAAAGGGGTTGGTGCTCCTAGAAGTTGGTGCTTGCAAACTTTATTAATGATTTTGTGCTCATTCATATACTTGAGATTGTTCTCTATAGTTTTCCCACTTTGGGATTCAACATAAAAATTTGGTGTCTCTCTCTTTCTCTCTCATGTGTGGTGCATATTATTGTTTTAGTTTTATTGCATATCTTGAATGTTTGGTTAACTGGTTAAAGAAAATGAATTTGATTAAGAAATAAGATATATAATATATTGATTCACTCCCCCCCTCTCAGTATATTTTGTGCTTCACAGGCACTACAATATTTTTCTCACATAGACATTTGGTCAATGACAGAGGACAATCATTTGAGGCTACATATTTAAGCCATGGGATACACATGTTCAAATTTCATATTTGTTTGGGGGAAAATATATTATAAGACCTTCAATATAAACATAAATAAATTGGATGAAGTTATTTTTAAAGGGAAATTTAGAGATGATTTTTCAATTACCAACATTTTATTCATTAATTATAATTCTTAAAACTATGTTACAAATAAAAAATGAGTTATTTTACATCAAGTATGTATACTAGAAATGGAAGTTTGAAAGATGAAAAGAATTGTAGAATCAAAATGATGTCTATCATCACATTCTTGGGAAAAAACAAAAAATCCATGCTAGCAACTATGAACTAGTGTTAATAAGGATGTAACTTTGCCATATTATGATTTTTTCAAGTGTATCTATTGATTATAATTTAGAATTACTTTGATATCATTAAGTTAAATTTTATTTATAGTTGGATATTCCTTGAAAGTATTGAACCAGGTCTAGTTTTCAAATCTAATCACCTTGCAAGTGTATACTCCATCAGTTTATCTTGAAATTTCCCAAGTTGATCTATTAGTATGTTAGCACCTACTCATGAAGATATTCCCAATGAGAAATAAACAATTCTCAAGATATTTTGTTAAGTAGATGAACTAATTGATTATTATGTTTTCATCCATAATTTGGCTAGTTAAATAGTGCCATGTGTCCCATCAATGGAAGCTACTTTAAAGGATCAATGATTGATCTGAAGGCCTAGAAGGGTGCCATGAGTTTGAAATAGCCTAATCTATTCAAAATTATCTATTCCCAAATGGTTTAAAATAATCCAATTTATTTAGAATATATAAAACATAATTATAGAGAAAATATTCTATACTCCACTTCAGTGGTTATAATTCTAAATTATTCAAAATATCTTAATTTAATCTAAATGATATATGCTCAAATGGTTTGAAACATTCCAATTTATTTAGAATATACAAAATTTATATTTGGAGAGAATATTATTCACTCTATTTAAGTAGGTATAAGTCTAAATTATTCAAAATAGAATAATTTATTCAAAATGATCTATGCCCAAATTGTTTGAAATAGTTTAATTTATTGGAATATAAGAAATTTATTTTTAGAGAAAATTCTCACCACTCCATTTTAATGGTTATAAGTCGACATTATTTGAAACAACCTAATTTATTTGAAATGATCTATGCCAAAATGGTTTGAAATGGTCCAATTTATGTAGAATATAAAAGAAATATTTTTGGAGAAAATTTTCTCCACTCCACTTTAGTGGTTATAAGTCCAAATTATTTGATATAGTCCAATTTATTCAAAATTATCTATGCCTAAATGGTTTTAAATAGTCTAATTTATTTGGAATATAATAAAATTATTTTTGTAAAAAATTCTCTCCACTCCACTTTAGTGGGTATAAGTATAAATTATTATAAATAGTCCTTAAGTTGTGATATTGCACAATATTTTGATTCCATAGAGAGAAAATGCAATTGCACATAGCAACATTGCAATCTATATAAAAAAAACATCCTTGAGACATAAATTTTCACCTATTTTGATAAGCAAGTTAGGATTTTAACAATAAAATTGTTAGGAGGGTTTGATAAAATTCCTTGGGAACAACTTTATGGGGTGTGGGTCCCACTAAGCATGACAACATGTGAACAAGAAATATGTATAGGGGATGTTAGTCTTATGTTATTCCAAGAAATGAAACTGAAATAAACACACTAAAATCCTAACACCTCTATCTTACACATTAAAGAGATCATAGGTAATGAGCATGCATATGAAACACATCTAAAACATTAAAAAAAACCTTATTTTACTTTCCTTACAACTCCAAATGGTTTCTTTAATGGAATTTTCAGCTTGTGTATCAAGAAATCTTCATCAATAGAGTTTTGTTGGATTCACCTTTCCTTCACACCTTGGATTTGATTACTTGGCTTAATATTTTAGCATGATAACTCTATTGGCAAGGCATTTAGGCATTATAACACTACACCAAGAGATATTATTGAGTATATTTGTGCATAAAAACTTTGCACCAAAATAGCTTAGAAATCAATAGGTTTGGTATTTTATTTATAGCCTCAATAATTTACTCTCACCCAAGGTGAGTTAAAATTGACTTTAAATATGGAATGGATTAAAACTAACCCTAAGTGAGTTGAGACTAACTCTAGTTGAGTTACAAGTTATCATGTAATTATGATTTTCAATTACTATGCATGGCTCTCAAATTAGATATTTTAGGATATTTTAGAAGAGCTTGACAAATCATAAAAGCAATGATGAAAAGGCTTGATATTTTGATTTTTAAAATTTACATTTTTATATATTTATTAATTATAAATGGATAAGTCAAATAATAATTTAATATTATTTAATTAGATGATTGATTTTCATTACCATTTTTTCTCTTTCAAGATTTGATAAATTGTCCTATTTAATAGGTTCATATGTCGAATTGATAGTTGTTATGTCACAAGGTGATTAGGGATGAATCCATGAGATGTTATTGTTATATACAAAATAGTATCCAAAATTGGGAAATTTAGTGATTCCTAGGCTTAATTTATAATGTTTGGTAGGAATCAATCTAAAATTCAATCTAAAGCTAGTTATGGTTAGAACTAGACATATTTAGAAGGTAATAGACTCATGTAGTAGGGTAAGTAAATTATTATTGAATATATCCCAAAGCTATTTGTCTACCATTGGATTTTTCATTTTGGCTAACATTATCTTGTATCTTAAAACATATTCATTTAGGGTCTCATTAGTTACTTTCTTGATCTTTACAATTTGTGCATATGACATTTTTAGTAATGTTGATGGAAAAATGTGATATAAAGTGATATGATAGGGGTTTGAATTATTTCACTAATTGTATTAGTAGATCAAAGAACCATATTAAAATATGGTTTTTCAGGGTTCTTGGAAATATTTTTTACAAAAATTAAAAATTAAAATCATAATTAGGGAATGATGCATTTAAACATCATCGATGTTGCTCAAGATAACCATTGACATCATAAAATGTGTATTTGGGCTATACATAGCTGATTGGTAAAGGGTGAAAATAAATTTTAGGTGTAAGAGGATTATGAAATACCTATTATGAATCAATAGCATGATTATATTTTAAATCATTTTGCTTAATATTTGTAACATTAGCTTCAAAAGTTTAAATAACTTGGATAAGAGCCTGAACAATATACCCATTAGGATTATTATTCAATATTTTTCAAGTCAAAAAAAGGGGATTCAAACACCACTTGTGTTGATGTAGGAATTAAATCTAGTAATTGAGTTGAAGGATTAATTTTTCCCATGGAGGATGTATCCATATTTGACTGGTCTTTTATGAATAGTGGCTTGAAGCCATATATTATTACCCAACTATATGTATGAATCAATGGTGTATTTGAAGGGAGGGATAATGGTATTGAATATATAGTAGTATAATTTAAATATTAATCACTATATGTTGATGCATTATCCTTAACATGTTTATTGATTTCATCTTGTGTGACATATAAAAATGCATCAAATAATTCTTGATTTTTATTTAGATAATGAATTACTGCTTCCTTATATTCAGTTGCAAAACAATATTTGTTATTAGATTTTTCCATTTATTATAAATGAATACAAAAATAAAGATGCCAGTAATAATTTAAAATTTATATCTGAAAATAAATCACAATTATCTAGAATTCTATAAGGTTGAAACCCCTAGAGCCATTAAAGGTTATGAGAGAATACTTAGAGGTAAAGTTCACAAAATGTTTAACCCTTTTTTGAAAGAATTAAAAGAGAATATAAAATCTTAAAAAACTAAGGAATATACTATTATAAAAGTAGAAAAACTAACTAATTTAAGTTCTCAATATTTTGATATAGTGTTAAATTATGTAAATATGATAAATATAAAAAGTACCATGCCCAATACTAATTTGAATGATTAAACATGAGGAAGAGATAATAATATATTATTAATTGATGTGAAGGTATATATGAATTATAAATGAGTTTAATAAGATAGGTTTATACTCTGAAAAGATTTGTCTAATTATAGAAATTAACTTTTTTGCTGCTTAAACATTGCCATCATAATCTGTACATTAGTGTTGATGATTTTGTCCTAGTTTTTAATATTTTATCCATAATGCATTATATTTAATTTTATATAAATTACACCTATTCATATTAGGGTACACTATCACATTTAATAATCTTTGTTTAGATCTCATGCATAGGTTCTGATAATCAATATGTAGCTCGAAACCCTAGGTCCTCCAATTAAGACATGTAACCTTCAAAGATATGGGTTATTGGGATCAAGAAAAATCAACATAACCTTAAATAAATATTTTTTAGTGAGCACTACATTCATATCTAATACTCTAAAGAGGGCCTCAAAATAATTTTGTTCTCCACCTTATGTTAGATTGTGTTTAAACAATTGTGAAATATGTTATATGTGAGTGCATGTAGTGATGTACCTTATAACTTGAAATTTTTTTCTCATGAGAAAATTTTTAAATGATTAAATTTTTTAATAATATTGATCATATAAATGATATGATAATAGGTAATAATAGGGTATTTTTTAATCTTAGGAAGTAATTTTTCTTGGTATAAGATAGATGTGTTCTTGATTTATACTTGATGATACTAAATGGTATTTAGGTTTATTTATATAACACCTTTTGAAATATATTATGGGAGGGTAAAAATAATTACATAGTCCATCCCATACATCTTGAAATATTTTCAAATTCTATCATTTGTAAGGTTAGGACACTAGAATCCAACTTGGGACACTAGCATTGATGTCAGTGTCCTAGTCTAGATGGTAGTGTCTAGGAGGATAAAAAGATGCTAATTATTTATAACTACTAGAGTATTATATTTATCATGTTTTAAATATACTATATGATATAGGTGACAAGGGTAATTATAATATTAATTTGATACTATAAAATAATCATTTGGGCACATTAAGATAGAAAACATGATACTTTTGATATCATAAACATCATGAACTAAAGAATTGAGCCATGAGTGATGATTTTCAAGTGAAAAAGACTAGTTTATCATATATAATTAGATTAAACATCTACACCACCAAAAAATTAGTATATAGTGTAAATAGGAGATAAGGGAGGATAACATTATTCTCTGAGAGGTGACTAGGAGCCAATTGATGAAGATCCATTCGTGGGGCAGGTGGAGGTTGATAAGATTTATAACAAGGACTCTAACCTATATTATCATGATAAAGACCTAGGTAATATTTTTTTTTGTTGTTTAATTTAGCTATTTATCTTATTAATTTCTAATTTATTACTTACATTATGTTTTTCATGACTAGATACTATATGTCATATTTTCTTTATGGTTACATATATATCCTCTAAGTGGAAGAGGATGATAAGAGATACTTTGGTCAGCCTTTTTCAAGTTGGCACTATTATAACCCATGATCAACTTTTGGTAGAAGTGGGTCTCCCCACAGGTATAGGTAGACAAAATGATAATTTTATATTTAATTATCATACATATATCAAGATCCCTCAACCAATAAAGACATATATTTATTATAGAAGCCAAGGTAACTATCTTAGAGTCTTAGGTGAAGACCCTTCATGATATCATTACGGTGAGGTGAGGTCAAACTTATTAAATATCATAAACTATGGGAGGGATAACTTCCTATGTGGGGATGAGAAGGAGATACCACAAGAGTAGGATCTATATTTGATGATGCTCCTTGACATCAGATGCTTATCATCGTAGGATGAATAACATTTCTAGACACTTGGAATACTGAAGGGGTCATAAGTAAGACCATAGGGGCTTATTATTGTACATGTCTATGTTTTTTTACCTTTTTATATATTTAAGACACATTTTCTCTCTACATAGGTGATTATACATGAGATTTGATTTATAAAACCTCAACATTGATATATATATATATATATATATATATATATATATATAATATATATATATGGCTTATTTTCTTTAATTGTCATCATGTAATATTATTTTAATTTTCAATTAGTGCACTTTAGATGACTAGACATGTAATGATATGTCATGTATCTTTATTTTTATGATAAATATATGGAAGTGATTATATATTTGAGATGTTGAAATATAATGAGATATATGTTTATAAATGTGATAATTTATATTTTTAGTTTTAAACTAAGCTATTTTTTTCACATGACATATGACCCTTATCTTGAAAAAAGGAATGAAAAGGGAATGGGATTTATGTGAAATAGTGAAAGTAAAAAATCATACATCAAAACTTCACAAGTAAAAAGAGGTTGACCTAATATTTACAAGAAAAAAGGAAATTTTACTTCTTGATAAACTAATACCACACTAGTTTTATTAACTTTATCTATAGGTGGCCCATCTAGATAGAATCTGTTAATGGGATAAATTCTCCTTTTATAATAGACATATAAAAAAGATTTTAAGGATTTTTAGTTTATTTTTCAACACTTTTTGATTTGACATTTCTCTTCCTTTCACTTCATCTCATGCAATTAGGAAGATGTATGGGATCATCACTAAAGGCTATATTTAGGTGAGTAAAGGTATCTATACCCAATGATAACCCCATACAACTAGTGAGATATGAGGGATCAACATCAAAGATAAAAAGGGTGAGAAATGTGAAACTATATGATTTTCATTAGCTTTTGATGTTGTATTAATTCCTATTTTATGATTATTTATTATTTATTATTTATTTTTTGAAGGATCCTTCCCTAAAATATTATCCCCGTGTAACAATTAATATGCAAGGGATCATCACTAAAGACTAGGATAGGTGAGTAAGGCTACATAGTTTGATCATGCTAGTTTTTTTCTCAAAGATAATTGTAGAAGGAAATTTCATCATTGATAAGTTTTTGGACTAAGTTGTAGTCTATAATTTTCTATGTTCACAAGAAAGTATAGGGGAATGAGGCACACTATACTCATAATAACTAAGATAAGAACCTATGTCATACTTATTTTGAGATTATTTTATAAAAATACTTGGAATGATATGGAATGATATGTTACAATTTTGAAAGTTGTTTATCATGTGAAATCATAGCAAAATACATTAAATACATTAAATATGTAAAATGACACATCAACAATGGGATAAATGTTTATTATGTAAAAGAAAATGTGAAATGTAAATTTCTATATGTAGAAACCTTTAGATGTAAATAGTTCAAAGACTCATCAAACTCAATACCTTGTAAAGTGCACAACTGATATGCCCCATCATTAAAGTCCTCAATAACCAAATAAGGACCCAACTAATTAGGCATTAACTTACAACCTTATCCATTTTTCTTATCTGTTATACTATCAATTATTACAATAAAGTCTCATGATTGTATGATATGATCATGAACATTCTTATTATATTATTTGGATGTGTTTTGTATAAGCAATGTTATTTTGTGAGGTCATGATATGATGTTCATATAAAGTTTATAACTATGATATCCATCCATTTATATAATCTTCATGATTGAGGAGACCCTAAAGAGATACATGAAGGCTAGGAAGTTATACCTCAAGGGTTAGAATGGATTTAACTTTAAATAAAATAGAATACAAGGTTTCCCTCATGGGTATTTGAATACTCATTATAGAAGCCCAAAACATATGATAGAGATAAAGGTTCTATTCTCTTTTTTTATACTTAACTATTTTAACAAGGATTGAATTTAAGGTCTTATTTTTGGCCTTATATTGGTCATTAGCTAGGGGGTAATATAGATAGGCCATGCGATGAGATATAAAAAACTTATTGCACAATTCATGCCTCCTAAGGTTGTTAAAATGGGACCCATTGTATGTATAATGTTATATGGCATCCTAAACTTGAAAATGATCTAGTTAAATATGAACTTAGTGATTATAGATCTAATAAATATCATCAAAGGCATAAAATTTACCCACTTAGTGAATTATTATGTTTATATAATGATGAAGTGATGGCCATCTAAGGAAGTAGGAAAGTTTTTTCCAATTAGGTATAGACCCCAAGTATAGAAGGGCCATGGAATGATAATGGGCAGAAGTTCCTTGGCCAAATGTTAATCTTGTGGGACAAGTGCTAATACTTCTCATATTTCCTTACATATTCAATGACATCATGCTTAAGAGTGGGCTATAAGTATCCCATCCTATGAATTTTTAATGTAGTCATGTGGTCACTAAAATGTCTTCCACAAAAGCTATTATGAAAACTAAATAGGTCCTTTTATTACTTGTATTGATTAAAACAACTCAATAACATGTCATTAAAGGATTTACAATAGAGAACCTCATCAAGAATAATGTTTTTAGTTATAATAATGTAAAACCACCATCTATGTTATGGTTTAACACCTTTGGAATAACTACGACGAACTAAATATTTTGTAATGTTAGTATACCAAGTAGATCAGATAGTCACAGGTTTTTCTATGTAACATTTTACATCATAAGGGAATTCAGTGTCAATGAAATCACTAAGTTATAAAATTGACTCTGTTAATCAATCAATAATGACTTGTCATTTGATAAGTTTTGGTTGAAATAGGTAAGTTAAAATGTTATCAAAAGTGTGATGAAAACTTATATCCTTGCATGATAGGTCCATGGTTGAGTTATAAATTTCCATAAATATTGGGACCTCACTATGATCTTTGTTTCCTAATCAAGAATGTATTTCACAACTAATTGATTATAAAAAAAATGGATAAACACTCTTTTTTATGTATATCAACTTTTGTAATCAATTAGGGTGGTGATTATGAAGTATATGTATTATTAATTACCATTTCCATCCTCTTTGGCTAACATACATGAAAAATATACCTCTATCTCCATTATGTAAAGTATGAGGGGCTTCTTGGGCTTGAGTACCATAAGTGTCAATGGAGACATGAGAAATTGTTTGACTAATTCAAATTAATCCTAGAGATATTTCATCCAAGTCAATCCACTCTCATTTTAAATAAAGTTATTAGTGGTATGAAATATTTAATTAATATCATATATGAACCTATGAATGGTCCCCAAATTCCCCAAGAATGATCTGATTCTTGATTCATTAGTATGGGTTAACATGTCAAGGATCATAGGAATATTAGTTGGGTTGATGTCTATTAAATGATTATAAATTATATAACTAAGGATTTTTCCACCTGTAACACCAAATATAATGTTTTAAGGATTGAAGCTGACAACATACTCAATGAGGCACATGAAGATGATACGTAATACTTCTAAGTGAGTTTATTTTCAACTTTATAATAATATAATCAACATAAAACTCTACTATATTATGGATAAGGTCATTTAAAATATGATTCATGCATATTTGATACATGTCCCCTACTTTTTTTAGGCTAAAAGTAAAGAATACATAGCATAAGGTTGTCCACAGTGTGGTAAAGGAGGATTTTCTCTGATATTCTTTTAAAATTTGGAATTTTGTTCTATATATAAAAGCTATCCATCAGGGATAATGGCTCATATTATGCCATAACATTGGAAATTACATTAATGGATGGTAGAGTGAAATTGAATTTAGGACACACCTTATTATGTCAATAAAGTATATACATATCCTAATTTTTTCATTATTTTTTAGAATGTGGATGATATTAGACATATGCTTATAATATATCATGGGTTTTATGAAACCTAATTTTTACATTTTAATATCCCATTATTTAACCATTAATTCAACCTTGGGATTAACTGGCATGTGCTTTTATTTAATAGGTTTCATGTTAGACATGGTAAATAAATAGAGAAATATTTCATTACGATAAATAAATGTCATGTATATATAAGATAATGAAATGGATTTATAAAAATCTATTAGAAATTTATTATGGTCCTCCACCTCTTGAGGGGATAGTGAAGACCCAATCTTGAGGATCTTAGGTTTCTCTTTGGTCCTTATATTTTTATCTAAGGTTTCCTCAATTAGGGATAAATTACCTTATTCAAATTCATCTTGGGAGAATAAGGTCATAATCCTTGACATTTGAATAAAATAAATCAATAATATTTCTTAGAATAATGGTAGTATTTAATATTAAAATAATAATCATAATATTCATATTTGAGGTTAAACAAGGGATTAAAAGTAAGAGATCACCTATTATTGTGATGTTATAAATGAAGGTCATCATAGGCTCATAATAACTAAAAAAAAATCCTTGTAATTTTCATATAAGGAAAGAATTAGCGGGGTAGTGTCCTTTATAGTATAGGCAATGGCTTGATCATTTGAAATTTATTGAAAAAGGTTCAAACCTTAAGGATATTAAAAAATCTAACTTAGATATCTTAAATTTAGGATTGAATTAATAAAGGGAATCATATATAGAGTTATCAAATTGATATATTTATTTAATAATGGCCTTTATAGATACAGAATCAAATTCCTTGGAAATAATGTGTATAAATTCTTATAAAGTTGAATATTTTTAGCTTTCATCTAGTTGGCTTATAAAACTTGCTTAGTCACCATTTCTAATCCACTTTGGATATTTAATTTTTGAATACCCAATATTTTGTGATAAGCATTTCTAACAATAGGGATTCATATTTGTCTAATTTTGATAGACTAAAAATCAAGCTTCAAACCAAAGTTCATGATTCTACCTCTAGGGTAAATCAAGATGAATCATGCCCTTGTGAGGAGATGAAATTTCCCCTCATCATTATGAAGGGTCCATATATCATTTATAAAGGAAGAATCATAGAAATAATTTTATAGTGTTTCTTGATCTTATAATGTCTTGGCCATACAAAAGTCCAATATGTTGGCTAATCCTTCGTAGGATTCTATGTTCTAAGATTAAAAAAGTTTAGATGGTCCTACCCATAAGGATTAAAATAGGAGTGTGATATAATAATAATTTTAGTTATGGAATTAGTGGATAAAACTAGTATCATCATTATAATATTTCCCACATTCATGTTTTATGTTGTCTTAATACCCTTTTGTTTAGGATTTTCATTTGATATGACTAGAATTTCAAGACCCTTATCTAGGACACATAGAATAGTTTTTATAGGTTCCTTATCTATGGTAAGTTGTAGATTATATGAATAATTTATTTCCTATTAAATTTGGCTTGGATAATGTCAAAGGTTTTAGAATCCCCTTGAGTAAAAAAAAAATTTCTAGGATGAAGGAACCTAATCTCTTGGAATAAATTTGAAGGCATCACATTCATTCTATAAATCCATGGTATTTTAAGGGTCATATTATATATTTTGTCCCTATAAATCACATAAAACTATGTCAAAATATTTTTGGGGTCAATAGTTATAAGAATAACAATGGTCCCAATGGAAGTGTACTTAATGATGTTGTAGCCTCTTTGTGTGTTTTGGGTGTTAGAGAAATTAGTTTCCTTATAGCTAAGATTTTTTAAAAATAAAAATAGGACTATGATAATAGTTTCCCCATCATGAAACTTATCTATCTTCATGTAGTTTACTCATCATCAAACATTCCTATCCATATTATCATCTATGGGAAGGCTCCTAAAGTCAAATAAGTAAGTAACCAACATCTCTTGAGTTTTTCCCAAGTGTTAGCTTGTCTAAATCAATGTGATTGATTTGAGATTATGGTGGATAGGTATGATATCTAAGTGGTTGAATACTAAGGCATCAAGTACAATATAAAAATGGGTAAAAGAATTATAAAGCAAGTCCATGAAATAAATGTGGAAGAATGTATTTATAAGGTTAATAATTGGATCAAAATTTCCTACAGGATTTGAGTTTATGTTAATATCTAGGTAATATGGAAAGAGAGGAATTATATGTTAGTATTTTCTCATGTGATTAATGATGTTTGAATCTATTTATTTTTATAATTATACAAATCCTATCATCTAATTTTTCCCCTTAGGACATAATTGGGGAGATACAAAAAGGTTGGTTGTGATAAAGGTAGAGGACTCAACATCATGGGTACCAACCTATGGAGGTTGGTTAGTTTGGTTACCCTATGACTACTTATGAACATTACACTAATAATGGTTAGAAAACATGTTTTTTATATGCACAAATCAATGTTTTGAAGTGTCAGAAGACCAATTAGTGGATCCTAAGAGTTTGAATTATAATTCCATATAAAAATGTCAAAAAATGTCTTTTGTTGGTCCTTATGGAGTTTCTAAATATTTTTTTGCATTCTATGTAGGTATGAGTATTGTGTCCAATAAATATATATAAAAGGAAATATACATTAGGTTTATAATCCTTGGGTCTCTAGTTAGAGTTTTGTTTACCAAATTGTTTTGGGTTACTACCTTGATGGAAGGGTTCGTTTTGATATTTTAGGTAATTTTCAACATGTTAAAATTGGTTTTGAGGTGTGTTTTGAAGCTACGTGTTTTGAGGTAAAAGATGGTTAAAATCAACTGCATGAATTATAGGTTAAGGATTATATTTCCTCATACATGTATTATTATTTTTATTTTTCATGGGTTAAGGTTGGTTATTCCTCAAAATGTTTAGTCTATCATTTTGATCTATCACACCATCCATAGTGGCATTTTGAATTATGTTTAGGACCTTATGTCCTTGATTTTTAGTGTTTTGGTTTTTATTTTGATAACCCCCATTATATTGGTTTGGATTTAATAGTCACTCATTAGTCCCATAGGTTGTGTAGACACTATCGATGGACACACAAACAATTCTAAGAGTGATGTTGAGCACTCCTTCATAGAACTAGTAAGTTAAATTTTGAACATCCTCCTTCAATTCCTTATTAAGGGAAATAATGAAGAGTTCACATGGTTATTTTTGGTCCATATGTGGTATGTTATTAGACAATTAAATGAATTTATACCATCTCATAATGAAATGGGTATAAAATTCATTAGGTTATTATTTAATGTGAAATAGTTATCATATTCTAGTCTTAAGAAGCTTATTCATATAAATGAATTTAAAAATATCTAGCATAGTTATTTAAAGGAATGTGATTTAACCTTTTAGGGTTTTACTAATATAAATTTTAAGTTTGATTAAAGGGATTAGTAGTCTAAATCAATGAAATAATATGTAATAAATAACCACTTATTTGTTACAAATTTTGACTTTTTGACTTTCTAAAAATAGTAATTATGATGTGCAAAAAATAATTATCTAAAAAACACCTAAAGTGGATGATCTGAATGCTAAAAATTGTGATACAAATAGGTCTAAGTGTCATCAATAATATATATATATATATATATATATATATATATATATGTCAGATTCACTTTTGGATAGTAGTGCCACACTTGGATAGTAGAACCATGTGGCTCTAGTGTCTTGAAAATGGTGATAGTGTCCTCTTTCTAGGAGTGTTCCTAAATATTGAGTGCCCCTACACCTGTGTTTATAGGTTTAGTTATTTTATGTATTAATTTTGAATCTATGTATTGTGATTGTAAGAGATGATGTATGATACAAACCCTCATCCTCATTGCAATTAAGGCATGAGCAGAAAATGGTGTTCATTAGTAGAATAAGATGGACATATTTAACACCCCACTATGAAGAGAGTTTCTGACATACCAATACTCTAAAAATGGATCAATCTTAATCTAGTTATCCCCACCTAAGTGTTTTTTCAAGTAAAAGTGATGTTATAATGATAGTGGTCTTGAATATCTTGAGTGTGTTTGATACTAGAAATCTAGAAAATCTGGCTTAAGGAAGCTATAAATGGTAATATGCACAAGTAAGGGAAAAAATGGACTAATAACCTTGGTTTTTCTCAACTTATTTTGTATTTGATTAGGTATTATGCATCTATTTTACATCTAGTGGATAGAGGTAATAAATTCATGTATTTACAATGTTTTATAGCTTGTGAAGATAATAAAATATACTTAGGCCAAAATTAGGAGGGTTTATCTTTGGAAAATGTATCCATTAAATATAGTTAGGGAAAAGGACATTAGCACCATGTTAGGTACACTATCACCATGTGGATCTATTTTCCCTAATGTGTCACTAATGTCTATCTAGTAGGTTTTTAGGCACAAGGGGTCAAGATCTGGGAATGAAAGTTTGAGATTGTATTTTAGTTGACTAGGGATGCATGTGGTCTTACAAAGGCTAGAAAAGTTCAATAAAAGGATATAGGATAGGTATAGGGATAATATAAGAATAGGTTGTCTCAATTATCACTCTTAGCACTCAAATACCAATTTTAAGTGATTAAATTTTTTCCCTTCCCTAATTATTCTATAAATGTAGCAAATTGAAATGAATAGTATAGGAAAAAGAAGCATACCTAGACTTCCCTAGTAAGTGAACCCCATGTAACTAAGTCTAAGTATGTGAAGATGGGTTCTTGTATGTGAATAATGATCCAAATCATGACCTATAATGAAACATGTATTAATTAGTCCTTACTTAAGAGATATCAATAGTAAAACACTATGTTGAATAAAGAATCAACTGAGAAAAAATGAGTAAAGATATGGTAAAGAGGAAAGGAATGAATACACCTCATTGGGTACATGAACCAATGCATTAACTTGGTGAAAATATATATGTATGCATGTATATAATTATAAAATCATTGAATATATTCGACTAAGTTGATATCTTGCTCAATCTTCTTGTGTGGGTAGATCAAGAACTCAATCTAATTTTAAATCCATCATTTCCCACCCCTACTTGATGGATCATGACCTACGAATATCTTAGATTAGACTGAAAGTGTGACTAACCCTCTCATGTGGTGGATAAATAACTAAAGTAGGATATGAATCCATCATTTCCCACATGTGTGTAATTGATGCATCTAAAATTAAACTACACAAAGTGCTATAATTATCTAATTAGGTATATTTAGCTATGTATGTCAGCTCTGAGACCACTCAAGTACTATGTGGCTCTAAGCCACTCAAAAATTCCAACCACTATAGATGGAGTAAGGAATGAAACTTGAAACAACCTATAATATTATGGAAAGTGTATACAAGGTAGATAATTCCATGTATTTTTCCATTCCATTTGATTAACTTGTCTATAATTGAGCATATAGAAACTATGTGTCAAACATGTGCCCCTAATCTAATATCTAAGTATATTTGTTTTAGAATGAGTTTTAATGAGTGTATCTAATCTTATAAACTAAATATGGGAATGATCATTACATGCATGATTTCCATAATATAAGAAAATGATATAAATTTAAGCTGAACTATTATGAATATGAGTTAAATTTAGGCATATCTATCAAATGTATAGTTGTATCTATGCAAACATGTATTGTACTTGGTTTATTGTTCTAGCTAATCTGAACTACCATAAAACTAGGGATAATAGATATTAGTTCCATGTGGTGATAGTGTCCCCATGTAGGTGTTAATGCCTATCTAGTCTAATATTTGAGTCATTATACTAATTTTTGAATCCCTATTTTTTCCTATGTTTTGCCTATGTCTGATTTCCTAAAACTGAGCCTGTGTGCTAAAAAATATTCTATGAATGCAATGTCGGACCCTGATATTTATGAAAATCCTCTTTTAATTCCTATTATTTTGAGGTTAGTTTTGTAACTTATGTATGAACTATCTTCAAAATAAATAACAATGAAAAATATGTTAGCCAGATCATATATGATAATTGTATGATAATCCAATACAATGTGAAAACATAACATCAAAATGTAAGAGAATATGAGCATAAGTATGTAATGTAAGATGTATGTTGTGTTTATCATTACACAAGAGTGTTAGTATATATGTAATCAATGCATACAATATAAAATGTAAGTAAATACCTTGGGGGATGGGGCATGATGTGCATCATAACACCCAAGTAGGAAGGGTAAATGCATGAGATCACTCATGGCATCAAACTTTTGTATTGTAACAAGGAAAGACAAGTGTCATATCCATTACACATATAATAAATAATACATAAAAAATACATGAGGTACACAAAATAAAACAAAGGGCTATGATATAAGGGACATGGTCACATGTCACTAAATATAAGAAAAGAAGACATACAAGAACATGTATACATTTTCACATATACAAGAAACAATCAATTTGGATTACATCCACATCAAAGGACATGTTCAAATGTCTACACACGTAATCAAGAAAGCACACACAAGGGACATGGAAAAATTTACAAGGAATACATGAATAAAAGTGACATAGATCCAAAGATCAATGGCATATTCAAATGCCCTTGAATAGAAGAAGAATAGAAAATAAAATCAAGTCTAAATTAGAAAATATATAAATGACAATGTGCATAACTATGTAGTATAAATATGTTTAAGAGATAGAATGTGTAAATGTTGTGTTTAAAATAGTGATTATCAATATCAAAAATTGATTATGAGTATAAACCATCAATATCAAGATATATCAATGAGAAAACCAGAATGCAAATAATGTAAGGATAGAACCTCGTAATATAAACTATGTATAATATTCCCCCAAATGGGTCAATGGGTCGAATTAATAACCTTCAATCAGTGTATTGCCCATAGTGGGTAAATGATGGAATGTCTAGATTAGTATAGTGAACATGAGTCTTGTAAGAAATCTACAAGAATTTAAAAATAATAAGTAAATCATCTATGCATGATAAAAATAATTATACTAAGACAAATAACATATATAGTGTCTATAAAATATAAGAAATGTAAACATAGTAATACATAAAATCTATAAATTTTATGTTTTGTGAGTAATATTTGAATTTTTTTATGTTTTGGCATGTTTTAATCTTTTTTATATGAATTGGATATAAGATATGTACAAGAAAATGAAAAAAAAATTATAAATAGAAAGAGGAAATAAATTATGTATAATTAAATATTGGAAATGTAAGTCAAATAGTATACAATCAAAGTGTAATGTCTCTATAGACCCAAGTGCACATCTCTAAGATGTGGATAATCTAAATTTGGATATGGTGGAAGATAATCTAATGTAAAATACTAAATATATCCAAACTCAAATAATTCATCATCATCACAATCATTGGACAAATCTATATAAATTAGTGGAACCTTATCTTTGGCATGAGTTTAGAGTCTGTGCATCTGAATGGAATGCTTCTCAACTATGTAATATGCCTCTCATTCATTATCAAGGTTAACCATATTATAATGTAGAATATATGTATGAAACCTATGTTTATCATCTATGTCATCATTTAAAATTTGAACCATGTGTCCATCATGAGTGAATTTTAAGAATTTATCATACCAATAAATTGTGGCATCCATTGCCTATAACCATGTACTACCAAG
>JARHVA010000191.1:1635000-1725000 GCA_037957365.1 Torreya grandis
TTGATGTAGTTATTTTCTATATGTTGGATTGTGTGTCAATCAAGTAATGTGTGTAAAGAAATTACAATAATGACCTAGCTTGTACCTTAGAAAATCAAAATCTTAAGTTGATTATATACTAATTTAAACCTACAAATGCATTTTACCTATGACTAATATATAAATAGGGAGGCTTTGATGAATTGAATTCTAGTTGGAGTGTTTTCTATAATTGTCCTGGTCTCTTTGGTATTTTCTATGTGAGTAATGATTGAGGGTTTATATTATATTTATACCAATCCATTTGAAATAATAACTCACATTAAATCATTTAGGCTAACCATTGTGAAAGGTTTCATTTACAAATTGGATGACTTTAGGGAACTTGATACTTATGTTAGGGTAGGAAAATAATGTTGACCTATGCCAAACATTAGTGTCCATAGAGTAACAATACAAGTAAAGGATCAAAAATTACAAAAATTTAAGATAAGTACATTTTAATCTTTCTAGGCAAGATATGATATTTTTGTCATCAATATAAGACTAATTGGAATAAGAGATAGGCCAAGGGGCATATGATATATTAGATGTGAGGATTTTAGAAGGAAGGAGAGAGTCGAACTAAGAGGAATAGCCAAGGTTTGAGGTTGCCAATTGTAAAAGACTGAGGTGCTACATAATCATAAAATATCTCTTAAAATTTCTTCCCCTTCAATATAGTAAAGAAATTACTACTTTAAAGGGAAGAAATAAATAAATGGGTGCATCTTCACACCTTGTCATTTATTGAGTTGAATTTGACTACTTTTATGGTGACTAAATTAAAGCTAAAAGCATGTTATAGTGTAAAGTCAATATATATAATATAGGTTAAAAGTGATTTAAATATATTGAAATTGAAATATCAAGGTTTAGGATTACACCTATGTGTCAATATAACTACCTTACCTATTGTCAAGTTGTTTTGAAACATATGAACCATTTTAAGAATTTGAAACTGAGATTAGGATATATATAGAAAAATATTTAAATTTCATATATATATATATATATATATATATATATATATATATATGAAGTCACATACCCCCAACTTTGGATTAAAAGTGATTTTCCACCTAATAGTTGAGATTATATCAACCTTGCAACCCAATGATATTTATAACCTAAAAACTTGGAAAGATTGAGTTATTGATCACCTCAACCATAACAAATTGTGAGCCAACTAGTGTAGTATATTGTCTCTATAAACATTTGTAAAGGTCTTTGGGGTATCAATATGTGCAATGGTTTTTCAATCTAAAGCTGATTTGGATTTTTAAATATTAGGCACATGTTACATATAATATGCACCTAGTATATGTCTCATGTTGAAACTATGTATAATAGTGGTACCAATGCATAGAATTTTGCCACAACTATGATTCTAAATCATAAAATGTGTGATTTGGATAATTTTGGTGACTATGTAAGTGTGGAGAACATGATTCCAAAACATGCCCCTATTATATATGTATAAATATAAAAAAAATTATAAGTACCAATGTGGATAACATGTTTCCAAACCATGACCCCATTGTAAACTAGACCTATTGAATATTAAATAGATGTGGATAACATGCTTCTAAAGCATGCCCCCAATGAATCTGATAACTATGCCAAGTGTGAATAACATGCTTCCCAAGAATTACCCCACTAATATTCCCCACTTTTAGGTAATGGAAAGACAGGAAGTAGGAGTTACCTCACCTCAAAAGGGTAAGACAATAATAAAATATATGAATGTAACCATGTAGCATATAGAAAGAAAATGTCTAGGTAAATGTATCGCTGAAGCACATAGAACCAATGTGATCACATGTAGTCATATTATGCATGATAAATATAATGGAAATGTTTATAAAACACTATTGCAAGATCAATAATAAAATAGTAACACACACAAGATCTATTAAAATCAAGTCAAAAAGTAATGGTCTAAAGAGACCATAAATAAGGGGCATGTTCAAATATCACATAATAAAAAGGATATGACTTAGTCATATGTCCATGAAAGTAAGGATGTTATATTCAAATTTCCATATAGAAAGTAATTATGTATGAAAATTTCAATGAAATCATACATAGGCATGGGGGCCGAAATCAAATGAGCATATTCAAGTTTTTAAATAACAAAGACAAGACACTCAAGGAAGTACATAAATTAAAATATAAATAACTAGAATAAACATGTCATAGTGGCCCATGGAGGCCTCACTAAGTGTTTTGGATTCCCTCCCATAGTTATTTAGGTTAAAATATAATTCAAATGTTTGTCCTAACATATTTACAGGCTATGTAAAGACCGATAAAATAAATGGATAAGGAGAGAAGGTGGAATATAAGGAATTAAAATAGGAATAATCCTTTCATGCCAGGTTTAATAAATTTATGTACATGAGGAAATTTACATGCTAATATTTTTGCACTCAACTTCTCGAGGTCTATCCAAGACAAACTATGAAAATATTTTAGGATGGTGGGTTCATGGGTTTGGTTGATTAGGTTTAGGTGAAAGAATTGGGTTTTAAGTGATGGTTTCTAGAGGGTTCTCATGGTGATACAAAAATAGTTATCCTACATCACATACTCATTAATATTATTTAATTGGGATGGAATTAAGCTCCAATAACCATTGATATAAGTGATAACAAGAAGTTATAGTTATTGGTAAATGCTGGGGATGGGAAATTGTGTATAATTAGGTTGGATGAGCATAGGGAACTAGTTCAATCTATCAGGATGAAAATGTCTAGTCAATTTCATATAGAAACTAAATGCAATATGATGAGGTTAGTTTTGAGGAGGAAGAAAAGGAAAAGTGAAGGTATATATTCAGAGATCATTGTATTAACATGATCATATATGAATAGGTTAGATTATTAGTTAAATTTTCATGCAATATTGATCATAAAGATAACTGAGTTGGTAACTAATACAAATTTGAATGAGAGTGGAATTTAAAGATTTTATTCTAAGCTCAAAGTTTATATTTAATTGAAGGTTACTACCTCAAATGGGAGATCTAGCTCTAGGAAATATAATTTCTCTATGTAAAAATGGTCACTCAAGGAGCATCATCAAAGGGGAAAGATGTCGTTATGATGAATGTATAAATAATAAATATTTTATTGATTATGGTTTTAAAGTGTTTAATTAATTTTTTCAATGTTTAGGAGTAATTTTTAGGCTTTTACTCATCTTCACAAGGCTTGTCTGATTGTGTTTTTAGGTGTTTTTTATAGTTCTTTTCAAATAAATTAAACTATGTTACTTCATAAAAATAAAGTGTTTGAAATGAATGAATTGATGGATTAAATTAAACTAAAATTTAATTATTTTGTTTTTTCAGTTTCATGATATTGTATTGATTAAAGTGCTAAAAACTGAATTCTATATGATTGATGTAAGTGTTAATTTTGGGTTTTCCTAATTTGAGAGATAGATGTTTTGCCTATGAATTAGATTTATTTTTTTTTGGGGATGAAAATATATGAAATATGCTATAAAATTTAATTAAAAAATAAATTATAATTATATCTAAAGCCTATAACGGTCAACTTTTAAGTATTCCAAAATTGATTCGGATATGCAAGCTAGAAAACTAGTTTTTTTAAGTTTGGAGTGATTTTATTATAAAATTGAATGATATAAATTTAAATATATGAACTTATAAATTTATTTTTTAAAATTTTATATAAATTATTCATTCAATAAATAATATAAATAATCTATATTTGACATGCAAGTTTAGATTTGTCTAGGTTGTATAGGTTTTGGTGTGTGTGTGTGTGTGTGTGAGTGTTCATTTGTGGATGTAAAGTAAAATTAAATTTTTGTATTTTGATTTTAGTACTAGTAAATTTTAAATAATACACACTCTAGTTAATTAAATCTATGTTCTAATAATATTTGATATGCAACTATAAAATAAATAAAGTAAAACTATTTTTTTGTGTGTGCGCAAAAGAAGAAAGGAAAATAATTTCTTTTATTTTCTTTTATAATTTTATAAATATAAAACTATATAATGAGTAATAAAAAATATTATAAATTTTTTTAATAAATAAATATAAAATTAAAACAAATCATTCAACCTAATCAAAGGTGAGATCAAGCAAAGGTGAAAAAAATATGTGTTGTGTGTGTATGATCGCAAGGTTTCAAGTTAGTTTATTCAATATTGACCTTGGAACTATCCAAAAAATGATTATAAAATGATAGGGTAAGTATGAAAATTATAGATAAAATATTTGTTTAACATTGATTTAATTAATTCACTAACAAAGAATGGGTTGCTAATTTGGTGAATTCTACTCTCTTATTTTTTATAGAGTTACATGAATATGAATATAGATTAAATAAAAAAAATTCCAAAAACAAAATAAGGCAGTATAGGGATATTTAAAAATTGAAAGATTAGATAAATCATCTAATTTTCAAATCCAAAAACCTAAGGAAAATGAGATACTTATAAGGGAATAAAGGAGATTGCATGTGGAAGTTAGTTGAAGTTTGCCTGTGAGTTAGGTCAAGATAACTTGATAAATATTGATAAAAAATGATTAATATTGAGCTAATAAGTATTTATAAAAATAGGATTGAGGGTGAGCTGGGCCACATAGAAGGCATACATAAGATAAAATAATGAGAAAATGTATATGGAATCATGAAAAATGCATCAAAATTAATGTCTTATAAACTAATTTTAAAAATGGAAAAACTGTGATGAAAATTACACTAACTATAGGTGTCAAAGGCAAAACCATTATATATATTTATGTAACTACCACATATGACAATGAAACCACCATGATAAGTAACACAACTAATGTGATGATTTATTTTCAATGTAATAGTTTTCAAAACTACTATGGTGGAACTCCTACAAAATCTTGTCACCAAGAGTGGTAATTTTGTCATGAAGGCAATGACTTGAAAATTCAATGAAAAAGACTCCAAATTTAATTCATTTTGAGTCTTAAGTAAGGCCAAAAAGGAAATAAAATATAAATAATGAAAAGAGAACCAATTATAATATTATTTTAGTAAAGGTCCGTGCATCATCATTAGATTTTTTATAAAAAAATTAGTGTGTAATTTATTGGAGTGTTCAAGTACATATAAATTCATGTCTATGAAGACATAAGCATCTTGGGGTATATGTAATTGTGTTTGTTTTATGAAATATTTGAGGGACTTTGAATAGTATTTTATGATTTCTTTAATTATTATTGGATGGTTTTATTTTTGGTCAATACAATTTAATTCTTTGGCATTTTATTATGGTGGCAATGAATTTTTAAAAGGACCATATTTAAGGAATATTCCATGGGTATCGCATCTTCAAACAATATATTTCTAACCATATTTTTGTTTATTTTGAAAAAGGTTTAAAATTAATGAATATTTTTCTCTTGAATATTTTGATGTAATATAGGAATGGGATGCCATAATTATGCTAAATTAAATTTCATGACAATGTAGGATATTTGTTCATATAGGCACAAAGACTATTAAGATTATTTATAAATAATTTTATTATAAATCATGGATTATAATTATTGAAATATTGTATTTTTTGAAGTATCATGTGAATATATGGGAATTTTTTATTGATTATTCTATTTAAATTTATTTTATATGAATTAATAAGTATGAGGATTAATCAAAACAATTCTTAAATTATATGTTTCAATAGTACCATTACATTTCTCTTTGAAAAGCTATTAATTCATTTTATGTGGTAAAAATAAATGAAGAAGTTCATTATATTATTTATTCTAGTTTTAATGAGTTTATATGAATTACTTTATGCTTGATATGTGTTTATATTAGTAAAATATGGTTTTAGAAGGGGACCCAACACTTTACAAAAAAGACAAGCAGGCAAGATTAAGAATCCATATGAAACATTAAAACCTAGAAAGAGAAAAAACAACTTGAAAATAATTTCTAGGGACAAACATAACAAAAAAATAGCAAAACAACAGTTCCTCAACAACCTAGGAATTTATATCCCTGAATAAGGTCATTTTGGTTATCATTCATTTGTTTTATATGTTTTTTTCATAGACATAACAATGTATGAATCCTCCTAAAGAGCCTTTCCTTTCCTTCTCTTGTAAAATTTACCATTCTTTGGTTTAGTGTTCTTAATTTTGATGGCCAATCTCATACCTTCCATGATATTCTTACAATTCTAAGCAATAGTCTTAATAAATTTAATGAGGAGGATGTTCTCATTGAGAGTTTTATTTTCAATCTTAATTATATTCATATCTTATTTCATAGTATGCATTTCATATTTCATCTCAGACATTTCTACCTTAATGAAAAATATCCCATCTTCTAGTTTAAGCATGTTGATAATGTTTTTGAGCCTACAATGGTGTTCCATGAACTACAAGATAAGGATTTATGAATTTCCACTTCTTCCCTAATCTGGTCCAACTTGTTATTATTTTTTTGAGTTTACAATGGTTATAATTTATTTAGGGAGTATCCTTTGGGTGATCACAATTTCCTCATGTAGAACCTTATCCTTATCTTTTATTTATGCCTTTGAATTGACCTTTTTTCTTCAAAAACCTAAAAAATTTAAACAAAAAAATTGGTACGAGAATCAAAGATGGTATAAAATTCAAATTATGATGCATCCTTATGGATAAATGGATCTCCATAAAACACATTCATCCTCTTAATATTCTTGAAAACATTGTCTTTTTGGGACTTAGATAGGCTTCTTAACCTAAGGACATGGGCTTCCTTTAAAAACCAATTTTTAGGCTAGGGATTTGAACAAGGGTATAATAGAGAGCATCAAATAATATATAAGTAAAAAATATAACATATTGGTGTAGGGGAACCTTATATTTTAATTTTTTAATTCAATAATGTGATCTTCTAAGGAATTAAGAATGAAAAAATGAAGGTTGATGGGATGTTGTGGCTAAATGATTTCAACAGGTGAAAATGAGAGAAGTCAACAACTTTGAATCTATCTTCTAATGTGACATACCTCATAAGTTATTTATATACTTGGTCATAGGACTTAGGAAGATTAGTTCTGAGGTAGCCTCCCTATAAATAATGAGTTTCTCATTCCCTTTTAAAAATTTGGCAATTCTAACATTATGTTCTAAACTAGACTTGCCATACTTTGCATCTTCAATATTTACGCATGTGACCTTAGAAATAATATCCCCTAATATTTTAACTATGACATTGTTAATTTCCACCATAATATAGTTCCATATTTTGGCTAAGTTCTTGGAGAAGAAGTCATCATGTCCATCTATTTTGTCTATGAAATTAGTTAATCCACTAGTTTGGATAATGTTTCAAATGTGCTTATTATATGTAATTTTGTCAGTTGGACAAGGTTCCATCCTATTTAAGTTTATTCCCATGACGAAAGTTACATATATGTTATTATAAAACTCTAGATATAATATTAATAATCCATAATAGTGTAGAAATTGATTTTGAAATAAGAATTATCTTGTCCTAATTTATTATTAGATAGTCAAAAAAGATTATTTATTTTTTATATCAAATAATAGTAAGTGTGAATAGAATTGAAATATCCTATTTAAGTAGGGTTGGCTAGTATATGTAGATACTCATATTTATTACAATCACAAGTGATAGTGCATAGTTATATCAATTATATGTGTATGCCTCTATTGGGATATTGATGGAAGATGTGTTGTCATTGATTTCAAGTGGAATTGGTGATGATAAAGTGGTCTAATAAGTCAGAGTGATGGAACATGGTGGTCTAATGTACTTAGAGCAATGTGATACTTGCAAGGGTGTGCATGGGTCTCCTAGGTAGATGTTCTATGGATAAATGGAGATTTTTATGATGATTTTTGAATTTTTATTGACTTTTTATATGCTCACAAGTTGACTTCATATGGCCTTAATGAGGTATACAATTCAATTTGTACCTTGTAGGCTTGATCTTTCATTATTGCCTAAGGGTTCTTGAGTGCTTTCGATTATGTGCCATGATATGGAGATTAGTGTGCCTATAACATCCATGTTTGAAATGTATAGGTTGATAAGAGGTCAGATATATGGTTTTCAATATGTGTCATGTGTTCTACAAGATAGTTTGCCCATTGGCTTAGTTGGCTTAAATGGGCTTGTGAGGCCTTGTGATGGGTCAATGAGTGATTTTAGGGTGTTTGAACTTATATATACATGGGATATTATAAAATATGTGTTTTAAAGTTTATTAACTAATTTATAGGTCAAAAAATGAGAGATAAAGTCAAAAATGACTTCATGTGCTTTAGAGTGTGCTTAAATGGTGTATTTTAAGCTCGAGAGGAAAATTCTCATGTTCATCAGCTCATTTATCATTTTCTTGTGGATTTTTTCATTTTGGATAAGTTGAGGATGGTTAATAATAATTTTTTAAAATCATTATTTCATGTATTAAGGTCCTATTATTTATGCATGATTGCTAAGAAGGTAAGCAGGTTTTAATGTGCAAAAACCCTAGTGTTATACCCGATTGGAAAGATTTTGCTTATAGGTTATCAAAAATATTTTGTAAATATAGGATGATGATTTAAGGTTGAAAATTACTCATATATTATTTTTAATATGTGTTTTTATCAATCTTGACTATTTGTGGGTCCCATAGAAAAGTGATTTTTAACAGTATTTTTGATATTGTGAGAGAATTCTGAATGTAACTAGGGGAAAAATGGGTGTGAGATGAATATTATGTCTTGATTAAAACATTTATTTAAATTTTTATGAAGATTAATTTTTTTTTTCAATGTTCTAGGTCCTCAAAGATTCCTAGTTGATATAAAGGAAAGGGTGTCATGAGTGAAAAAGACTAGTCAAAGTGAAAGAGAAATTGGAAGGCCTAATCAGTGAATAGGGATGAGTTCAATGGATTATGGTAATTTTTTGAGACCTATTACTAATTTTAAATTATGTGGTAATAATTTTTTATTCTCATACATATGCTAGAAGGATCTCATAAAATAACTAATCTGAATAAGATGAGGTAGTGGAACCCATGACAATGAGAATGGTTTACAGTAGCAAAGTGGCCATTGAATCATATGAATTTTGTGTTGGAATATATTATAATAAGTTATTATGACATTTTAAATTCATTATAATAACTTATAAGTGACCTTACAATATTCAGGAGTAATGTTTAACATGACTGTGTTTTAGGTCAAGATGGCTGCTATAGGCATGCCGAGGAAAGTGAAGTGATTAAGGTCTTATGAAAAATGGTGATGAATAAAATGAAAATATTGGGGTTTTTTAATATATAAATAATATACTAAATATTTTTTTAATCTGGTGAGTTAGTGTGAGGTGTTTGAATGTGATAGCCAAATTGGCTTGTCAGATTGTGTTAAGACAATGAAATAGAGACCTGAGTGATTTGTCTATAAGACCAATGAATGATCCTATAACATGAAAAAAACATTTTTAGGTTGATATATAAGACTTATATAATCCAATAATGTCATTTATAATTTTTTAAATCATCCTTTCATGTATAATAGATAAGATTGTATATGACTATACTTTGCTTGAGTATGACCAGTCTGAGTGTAATCTTGAGAAAGTTGTTTTCAAGGTATTTGGAATTAGAAATGGTGAATAATGGATTTTTTGATATTTTTTAGTTCATGGAGGACCTATCCATTTTATTTTTTCAAGTTATTTTTTGATAAAATCATCTGTGTACTTCAGTTCTATGTGATAGACATTTTTGTGTTTTTAGGCCTATTGTTGAGTAGGATAAAATTCTTTGGTTCATGAGGTGAGTTTGTGTTCCAGATGGCATGGACATTTATGGGAGTATGAAAGGGTATATTTTAGGTACTTTTTATGTTTTTTATTTTTTTGTGAAGGATGAAGTTGGACCAAAGATTCCAAGGTGTAGAGTGTTGGTTTGTAGGCCTAATTCATTTAGGTCTCTATTAGGCCTATTTGGTGTTTTGGGTTTTCAGGGAAATGACCAACCTAAGGAGTGTATGGAAATTTATAATGTATATGAGGATGTATTTAAAATAAAAATCAAACATAGAAATCATCTTTGTTGACCAAGATGGGTTAGATTGGAGTATGGTATATATACTAGGCCTAATTAGCTTATTTGACGTGTAGAGAGGGTTTATGAACTAAAGTGAAAGAAATAAATATATCTAGGAGTAGATATGGGTTATTAAGGACCACTAGAGGGTGAATATTATTAGACATGTTTTTTTATCAGGCTCATGAGCTAACAAATAATTAGACCTAATAGTATAAAGCGTGACATGGTTCAGCGATTGAGTTCAGAGTGTTTGCCTGGAGAAGAGAAGTAGGTTTGAAGGTGTTAGAGTAATAAAAGGTCATCATTAGATGTATAAAACATCAGGCCAGTGGTATAAATCATTGTTGAGATATTTGAGTGGGTGTTTAATCACCTAGGGGGTTATAGCCTCCTTACTAATTAGATCTAGCTAAATGTCTAATAGGTACTGGACTAAATTGAGAGGTGGGTGATCCTTGATTAGTTGATGCTAGTATAAAAGTCTCATGTTTGTGATATATTTATAAGATAGGAAGTCCATTGGTTATAGGATTGAGAATGACTTTTATTCCCCCATGAGGGTTTCCCACATAGATGAGGTGTACTTATGTTGATTGTTCTTATCTTGTTTATGTGTTGATTTGTTAATGGTATGCTTAATTGTTTGTTTCATTAGAATAAAATAGAATTGCATATGAGATGTTGATAAAATTATTCACCCCCCCTGTCAGTAGCTACTTCCAATAATTGGTATCAAAGCAAGACCTTTGAAGGAGGTTTGATAGCCTATATGTGATCCTAAGTAGTTTAAGGTATGATGAAGACAATATTCATGTTATTTGCAATGATGGATAAGTCTGTGAAGATCAAAATTAAATTATGTATATAGGTCTACATGGTTGCACTAGCAAGTTCAAAGAAGAAATATTATACTAAATCCAAATCCAAGATCAAATTTAAGTTGTATGGTAGGGATTATTGAAGATGGTCTCTTGGTCAATAAGCATGATGGGTATAAATATGTGAAGGTGTCTTGCAAGGTAGAGGTTTGTAATTGAAGGAGAAATTGATCATCAAACAAGACAAGCTATGCATTATGAAGAGGACCATTGGTCTCCATGAGAGTTATTGAGGGTATGATAAGTAATGAAGCTTTTTGAGTAAGATTGAATGGTTTGTGGATGTTGATGCATGGAGAAGACTCATATAAGGTGGAAACAAAACATAAGACAAGACTAGTGTGACTTTATATGTTTAATGGTGACCTTAGACTCTCAAGGTGACTTATCAAAGTGTGTGATAGTGTTCTCAAGGTAATGTTCAAGAAGCATATACCATAACAAGGGTGTGTATGTTATTTCTTAGACTATAAAACCATTATATTTGAAGGTTATAGGTATTGTTATTGAGTTCTAATACTTAGATATGATCTAAGAAGTAGGATATATTATTTTTTGTGTCTTTTTAAACTTCACAAAAGTTTTGAAGATGTTTCTTATTGTTGTAGCTTCACAACATTGCTTGTGAGCTTGAAGGAGATTGTTGAAAGTAATATTGAAGGTTTTATGGTGAGTATCCTATGTCTTTGTTGTCAAGGTGACCTCATAAGGTAATAGAGTAATGTGATGGCATCATGAAGAAATTTTGATTAATCTGAGGTTGATAGTTGTTCTAATTTTCTTGCCACAAGTTATGAGTTTTCATAATAGGGTCTTAACTATGAGGG
This sequence comes from Torreya grandis, assembly GCA_037957365.1. Lineage (NCBI taxonomy): Eukaryota > Viridiplantae > Streptophyta > Pinopsida > Cupressales > Taxaceae > Torreya > Torreya grandis. The sequence continues at coordinate 1,646,814 of JARHVA010000191.1, forward strand.
TGAGGTTAATCCTTTGAGTCAATTTAAATGTATTTCATGAAGATATAAATGGAATAAGAGGTTGGTTATGACATTAATGTCATGTGGCATGATTTCACTTGTTGTGGTATCCTATGTTGATTTGTTTGAAGGAAATATTGCTTATCAGATGACTAACAAATAGCAGGTGTATACATAAAATTATATGATTGTGTGTTTCCATGAAGTGCTTTGAATATTTCTTAGCCATAATGACTTCTAGTGTTTGAAGGATAAATGGTTGAGGGATTATAGGTCTCTTTATATTATTCTTGAGATATTTATTTAGGTGGTAAAGCATGTGAGTTCTTTAGGAGGTATGTTTAGGTCTCCTGGTCTTAAACTGCATTTTTGATCAATTTTTGATGCTATATTTGAGGGTGATCTAAAAGAGATGGATGAAGATGTTTATATGATGTCATGAGGAATATAGTCATGAGTCATTCCTAGGTGGTCTGAGTCTTTGATGAGCTCAAACATGAGTTTTGTGGTCAAAAGTTAGAGTTGACCAATTTTGACAATGATGACTATCTAAAAGGTGCCCAAAGTGCTCTTTTGATGATTTATGATGGCTAAAAGATTGTAACTAGATGATTAAATTTTGGTTTAACATGTAAAATTATAACATGAGGTTTAGAGACGTTGTTGAGGTGTTTATATGTGTTTTTGACCATTTGTTCAAGGTGCCTAGTGTAGATAATGAGCTTGTATACACAGATTGCTTCATTTCAAGGGTCACTTGAAGAATGAAGATGTGTCATGAAGAATTTTTTTCTTATGAAGGTATACACATGTGTTTTAAGACATGTTCTATATGGTTTCATAGATTGATGAATCTTTTTGTGCCAGATGGAGTGTTTTGAGTGGTCTCTGGCTCTTCTTCTCAAGAGCATGTGCTTGGAGGCTTAAAGGAAGTCAATGTTCCCAAATGTTTGGAGGCTTGAAATTTGGCATGGAAGTGAGTTTTGATGGTATCTAGGCTTATTATCCATATCAAGTTTTTATATTGATTGAAGGTTGACTTTTGACCAAATGTTATTTTGAAGGCCTAGTGATTTGGGCATGTTTGAAAAAGTGGTCAAACTTTGGATTTAGAGGCTAGAAGATTTAAAAGTAGGTTAATGGGCCAATTGGGTATCTAAATAAACTTTTAAATTGGTTTGGATGTGATTATAATTCATTTTATTCAAGTTTTAGCTCATTAGGAGGCCTAATTAACTACTAAGCTAAAGAAGGTAGTATGTTAAGAAAGATGAGTTAGAATATCATTCTTGGCATGTATAAGGGGTAATGGTAGTGGAATTAAAATATGGAATTTCATGGTTTGAAAAGATTAAGGTAGATATTTATGAGGTTTGTAGTGGCCAAATAGGGCTACAAGGAGTCCAAGCAGGCCTAGTAAAAAAAATGAAGATTTTTGAGAAAGTTTTCAAAATAATGTTGGAATTTTTGGTTCTAGTTGAGAATTTTGGCCTATTATAAGCATATTTTAGGTATGGTGGTGTGCTTGAAGTGCCTTTGGTGGTCTGTTGGGTGCCTTGAGTGCAATGGTATGTGAGCTTACATAATGTTATGGTGCTCATGTTGTATAAGTTGATGGTATCTATTCTTGGAGGTCATTTAGGTGTGAATGGGTTGTATATACTGAGGGGGAGCCTTCAAAATTAAATAGGGTCCTAGGGGAAGCTATGTTTCCTTGTAAATTGGTGGTAGGTCCAAGGATCTTGATGGTTCAAGAGGAGGTTTTGAGTGAGAGCATCTTTCAAGGGGGAGTTATACCTATTTAAGGTTTTAATGGTCCATTTTCATTAGATTTCCTTTAGGTGATCATGTTTTCATGAGTTTCCTATAACTCATTTACTTGTTTTCTATGGTACCTAGTGTTGAAAAGAGTCCACTTTATCATTTTGGCAAAGGGGGAAAGAGGAAAGGAGTGTTGAAATCAATGATAAAGGGGGGATTATTGGGATAATCATTAATTGTAAGTGGCATTGGTGATGAAAAAGTTATTTAACAGGTCATAGTGATGGAACATGGTGGTCTAATGTACTTGGAATAATGTGATACTTGTAAGGGTATGCATGGGTGTCCTAGGTTGATTTTGTATAGCTGAATTGAGCTTGGTATAATGATATTTGAATTTTTCTTGATGTCTTATATGTTCAAGGGTTGATTTCATGTGGCCTTCATGAGGTATACAGTTTAATTTGTACCATGTACGCTTGATCTTGCATGATTTCCTAAATGTTCTCGAGTGTTTTGGATTAAGTGCCATGATATGGAGCTTAGTGTGCCTATAATATTAATTTTGGACATTTATATGGTGATAAGAGGTAAGATATATGGTTTTAAAGAGGTGGAAAGTGGGTTATAAGATAGTTTGGCCACTAGCCTAATTGGCTTAGATGGGCTTGTGAGGCCTTGTGAAGAGTTAATGAGTGATTTTAGGGTGTTTGAACTTATATATGCATTATATGTGATCAAAGAGGTGTGTTTAAGTTTATTAACCAAGTCATAGGTTATCATATGTGATAGAAAGTTATAAATGACTTCATGTGCTTCAGAGGGTACTTAAATGGTGTATTTTAAGCTCGAGAGGAAAATTCTCATGTTCATTAGCTCATGTAGAATTTTAATGGGGATATAATCCTTTTGGATAAGTTGAGGAGGGTTATTGAGAAGGTTTATATGAATTATTTAATTGATTAAGGTCCTATTCATTATGAACTATTGCTAAGAATGCAAGGAAGTTTTTGTGTAAAAACCCTAATCATAGACCTTATTAGAAATATTTTGATTATAGGTGATAAAAATTATGGTGGATGTTTAAGGTGATGATTAAAATTTTATATGATTCCTATAGGATTTTGAGGATGTGTTTCATTAATCCTGACTATTTGTGGGTCCCATAGAAAAGTGATTCTTAACAATATTTTTGATATTGTGAGAGATTTCTGAAAGTGACCAAGGAAAAAATGGGTGTGAGATGAATATTATGAATTGATTCAAATATTCATGGAAATTTTCAATAATATTAATTTCTCTATGTCAAATTTCTAGGTCCTCAAAGTTGCCTAGTTGATATAAAGGAAAGGATGCCATGAGTGAAAATGACCAGTCAAAGTGAAAAGAGAAATTAAAAGGCCGAATCAGTGAATAGGGATGATTTAAATGGATTGGAATATTTTTTTGAGAATTATTAATAATTTTACCTTAATTTTTAAGTGTTTTTTATGCTCATAAATATTCTATAAGGATCTCACAAAATGACTAGTCTGAATAAGACAAGATAGTGGAACCCATGACAGTGAGAATGGTTTGCAGTAGCAAAGTGGCCATTGAATCATATGAATTTTATTTTGGAATATATTATAATAAGGTATTATGACCTTTTAAATGAATTATTATTACTTTTAATTAACCTTATAAGAGTTAGGAGTCATGTTCAACATGACTATGTTTAGGGTCAAGATGACTGTTATAGGCATGCTAAGAAAAGTGAAGTATTTAAAGTATTATGACAAATGGTGATGAATAAAATTAAAATATTAGTGTTTTTAAATATATAATTAATATACTCAATATTTTTAAAATATTTTTATTTAGTTTGAGGTGATGAAATGTGAAATCCAAATTGGTTTGTTAGACTGTGTTAAGATAATGAAATAGAGACCTAAGTGATTGGTCTATAAGACTATTGAATCATGATAGAAATGAAAAAGAAAACCTTTGTATGTTGATATATAAGACTAATATAATCATATCATGTGATTTATAAGTTTTTAAATCATCCTTTCATGTACAAGAGATAAGTTTCTATATGATTTTACTTTGATTGAGTATGACTAGTCTGAGTAATCATCTTGAGAAAGTTGTCTTAAAGTTGTTTGGCCTATGAAATGGTGACTAATGGATTTAGTGATATTTTATAGGTCATGGAGGACATATCCATGTTATTTATTCAAATTATTGTTTTATAAAATAATTTTTGTACTTTAGTTCAATATGATAGACTTTTCTATGTTTCTAGGCCTATTGGTGAGTAGGCTAGAATGGCTTGGTTCATGAGGTGAGTTTGTGTTATATATGTCATGAAACTATATTGGATTATTAAATGGTCTATTTTAGTTATTTTTTATTTTTTTTATTCATTTTTTAATGTTTAAGGTGGACCAAGGAGTCCAAGGTGTAACATGTTGGTTTGTAGGCCAAATTCATTCAGGTCTCTATTAGGCCTATTTGGTGTTTTAGGTCTTAAGCGAAATGACTAACCAAAGGAGTGTATGGATATTACATATAAATTTTATGAATATTTATTTAAAATATAGATCAATCATGGAAATAATCTTGGCTGATTGAGATGGATTAGATGAGAGTATCGTATATATACTAGGCCTAATTAGCCTATTTAAAGTGTAAAGAGGGTGTACGTACTAAAGAAAAAGAACGAGATATATCAAGGAGAAGTGATAGGTTATTAAGGACAATTATATGTTGAAGATTATCATACATTTTTGTCTAATCATGTTTAATGAGCTAACAATTCACTAGACCAAATAGTCTAAAGGGTGGCATGGGTATGCGAATGAGTTAGCAGTGCCTGCCTGGAGAAGAGAAGTAGGTTTGAAGGTGTTAGAGCAAGATAAGGTCATCATAAGATGTAGAAAACATCATACCAGTGGTGTAAATTAGATTTGATGTGGTTTATTAGGTGCTTAATCACCTAGGGGGTTGTATCATCCTTGCTAGTTGGAGCTAGCTAAAGGTCTAGTAGGTACTAGACTAAATTGAGGGGTGGGTGTTCCTTGATCAGTTGATGCTGGTCTAAAAGTCTCATTTTTTTGATATCTTTATAGGATAGGTAGTCCATTATTTGTAATCTTGAGAGTGGGTTTTATTCCCCTATGAATTTTTCCCACATAGATGAGGTGTACTTATGTTGATTGCTCTTGATCTTACTCATGTGTTTATTTGTTTATGTTATGCTTAATTGTTTATTGCATTGGAATAAAATGGAATTGATTATGAAATGTTGAGAAACTGATTCACCCCCCTCTTCTCGATTTCCCATGAAGGTTTCCCACATAGATGAGGTGTAATTATGTTGATTACTCTTGATCTTGCTTATGTGTTTATTTATTTATGTTACGCTTAATTGACTATTTCATTGGAATAAAATGGAATTGATTATGAGATGTTGAACAACCAATTCACTCCCCTCCTCTCAGTAGTTACTTCTAACCATGAATAAAGTTACATATATGTTATTATAAAACTATAGATATAATATTTATATTCCACAATAGTGTAGAAATTGATTGTGAAATAGAAATTTATCCTATCCTAATTTATTATTAGATAGTCAAAAAGGATTATTGATTTTTTATATCAAATAATAGTAAGTGTAAATATAATTAAATTATCCCATTTAATTAGGGTTGGCTTGGATATGTAAATACTCATATTTATTACAATCACATGTGATTGTGTGTAGTTAGATCAATTATATGTGTAGACCTCTTGACTAAGAATTAGATGTATAGTGGCACGATATTATATGAACCTATTTGGTTCCATTATATTTTAATTGATTTGTCATGCCCCTTAGGATTTTATGTTGTAGAACTACCTTTTTATCCACTTTTATCTAGGGATCTCTTGTTTTTATCTCAAAATTTATATGTTTATATCCTTTGTATACCTTAATTCATGTTGGAAACTTGCATCAATGCAAGTGTCCAACCATGACTCAAGTGTCCATATTTATACCTTAATATTTTTTCATATATTTCACATTTTTATTGTTTTCTAGTCTCATTTTTTTAATTATATTGTCATATTTTTACATGCCACTAAGTCCTACTTTGAAATCAAGGGATCTCTCTATATAAAAATGTTATAGTCATATTACACCACTTATAAATTTGATCAAGCACATTCCAATTAGAAATTATTTCACATTACCATCTATAAAATTTCATTATAACACTAAATTGAACATTTGAAGAGCTCAAAGGATCACCATACTCTTACATTGTTTATATCAAGGTTTATTATAGGAGAAAGGACATATAGGTTAATCATTATAATTATAAACACATGCAGAGGAGGAGAAACTACATTCAAGTATGAAGCCTTATTTCAAGTATTGGATATGTAGGAAACACTTAGAATCAACCATGGTTGTTAGGGTTAGATTAACTCATGTGTTAATAATGCCTTTTTATCAAGTTATAAAAGGACAAAAGGAAAAGAGATTAGTTTGATTCATTTTATGAATCTCATGTACAAGAGGATATGCTTTGATGTAAAAATTACTTATATAAGTGACAACATAATCTTGGTATAAATTTGGATCCATTATTTCATGTATCTTAGACTGAACACCTAACATCAAAGAAAAAAACCCATGCCAACACAACTGTCCCTATTCGATACAAGTGTTTGGTGGGCAAAAATAGTTAAAATGCAAAACAAATAATACCCAAAATTATAGTATAGTCCCATGACTATTCTTTATCATCATCATATTTCATAATATGATATAAAACAAGATATGTTTTCTCTTTTACTTTACATTTATTGTATTAATTGTACATATGTGAATAGGTAAATTACTATAGTTGTAGTATGTATTACTAGGTTATAAATATTGTGATATGAAACTCAGAACAAATTTTCAATTTATTATATGTTTCTCTTTTATAACTCTAAAAATAATAAAAGTATTTGGTTAAAATAACCTAATCTTATTGTGCCAAAATAATAGTTTGCAGGTAGGTTTTTTTTCCTCCTTTAAAAATTAATTTCATACTTTTGTATATTGTTTAGATCCAATTTTATTGTCTGGGAATATTTTAGGAATATTTAATTACATCTATGCATTGGTTATTTTAGTTTAGTGATTTATGATTTTATCCAAAGTTAAAATCCTTATGTAATCACTAATTAATGGCCATGCAAAAAACTCTCATCCTTTGGATTGCTTGTTCAATGTGCCTAATGATAAATGTATTGCATTTGTAAATATAATGGAATGTTAGAAATAGGAACCAATCCTTTATTTTGATTATAACTATGATAATTAAATAACTATAAATGAAAAATAAAATGATCATGTCATTTTTTCATATGGTTATGAGTGTGATGATATTCCTCTTGGGTATGTGGTGCCTAATTCTCTTATTTTTTATTTCAAACAATGAAGAGTTTCTAGAGTCAACAAAGATGCATTTTATTAAACCCTTGAAAATGGATGATAAAATATATATCAAAAATGGTAGAATTAATAATGTTGTAATAAAAAATTTTACATGCATATATTATTTAGTTGCACAAAAAATTGATTTTTCTTCTTCTTCTTCCCATGATGCAAATATTGAAATAGATGAATGTGAAATCACCTAAAAATGGTATTTTAGTGATAATAGTGATAATTTATAATACCTATCCATATCTTAGCATAGACATATATTATAGCCTATTTTCACACTTATCTAAGCTTCATGTGGGGCATAAGCATCCCTAGCCATCTCTAAAGTAGTCCTAGACCATCATTATTACATCTTGGTGCTTTTTGCCTAGTTTTCTACCACCTATATACTAACTCCATAATAGGAACAATATCACTAGATGGAACAAGTGTCCCAATAATGTGACAACTATCCTTTCTATCCTCTATTCATAAATAATTTTATTTTCAAATATAAAACCTCTAGGGTTATCCTAGACCTCTTTTAAAACCCACACAATCATAAAAATAATAGGAATACATGAATTTTAGACCTATAACCACTAGATGGAAATCATATGTAAAATAAATATTCAAAATTATAATAAGTTGTGTGAAATTAAGGTTATCAAACTTTAATATTTCCTATGTCTACATACTACCATCTACAACATTACTAAGCTTAGATTACCCAGATTTCTAGTCTTAAGCACGTTCAAACAACTCAAGTCAAGTATCATACTAGATTCACTTACACTAGCACCAGCACTTAGGTTTAGAGAACTACATCAAGCTTGATCCCTCTTTTGAGTATTGGTATGTAGGAAAATCTCTTCACAATAGGGTATTGAGGATGTCTAGCCTACCCCACTAACCAACACACTTTTTAGCTTGTATCAACCAATTACCCTAACAAAATTGAGCATCAGGGTTTTTTCATAAAATTAATCAAACCAATTAATGTACAAGGTTCCAAAACTCATGCATAGAGGATAGAACTCACATATCCAAACATAGGTGCATCTATAATCTCAAGATTAATCAACATAAAGTACACTACTACCAAAACATGGAACTAATATCAAATTAGGGTGATACTATCTAAGAGGGGATTTGATATCAAGTTCCTACTTATGACACTCAAAATAGTATCCACCTTAGGTTTAATCTTCCATATCATCCATCTTAGTCATTTTCCAGCTAAGTTATAGCTTGCACTATGTATTATTAATTTTAGAAAGGTTAAAGTTAATCAATTCTATAATAAATCATTGGATATATTTATTTTATATTATTACCCTAATCTACTATTCTCAACTCTTTATAAAACATAGGATTTGCATTCACTAAGTCGTAAAAGGTTAAAACATTTGGTTACCTAACTTACTTTGAATATTACTCAAACCCTAACCTAAATTCTCTTAGGGTTTGTATCCTTTTTAGTTTACATGATTAGTATTTAGTTATAAAATTTTAGATTTTTTTTAGTATTTACTTAATATAATATTTTATATATTGAATTTATTTAAAGATTAAAAAATCACAATAGTTTATTTTCCTACTCCCCAAACTACAATGGGAAAATTCAACAACCAATTTGATGAAATTGATTAGAGACAATTTAAATATTTTAATTCCAAACATTTTGATATGCAAGATGCCCTTGTCAATGTTATGCACTAAGAACTTCAAAAATTAAATAATGGTGAATCTGCCACTCCCCCAAGTAATAATATTATTACACTTACTTTAGGGCCAAGTCAGCTAGCATAACTAATTATATCATAACAACCTTTAGTGATAGTTACACTTCTTATGGTTAGTTCCTCAACTTTGTATGTATAATTCCTTATGTAAGAGGTTTATAATTTATAGGCTAAGGTGTTACATCTTGAGCATAGATCCACTAGGCCATCACATGCCTTGGATTTTCATGTTTTTTTACATACACCTTTGGCACATAAAATAGTTGTAACTTCTTTGCCTTCCAATTTGTGGCACTGAATCTTATATTTTATGATGGTAAGGGTGACCTATAGCATCATCTCTAAGCTTTTCATATAGAATGTTCAGACTATGTGTCCAATGATTAGACCCTTACAATGTTTTTTTCATTTAATCAAATAGATTGATCCTTATAACTGATTTATGATCTACTAAATTAGTCTATCACCATATATAATCCATTATAAAATATGTTTTTATCACACTTCTCAATAAACATTAGTGAGAAGATCTCATATGCTCAAGTTTCACAATTGAAACAAAAATCAAATGAGCCTATTTCAAAATATGTATTGCAATATAAGATTATATTGACTAAATTTACTATCCCCATTATCGATAAAGAGATCCAAGATATAATCAAATAAGGTATTCTACTAGCATTACATGATGATATATTATTTAAGAAGTTTATAACTTTCATATATTTATGCCAGAAAGTGAGAAAGATAAGTTAAAATTATCTCTATGGGCAAAATAACATATACAAGTGGATCAAAATCAATTGATAATAGTTATAATAACCCTCCATAAAAGGTAAGGGCCACTGAAAATAAGAGTGATAAAAAGGTCATAGTTAATGCATATTTAGATCCATATCCTCATCTGGTTTTATTAGCTCTTCCACATAGATTTTTCACCAACCTTCTAGAATTACTAGCACATGTTTTAAAACAAATCTTAGAATGCATTGTCATATCTCTCACTCCCATAAATAGGTTTATATGACATCGAATCTTATAAATAACTATGATTCTAATGTATTTTTTGAATATCATAGTGCATCAGGGCATACAAAAAATAGATTCATTAAATTGAAACATAAGAAATAATATTTGTTAGAGGCTAACATTATTGATGTATGCAAACCCATAGAGGTACCCAAAATTCAAAAAATGGAAGCTAAGCCATTGAAAATATTTTTCACATTCATTTCTAAAGCATATAAAAAATGAGGAAAGGAACACTTTAATGTTCACTGCATGTATCAATCATATCCACTAACAAAATTATATCACACTTTTATAGAGGAGGCACACCCACTACAAAATATCATCAGTGTGCATCATACTATAATTACATCTAGACCATTCATCACCTTCTCAAAATAGGATATTGTTCATGATTATTCAAATTTATATGCACTCTTTTTACAAGCCTACATATATCATCCTACTCAGAGTGTTATTGTTGAAAATGGGTCAAGTATTAGCATATGCACTATCACACTTCTACAACATTTGATCTATCTAGAGTAGGACATATCTCTTATAGTTATAATTATCATTTGTTTTAGTTTATATTTTAAGATATATATCAAGGAGATTTTACTTCCACTGTAGGTTACACTAGCACATGTGGCCATTAGATTGTCAATAGTACTTAGTGTAAGTGTATTTAACATGTTATTAGGTCATCCATAGATATAATACTTGAGAACCATCCCATATTCCATGTAAAATGCCTAAAATATATACATTCAAATTATGTGATCACTGTTTATCGTATTTCATATGATTATGATCTACCTATCTCATAGGTAGTTATAACATAGTTACTCATTACAACATAGTTACCAGTTACATCATAGCTATCAGTTACATCATAGTTAATAGTTAAATCTTTGATCACATTTCCTATTAGTGAAACAAAGAGTTTATTAGAGCCACTGATGTAGGAGAGGTATACTCTTAAAGTGTTTCCACATATGCATACTCTCTTATGAAGACTATTATTAGAGAAACCCTTATGTTAGAGATATGTGAAAGACTCTAAAGGGCCTCCATCTACTCACTTCCTTTTGAGATCAATATTATTGATTTTTTAGTGTTATCAACAAAAGGTACATATGTTATATACAACATCTTATACCATATGGGTACCTAATACCCCTACAGTTCACAGGAGACCATAATCAGTGTCATGGGTTCCTAACACCACTTCATAGGTAGAGATAGATATAGATAACTTAGTATAATATATTTTGGGACCATATTTACCCTTTTATAATATGAACAATCATTTTTTCATTATTTGACACATGACACATTGATAGTGAATTTTCCATGAGTCTCATTGGTCAGTATTTTCCTCCCTTCTTGGCATACTTTACTTCTCTCTTATTCCTTATATATAGTTTCATTTTCATGTTGCTTGTACATATCTTATATCCATAAAATAATAAAATATTTAAAAAACACAAAAACATTCAAATATTTATATATAAAATGTAAAATTATAGATTGCATGCATTATCATGATTACACTTCTTACATTTGCTAGGCACTCCATATTCTAGCTATATTAGTATAGTTAGTTTTGTCATACATATATGCTTCACTTGTTCTTGTTGAGTGCTTGCAGATTTTTACAAGACTTAGGTCCACTACACATATTTTGATTTGATATTATCTACCCATTGGAGACATATACATCAATACATGAGTTCTTCATTTGAAACATGCACCCATTTAGGGGCACCCTATACATAGTTTTGATTACCAGGTTATATCTTTCTATACTCTACATCACAAATTTAACATTATTATATCTTGATATTGATCATGATACACTTACTCATATTTTTTTGGCTACTACTACTTTAAAATCAGTATACATACATCTTAGTTCTTACATATATTTGTATTACATGTTCATGCCTACTTTCATTTCTATCTTTACTAGTTTAAAATTGATTATATCTCTATGATTCTTATATTTTAAGGGCATTTAAATATTCCATTTATCTATTTATTTATGCCACTTATTTTCATATAATGTTTTCTTTTGGCATGTGCCCATGTCCTTGTATGTGATTTTCTTTATTATTTATGTAGACATTTGAACATGTCCTTCTATGTGGATCTAAGACAAATTACTAGTTACTTGTGTATGTGTACATTTGAACATGTCCTTAAATGACTTGTTTTATCAAATTTAGTGACATGTTCCCATGTCTCTTTTATTGTGTCCCCTTTGCCTACTTTGCATGCCTCAAGTGTGTTGTAAGTATGTTTTCTTATATGCATCATGTCCATGACATTGTTCCTTTTTTTGTTACACACTCTAGTTTTAGATGCCATGAGAGATCTCATGCATCTCCCTTTCCTAATTAGGTGTTTTAGTGGACATAATACCCCATCCACATAGGTTGATACTCAATTATTACACATATTTACTATTACATACATTGTTATATCTATCTTCACACCCTTATGAATGCCAGACATGATATAAATCACACATTATAAACTTATGATCAGGCTATATCACATTCCAATGTTATGTAATCACATTATATTGAATTATTATGTAGATATCATATATGCTCTAGCACACATCTTATAGATCTTTTTATTTTGAGGATAGTTATTACATAGGTTCAAAAAATCCTCTCAAAAGAGGGGGTATTAATAGGAGTTTGTCATAGAGACCAATATCTTATAATGCAATAATAGAAAAATTTTAAACACATAATCTCAAATTATAGAAATCAAAGGTAAACATAGTAGGAAAATAATGACACATAGATCAATATAATTGAATATAAATCAAAATAGATAGACACTAGTGCTACATGGTGCTAATATCCAAGATATGGTGTTATTTCATAGTAGCCTTATTTTTAGATAAATATAGATTGGTCTAAAAAGTATAGTACATACAATACATGTTTGCATAGGTTTAATTGTATATTTTCTATTTTATCTCAGTTTCATACCAATTTAGCCTAGATTCATATTAGTTTTCTTAGATAAGAGCATAATGTGTGGCATGACCATTCCCATTTATAGTTAATATACTCATATAAAAATTATTACAACTCATTCCATAATCCTTGTTCTCAAATATCATATTTGGGGGCATGTGCATGACACATTATTTCCGTATGCTCACTTACATAGTAGTTGATTAGATGGAATGACAAATTCAATGTCATTCTCTATGTTGTATTCATCTAAAATCATATTTTAGGTTACAAACTAGTTTCATGCCTTAATTAAACTTTATTGGTTGGCATTCTTGAGTGGACTGGAGCTACCTAATACACTTGAGTGGATGTAAATCTAGAATTTGTAGTTAGACATTTCTAGTTGCATCACATAGTTTCAATTTTAGATGCATCTACTACACATGGGTAGGGCATGATGGAATAAATGTCTACTTGAGTTATTGATATAACTTAATTAGAGTGTTGTTCATACTACCAGTCTAATCCAATCTATTGATAGGTCATGATCCACTAAGTAGTGGTGGGTAATAATTAAGTCAAAACTAGATTAATTTATTGATCCACACACACAAGGATTGATCAAGCTATTAGATCAGTCTAGTTTATTTATTTGTTGATAACTATATACACACGTAGGTTATCACCATTTTTATTGATTGGTTCACATAAATAATGAGGTCTATTCATTCATTTCCTCTATTATTGTTTTACATGGTTTTACTCAGTATCACTTTTTAACTTAGTTTTCTCTTTGCTTTTGATATATCTTAAGTAAGGACTAATTTATACATGTTTCACTTATATGGAATGTATTAGATAATGATTAACATACTTATACCTAGATTTATAGCCTTCACCTATTGGGTAAGTCTAGGTATGCTTATTTTTCCTTTATCCTAGTCATTTTTCTTAACTACATTTCTATAGTAAAGGGGGGGTGGGGGGGGGGGGGCGGGGGGCGGGGGGTAAATATAAACACCTAACATGGTTATTTGAGTGTTAATAGTGATACTTGATACTAAATATCCCTATATTATCTATAGACCTTTCCCATATCCTATTTTCACACTTATCCAACCTTGTTACAAGCTGCAAGTGTCCTTAGTCATCCCTAAAGTAGTCTCAAACCCTCATTATAACACCTTAACCATTTGTGCCTAGTGTTATACCACCTTGACACTAGTGACATAATAGGAATATTAGTGGTACATAGTTTTAGTGTCCCAATAATAGTATTAATGTCATTTCCCTACTCTTTTCAAAAATTAATATCTTTTCAAATATAAAACCTCCCAGGGTCAGCCTAGATCTCTTTTAGCACCAACACAAGCACCAAAATATTATTAATAACTAAGTTTTATTCCTATAGCCATTATATGTAAAGATGATACAAAATACATATTAAAACTAAAAATAAGTTATGTATAATTAAGGTTCCCCATTCTTCCCTATTTATGCATACTACCATCTAAAACATTTTAAAGCTTAGATTACCTAGATTTCTAGTCTCAAGCACATTTAAAACACTCAATTAAAATATCATATTGGATTCACTTACACTTGTAATAGGACTTAAGTGGGGATAACTACATCAATATTTATCCCTCTTTAGGTTATTGGTATGTAAGCAACTCTCTTCATAGTGGGGTGTTGAGGATGTCTAGCCTACCCCACTAACAAACACATTTTGTAGCTTGTATGAATAAAATGCCCTTAAAATAGGGATGATTAGGGTTTTATCAAAAAATCATTAAAAAAAAGTAACATATAGGGTTTTATAACTCATACATGAAGGGAGATAAGTCATAGATCTAGACACAGGTACATCTAAAAGCTTAGGATAGATTAGCATAGAGGACACTACCACTAAAATAATGACATTAAGAACAAGGGGTGATAATATATAATATTGGTTTTGATACTCACATCATGATTTAAACACTTATACCAATCTCTAATTCAGTTTTCAACCTCTAAATCATTTGTCTCAGTCATTTTCTAGCTAAGTTCTTACTTGCACTATTTATTGCTAATTTTACAAAGGTATAATTTATTCAATTTTGTAACAAATAAATGGTTATATATTACATATTATTACCATAATTTACTATACTAAAGTTTTTTTAAAAAATAGGATTTAGATTCACTAAGTCTTAAAAGGTTAAAATTGAATTTTATTCTTCCCCCTCTAATGATGCAAATGTTGAAACAATTGAATGTTCCTCTCCTATCTCCTATGATTCCAATGTTTATTGAATCAAGTTTATAACTTATTTTCAAAATGATACCAATGTTGAAAATTATATCCATTTTTTTGATAACTCAAATGAATAGTTAAATTTGTACTCTTTCTCTAAATTTCAATGAGAAAAAATCATATATTACTTCTTCCCCTTTCTTGCTTGAATGAAAAAATGAGAGTCCATGTGAAAGTCATAATAATTTATTTATAAAATATGAATTATTTGGGGGCACAAGTAAAGACTAAATTACATTTTATTCATCTCTCTCAAATATCAATTTATATAAATTAAGGAAAATCAAGATTTATAATGTTTCAAATGAACTATAATTTTTTTATTTTCCTCCCTCCTTTTAATTTTATGTTGAAAAGAATAAATGTTTATATTTTAAGTTCTTTCCTCTACTCCTATTATATGACATGATGTCTCAAATAACATTGCACATTGTAATGATAATGGTATTAACCTTAGTCATATCAAACATGATATACTTAATACTTTAACCATGGGTACTCCTTTACCAAATGTTGAAAAATCATGTGATGATCCTACTCTCAAAATGGTAAATATTCTATCATTCCCATGTTTTGCGTTAATGATAATCTATACCCTATAACTAAAAATGAAACTTCTTGTGATATGTTATCTATCAAGATTACCATGGGAAATTTGTAATAGAAATTTAACACTATTAAGTTGCAAGTCTAATTCTCATGAGACTATTTTCAAGGAAAATATTATAGTAGAGAAACCTATTTCTAGAGATGTATTTGAGTATTTTTATTATTAAAAATTTATCATGCCTATTTTATCCTTATTTTATGTTAAATGGGATCTAGAAATTGATTTTTAATAATATATACATTCCTTTGGACATTGGGTTCAAAATGAAAACTTTTTGTCAAAGGAGCCCATCACATTTCTACCAAAGGGGCTATTGATTGATTTTATAGCCTCCAAAATGATTCCTTATGAACTTTAAGAAAAATTTAAGATTTATTCCTATCCAATTTTATTCACTATACCTTACCTAAATTACCATTGGAACATTTTCAAGAGTTGAGTCAAAATGATAATGAGCCTATGAAAGTCTACATTATTTGGTTTAAGGATAATTTATATTCCAAAAACTATACACCCTTAGATTTGGAATTAAAATTTATATCTAGAAGGGTTCTTATTTATCCACTTAGAGAAATATAATTTCATAGGCTCTTTTCTTCATTCAAGACATTATATTTGAATGTGCATAAATATGCATTTGCCATAATTTGTTAGGGTGATTAATTCACAATTTTTAATTAAATGAGTAATTTTAAATTACTCAATAGTTTATTATAATATGGTTATTTATGATAACTAGATTGGTAGGTTAATTAGGTTAGTAAATCTTGAAAATATTATATTATTAGTAATTGTAACTCCTGATTGATATTTGGTAGATTTTATAATTTTATATATTTTTTTCTCTCCTAATTTTTAAGAGATATTATGAGAATATATGTTTTTATAAATATTAAAATTAGATTTATAATTGGTGGTTAGATTCAATAAATTTTAATTAAACATCTAGTTCTAGTATCAGAGCCATAAAAACAATATTTAAACCTATGTGAATGAAAATCCCATGATCTCACTAAGAAGAAGATTAAAAATTAAGCTTCCTTTTATGACCTGAGAGAAGCCTGGGGACTCATAAAGAGTATCTAGATGAAAGCTTACTCCATTTGAAAACATGCACATAACATACTACTGCAGCCTTCTTCACAAACATGCACTACAACATACCAAAATAGATGAAAAAATATGAACAAAGCTTTAACATTCAAATACAAACTTTGTATGATATTTATCTCAATAAACCAAATGGGTTTCATCCTCTAATCTCCAATAATCTAATGGGTTTCATCCTCAAATCCCATAGTTTAGGCACAAGTGCATAAAACATGTAGAAATTATTGATTTGGAAAAAGGCCTGAGGTGTTCCTAGTGGCATCTATAGGATAAGCATTGAGGAATAAACATTAAAAAATCAAAGGCCATATTTTTAAAAAAAATGTTGAAGGAGGCATTGAAAGGAAGAGAAGTCAAACCTATTAGCATTGGAGACCAATTTTTCAATAAAAGGTGTTAGAGAAAAATCATCAAATAAAAACTAATCATAACCATTGAACCGTGAGTCTCTAAAGAACAAATGAATTATTGGAATAAAGCATATAAGTTTTAAAAGAGCCAAAGTGTGGAGAAGACTAGCATTTTAAATACAAACTCTGAATCACAAAAAGAGGTTGGCATCATAAGAAAGAGGTTGGTTGATATTTTTAAGTTTATAAATGAAAACTTTTAGCTTATAAATTCTTATGTTTAAATTAAATCACCCAACTATCTTCTAAATCTTAAAACCACTTCTTATTTTCCTAAAACCACCTGTTCATTACTCAAAACAACCCAACAAATATTTCCTTTATTTATTTTTTCTTAAAACCACCTTTTTAGAAATATGTGGTATTAGGTGGGAGGGCAGTTTAAAAGAAAAATTAGAATATTAAACCTTTATATAGATGTTTTTGCTTTCATACTATTGAAATGGTGCATAGGCAAGTTGGTGGAATGTTTTTTTGGTAGGGGATAGGTGTGAGGTTCAAATCCCCCAAAACACATTTTTAGAGGAACTTTTAGCATCGCCTCTAAATCCATTTTTTTATGTTGTAATGTTAAGGGCATTACTTCAATCCTTGGGTGAAATAATTTCAAATGACTCTCTTGTACGTATTATCTTGATAGCATTTCCACCCTCATATAGGATTTTTGTGACCACTTTTACTATCATAGAAAAAAAACCAAGTTTTGAAAAATTGGTAAATATATTACAATAAGAAGAGGCTTTAAACACTCATGATAAACAAGAATAACATGTACTAGATTTTCATCAACATAAAGGAAAGAAACCAGTCAAATCTTTATCAAAACCTAATTCAAAGCAAAATTTACAAGGAGGAAAGTCACATAAATAATGTCTTATTTATGGCTGTTAGGTATGTGACCTAAGGTATTGTTGGTACAATACCTTCAAAAAAGGACCTTCTAGTGGTCAGAAGTTCACTAACCAACAATCATCACCTAGCTCTTCCAATAAGCCACAAGGATAGAAAAAGGGGAACTAGGAGAAAAAATCAAAACAAGGAAATATTGTTGAAAAAGAGGAAAATGATGAAGAGTATGACTAACTTTACTCTATAAATACCTATGATGTATCCATATCACAAAGTGAAATATGGTATGTTGACTCAGGTGCAACTCAACACATGATAAGTAGAAAAGATTAGTTTTTCACTTTGAAGGACACACCCAATAAAAATTGTGCTTCTTTGGGTGATGATTCCTCATAAGTGTACAAGTAATTTCCAACATTACCTTACCCCTAGGCATGTAAACATGTAAAATAATATATTTTCTTTATGTACCTAGATTAACCAAAAACATGTTATCAGTAAGTCAATTCTTTGACCATAATTTGAAGGTTGAATTTGATTGTAAAGGTGGAACAAAATTGTGTTTGATCAAAGAAAAATATAGAAACTCTAAAATTTTTACATGATAATATAATTTGAATCATATGTTTTAGCTTGATTTCATTTAGAAAAATAATGAAGCACTCATAACAAAGGACACAAACTCAACATAACGGTGGCATAAGAGATTTGACCACATTAGTTTCCAATAACTCGACTCATTCCACCATAAAAACATGGTAAGAAGCTTACAACCTTTTAAAAAGGGTACAAAAAATGTCATGATTACTTAATAAGAAAACAACATCAAGTTCCATTTTAGAAAAGTACCTATAGATCCAATGGTCAACTTAATTTGGTTCACACAGATCTATGCAGACTAATGACACCTAGCCATGTTGGATTTAAGTACTTTATGCTCTTTGTTGATGTTTATTCCATAAAAATGTGGATATGCTATTTTAAAATAAAGGATAAAGCTTTTAAAAATTTCAATAAGTTCAAAGTGACTATTGAAAATAAATCTTAAAACACAAGACCCTCTACATAGAATATGGGGGGAGTTTAATTTTTTTTTACAAGAAAATGGTATTCTTCATCAAATGGAACCACCCTATACACCATACCAAAATTTAGTTATTGAATGAAGGAATCATAATATTGTAGAAATGGTGTAATGTGTGATACATGACTTGGGCTTGACAAAGGCATTTTATCTAGAAGCTACCAAATATATCGTATATATACTCAATAGTGTACCCACTATAGCTCTTGACTGATTAACTCCACATGAAGATTTGTTAGGGAAAAATCCATCTATTCCACATCTTCAAGTTTGTATATGTCAAGCTAGTATGCATATTCCCAAATTGGAATGGACTAGTCTTAATATAAAAGCCATAAAATATGTGTTCTTAGGGTACATTGAAGAAGCACTTTCTTATAGAATCATGGATACAAAAACTAGACAAATATACACCACCAGGGATCTTGAATTCTTTAAAAATAAATAAGTAAAAGTTCCTTCTAAAAGTGCACCTGATAAATAAATCAGTCCCCTATAAAATATAAAATATGGTGATCTCCTAGATGAATGCAATAATGATGATGGGAATAATGGTATATTTCTACTACCATTACAAATTAATCAACATATAACTAAATGGTATATATATACTATAAGAGATGTAAAATTGGATGGTTTTCCAAACACATCCACCACTAGACCAAGGACCCATAATATGGCTCATGGTGAGGTCACTTTGTCCTTAATGAGTATACTTATTGAATCTATCGAGCCCTATACATTTCAAGAATCCCTATAGTTAGAACCTTGAAAATATTCCATGGATGCAAAATATAATTCATTAATGAGAAATAAAACATGGTAGCTTGTAGATATTCCACCAAGGAAGAAGCCAATCAAATGTAAATGGATCTTCAAGATGATGTATAAAGTATATGACAGTCTTGATAAGAAAAAGGGAAGACTAGTTATGGAGGGGTATTCTTAAAAAGAAGGCATTGACAATGAGGAGACATTTTCTCTCACAATAAAAATCAAAACAATTAGGATGATCTTTGCTCTAGCTTCATGGTTTGGTTGGAAAGTCCATCAAATGGATGTGAAAAGTGCCTTCCTTAATGCTAACTTATAAGAAAAAGTCTACATGAATCAAATAGAATGTTTTATAAAATTTAAAACAGAATATAAAGTTTGTAGACTTTTCAAATCATTATACCATCTTAAACATACTCACAGGACATGGTATATCAAGATTGACGAGAATCTCTTGAAACATATCAAAAGGAGTCTATATGATTTGAATCTCTACCTTAACAAAAAAGGGGGGAGAGAGTAATTATACTTATATATATCAATGATCTAGTCATCACTAATAATTTAGTGGAAAATATTTAATCAACAAAGAAAGATATAAATAAGTCATTCAACAGATAGATCATAGGCTTCTACATTATTATCTTAGTTTAGAAGTCTGGTCGAGAGAAAATCAATTTTTTTATCTCAACTCAAATATACTAGAACAATGCTCAAGAAATTTTAAATGATGGATAACAAACCATTTGTCATACCTGTGGAGATAAATCTTCAATTGTCTCAAGTAGATCCATCACCATAGGTAAATGCAACTCTATATTGTCAATTGATGTGGAGTCTCATTTACCAAACATATACTAGGCTAGACATAAGATATGCTATCATTTATCTCTTAAGGTTCATGCAAGAGCCTAAGTTAGTCACTAGAAAGAAGAAAAGTGAGTATTGAGGTACATCATAAGAACTATGGATTTGGGCCTAGAATACAAGAAGAATGATAGCTTATTCTTGATAGGATACTTAGACTCAGATCATGCAGGGAACGTTGATGATAGGAAATCCACTTTAGGATTTGTATTATTTTTGGGATATGAATCGATATCATGAGGGTGTAAGAAGAACATTTTTATTTCAAGGTCATCCATATAATGATAATATCATACCAGAGGAGGAGCTATCTATGAATAAATTTGTTTGAGACATATACTTGAAGGATTTAGATTACTACAGGATTAACCAACAATTGTTCATGTAGATAATGAAGGATTAATGAAGCTTTTTTGAAATCTAGTGTTTCATGAATGAACTAAACACATTGAGGTGAAAGTTAATTTCATTCATAAACATGTTTTGAAAAATAACATCCATCTCCAATATTGCATGATAGATCAGTAAGTATAGATATTTTTAACAAAGCACTTGTACATGAAAAAATGAGGCATTCAAATAATTTATCTCATGTTCACTTGAGACAATGTTGAATTCTATGGGGAATGTTAGGGTGATTAATTCAACATTTTAAAATAAATGATTAATATTAATTACTCAATAGTTTATTGTAATACAATTATTTACCATAGATAAATTGGAAGGTTATTTAAGATAGTAAATATTGAAAATATTTTATTATTAGTAATTGAAACTCCTAATTAATATTTGAGATATTTTATTATTTTCTATAGTTTTATTCTCATAAATTTTAGGATCTATTATGATCTCATATGTCTGTATAAATATGCAACTCAACTTTGTAATTGGTGGTTGGATTTAATAAATTTTAATTCAACCTCCAGATAATTAAGACACAAATAGAGTTTCCGATTTATCCACCCAAAACTAAACATGGTAAAAACCATGTTTCCAAGGTGAACAAACAACCCAGGAAGGTTCATAAACTAATTCACACACCTTCTTTAAAACAAAAAATATATGTCAAATAATAAATGATAAAGGTCTTGAAAAAAGGTAATAAACATGTTTATAGAGTACCTCATGCATACACCTAAATTTGATCGCCTTCCCTAGCTTGATAATTTTGACACTAATCCCATCTCATTTTGTCTAATTCATCCTTAATAAACCTCCTAGTCTTTTGAATAACACCCCTTTCAATTATTATTCATCTATTAACCTTATTCCTACCCCATAAACCAATTAATCTACCTAAGAACCCATTATCTATGAACTAATAGCACTTATCTAGTATTTTAGAATTTAAGATTCCCATAACCCACATACCCACCTATCCCTTAGGACCTCCTACATGCCTATTACCTAATCTCAACCTAATTATCTTATAAACCTAGTTAAATTCCGTATAAATGTTATTAGACTCCTCTAATGGGGTTTAGAATTCTCCAATCCCCCTCCAACTCTCTAGATAATTCCATAGAATTTTAAATTCCATTATATATACCTTCCTTCTCTCTATTTAAATCCACCATCTCCTCCCATTCAGAATAATTATTTGAATGTGCATGTAATATATTAAGCCAAAATCCATTAATCCTTTTATCATGCTATCAACTAATCCATGAAATAGAAAGTCTTGAATCAAATGTAATATTATGTTGTCAAAAATCTAAGTCTAAAAGTTAATCCAAAATGTGTAATCACATAGTCTTTTTCTTGTTTTGATCTTAAACTAGAGAACTTATATTTAGGATTGAGATGTTGGTTTTTATTGTTGACTTACCTTTGAATTTTTTATCCTATTGGCTTGAGATTTTACTTTTAGATTGGTAATTTGAGAAGATTTTTATCTAAATTACATACCAAATATTACTACTCAAACTTTTCATATCACATTTGGCAACCATAGTGGGATCCCTCCACTTGAACTGACCTCTTATGGTTTGAGGGTGATTAATTAAGCTTATAGGTTAGATTGAAGGTGAATTTGGGATCAATGTTTTCATAATTTTAATTTCCCAAGTGATTAATGATTTTGATCTACAAAAGGTGATTTTAAACTAGTGATTTTGACTTCAACAATCATGATTTTGCACTGAACATGACAATTAACCATTATAAGTTACTCCATATGACCATTTTTGAAACTCCTTATCAATAATTTCACTTTTTTTTCCATTTCCAATTTTGAACACTAGAATTTCAATTTTGATTTTTAGTTACGATTTTGCCTATGCAAAAGTGATTTTGATTTTGTAGTCATGATTTTATCAAATCAATCATGATTTTGGATAATAATAGTTTTACATAGTTATTAATCTACAATTGATTTTATTTGTGTTTGAAGTCATTAGTTATTATCTATAAAAATATTCCTATCGATTTTAACTTCTATTCTATAGGGATATATTAGAAATATCACATCAAACAAAACTACAACTCTGTTAATAATGATTTTGTAAACAAAATAATTTCATCCTATTTATGTCTTGAATATTTTTGTAAATAAAATAAATATTTATAAATAATATCATATAATATATTTTAATAATATTTAGTTTATTTAAAGACTTTAAATATATTAGTTTTTATATAGTTTATAAAATCACTTATTTTAATTGTGTTTTTGATTCCTAGTCAAAATTTTGCACTTTTCATAAGTGATTTTGCCTACCTAATCATAATTACTATCACAATCTACTCATAATTTACAACATTTCTTGTCTCTATTTATGATTTTGATTATAATATATGGTTTTATAATACTATTTATTTACAATTGCAATTTTATAGGTCTTATAAGTGATTTTTAAATTATCTAACCACCAAGTAACCATGATAGTCTACTTGATAGCTTTTAAAATTACTTGTCTTAAATTGTAATTTTGATAATATATCTATAATTTTGATCCACCTAACCATGCAATTATTATCAACATTTTTATAATTTTTTATTTATATCTATGATTTTGACTTGTCATAAGTGATTTTAAGTGCGTGTAAGCAATTTTGTATAACATCAACTGTGTATCTATGATATTGATTAGTGCAATAGAAATTTTGTGGCTTAAAATTTGGAATTTCTCATTTATTTTTCTTAAACATTATAGTATAAAACCCATAATTTTTTTAATCTTTTTTATTGAGGCTTGTTATACTAACATTTGTCTTGAAATCTAGTGGGATTATTGATTACCCTAACATCATGTTTAACTTTGAGGAATTTATAAATGCTTAGGGATTGTTGGATGTGGAGCTGAAAAATCAAAATTTTACCTAGTCTAATAGAAGAAGAGGAGACCAAATGATCCAAGTTAAATTAGATAGGTTTCTTATTTCTAATAATTGGGATAATCATCATAATATGGATTTGTAGGCTTTTCCTAGAACTATGTCTAATCATTGCCCTATCTTCCTCAGTTGGAAAGATCAGAGCCAACGTGGTCCTTTTATTTTTTGATTTGAAGCCATGTGGATTAAGCATAAAGACTTCAGACAATTGGTGGCTCAATGGTGAAAAATTCTTTTTCAATGTACTCCTATGTTTAGATTGGATAAAAAACTACTACACATTAAACAGGAAGTACGTGGGTGGAATAAATATAGTTTTGGTCATGTTTTTTGTCAAAAGAAAAAGATAGCTAGAAAACTTGTAGATATCTAGTAGTGGATTGCTTAAGGAAATGATTCAGAAGACACTTTTAAAGAAGAACATGATCTAATTTCTGATTGGAAGAATCTTATGTGCAAAGATGAGGTATTTTGGAAACAGAAGTCTAGAATTCAATGGCTTAAAGAGGGTGATAGGAATACAACCTTTTTTCATCTTTCAGCCATGAAACATAGGAAGGCTAACTCCATAAGAAAATTATGTTTGGAAAATGGCAATATTATAACTGAGGATAATGAGATTGGGGAACAAGCTATGATATTCTTCCAGAATTTGTTGATCGAACAAGCTAATGATGATGAGAATGTTAGGATTATGAATCCATTCATTAACAAAATTCCCAATTTCATAATTGAGGAAGACAACCTAGAAATGCAAAGGCCTATATCTGAGGAGGAGGTCCATGTTGTTTTATTCTCTAAGGGTCCCTTTAAAGCTCTAGGCCCTGATGGCTTCCCTCCTATTTTCTTCCAAGAATATTGGGATATAGTGGGAACCGATTTTACTGTTGTTGTTTGAGATTTCTTTAGAACTGGTAAACTTTTAAAATAGATCAATAATACTTTTATTGTCCTAGTTCCTAAAAATTTGAATCCCACCCACCTTTTAGAATTTAGACCTATTAGCTTGTGTAATACTATCTATAAACTTTGCACTAAAGTTCTTGTCATGAGAATTCAACCTTTTTTAGATAAAATTATTTCCCCTATTCAAAAAGGCTTTGTCTTGGGTCATCAAATTCTTGATATTGTGATCTCCACTCATGAAACTATTCATTCCATGGATAAGAGTAGAATCCCTAACATGGCTCTTAAGTTAGATATTTCTAAAGCCTATGATAGGGTCTCATGGAATTTTCTATTTCAAGTCATCAATAAGTTTGGGTTTAATGATAAAATGTCTCTCCTTGTTTGGAACGTTATTTCTTTTGCTAAATTTTTGATCTTGGATAATGGGGTCCCTAGAGGTTTCTTCTCTTCTTCGAGAGGACTCTGTCAGGGGGATCCTCTTTCCTCTTACTTGTTCATCATAATGGCAGAGGTCCTTGGGAGATATATTCAAGCTAATATAGCCTCTAAACATATAGTGGGCATCAAACCTGCTTCCTCCCTTTCCCCTATGTCTGTGTAGTAGCTTGTTGATGATACCATTATTTTTGGCATATCTTCTATGATTGAAGCTCAAAAATGGATGAATATTTTAAACAACTATGCCATAGATTTTTGGCAAAGCATAAATTTTCAAAAGAGCAATATGTATTTATTTAATACTCCTAATGATCTCCAGTAAAAAATCATTAACATCCTGGACTATGCTGAAGCTGATCTTCCTACTACTTATTTGGGCCTCCCCCTTATGGTTAAAGAGGTGTCTCTAGGTTTCTAGAATGGAATATTGGAAAGAACTCAAAGGAAATTGATTGGCTAGAAAGGGAAACTACTCAGTAGTGCAGGCAAATTATAGCTTTTTTGTGCCTCTCTACAAGGTATACCTACTTATTTCCTATCTCTCTTTAAAATACCTACTTATTTTTTTGACAAGTTAGAACAAATTCAAATAAAATTTTTATGGATGGGGCTAGAAGATAAATAGAGAATGTCCTTGGTCAGTTGGGAAAAAGTGTGCCTTCCTAAATCACATGGTGACCTCAATATAAGATCCATCTGAAACATGAACAAAGCCCTTCTCTCTAAAATAAACTAGAATCTGATTCATAAACATAATGATTTGGGGGAAATCATGCAAGCCAAATATCTACATGTTACTGATTGCTCCAAATTTCTCCAATAGGTAGGGTTACCCTAGGGATCTGTGATATGGAATAAAATGCTGAAATCTAGAAGTCTTCTTAAGCAAGGGATTAGATGGAAATTGGGAAATGGTATGTCTATTATATTTTTGGAATGACATTTGGATAAAAGATAAGGCTCTTATTACATAGGGGGATTACAAAGAAATTGTTGGCATTGTTACTCAATTTTTTAGAGATAATGTCTGTGATTACATGGTTAATAATAATGGCAATATGAGCTAGAAAAATTTATTGGATTGTTGTGCTCATCGTCATGATCTCTCCCCTAGAGTTTGGGATGTTCAATAGTTGATTTAGTGGGTCAAAATCCCTCTCTTCCCTTGAGAGGATGAGAAGTATTGGTGGCTAGATAAGAATGGTCGATTCTCTGTCAAGTCTATTTATCATTTCATGGTTCCTGAGGTTCATAGAAAGGAGATATGGATAAAAGTTTGGAACCATAAAATTTTACCAAAAATCAACATGTTTTGGTGGGCTACTGCTCATAACAAAATTTTAACTCAAGACAACTTACAGAAGAAAGGGTTTACCTTGGTCAATAGATTTTATCTATGTTGCTTAAAGGAGGAAACTTTTCTCATTTTTTCATACACTATGATTTTGCTAGGGAACTTTGGGACATAATCCTAAACATTTTTGGCATTCAGTGGGTCTATAATTATGACATTAAGGAAGTTATTAATAGCTAGTATCTTACATTTTCTCATCCCTAGCTCCTTGAGTTATGGAAACAAACTCTGTCATGTTTGAGCTAGACTTTATGGAAAGAGTGCAACCATAGAATTTTTAGGGATACTGCTAGAGATGCCTCTCAGGTTTTTCATACTTTTGTTAAGACTCTAATAGAAAGTGTCACTAATGCCCATATTATCACTAAAGGAAGAGGAATTTTTTTTGGCTAATTGGAAGATCCTAAATCATATTCCTATTCATAATAATTCCAAAATGTTATAGAGACTCAATACTAGATGGAATCCCCTAAAGCTTAACTAGTTGAAACTTAACTTTGACAGGGCCTCTAAGGCTAATGGTAAAGCTAGTGGGGGAGGGATTATAAGAGATGAAAAAGGGTGGATGATTGATTTTTATGCTAGTGGATTAGGCTATCAAAGAAATAATTATGTTGAAGCAACTACTATTCTATGGGGGATTACATTGTCTATCTCTCTTGGTATCAGGAATTTGAGTATTCAAGGGGACTCTAAAATGGTTATTGATGTGGTTAACAATGTGTCCACTACTGGTATTAAGTTGAAATATATTATTATGGATATATAGATTCTCCTACAAAATATTACCAAGGTAGACATCTCACATATTTATCATGAGGGCAATGGTGTTGTAGATGCCTATGCTGAACTTGGCCAACAATATTCAAATTGGTGATATTGGCACCAAATTTATCACATCCCTTTAAATATTAGGGATCTCATTCAAAAGGAAGTGACATGTTAAGGATGAGTCAGATCTATTGGAAAGATAGCTCACTTTGTCAGTTCTTTTGGAGGGGACTAACGTGTATTTTGGAGTATAGGTCTTTTTTTACTTTCTTGATTGCCATTTATACTTCATTAGAGCCATGCCCTTCCCCTGTTTCTACTAAGATAAAATAAGTTTCTTGTTCTACTGCTGAGGAGATTCCCATAGATACTCTAGGCTCTACTGTGAGTACAAAGTGCAAGAAGAGGAAGACATATGTTGGTGAAGTGGGCACTATAGGGGCTACTCTGGGGACTCCAAAAAATCCTTGTAGGACCCCCGTGGGTTAAGGTATCAAGTCTCATTTGTCTGTTAAGGCTATTAAAGAGGGTTTCTCCTCAGGAGTTAGGTGGTCAGGGTGAATTAATGGCAAACCTACTCCTAAGGCTAACCTTATCGACTAATCTAAGAGTGCCTCTAATAAATCTAATCAGGGTGATGAGGCTAAGGACATAGATGTTCAAGAAATCTCTATGAATGTTGAGGGTAAGTAGGAGAGTAAAGAATTAGAGGCTACTACTAAGGATGTTATTGATTCTATAGAAAATGCTAGCAAAGTAGAAAAGATGTTTGTGGAAGAAGCTAATGATGAAATATAAATTGATGCTAGCTTGGGATCTAAAATTTTAGTCTTAAGGGGTTGCATTCAGAAACTAGAACAAAACCTTTCTACTATGCTCTAGAATTCAATTTTCCTTAACATTTCTATGCTACAGGACTTGGTTACTACTATTACTATTGACAATGAGGAGAACTCTATGAATTTGGATGATCTTATTTAATCCATGTTTAAGTAAGGAGAGAATCTACCTCCTTAGTTTTTGCTTCTATTTTGTTGATACTCTGCTACTCTATTATAACTATCTTAGTTTATAGTTGCTATTTTTTATATTTTTATTGGGATTGAGACTGTGATGTTTCTATTTTGAGGCACTTTTTGTGTTGGTTGCCTCTGTGGCTTTTTTGATTTTTATATGGTTTCGGCCCCTTTTTTAACCACCTTATATTATCAAAAACATTTGTCTTGAAATTTTATAGTGAAAATTTTAGTCGTAGTTTTATCTCACTCGATTTTATCTATGAAGTTACTAACCACTTGTCTTGTACATCATATTTTGTCTAACATCTTATCTTACAAATTAATTATCAATATTTCCAAACTAAAACTACTAATCACTTAATTTTATGGACACCTATCAAATATTTTGGCATTTTGAAAATATCTTGTACATATTTATATATATCATACTTAATTAAGTGGTTAATCAAATTTTTATCTACTTGTCTACACCTAAGTGTTACACGAGTGTATGCTCTCCTCCCTATATTCTAGATGAAAATCTTAGAGGATCCAAAACCACTAACAAACCCCCAAATTTTTTTATTGAGAAATATGATGTGGAACTAATACCCACACACTTGCCATAGTCTTAGGAGATTTATGACCATGGAATT
Source organism: Torreya grandis (assembly GCA_037957365.1). Lineage (NCBI taxonomy): Eukaryota > Viridiplantae > Streptophyta > Pinopsida > Cupressales > Taxaceae > Torreya > Torreya grandis. The sequence goes on from JARHVA010000191.1 coordinate 1,676,223, forward strand.
CACCACCATGCAAAAATACACACTCCATGTTTGGGTAGAGTCTTAAAAAATAGAGACATATCATTAGGCCAAGTGGAAAAACCCATATAAGATCCCATGAAGGTAAAGAGTTAACTATCTAACACATGCATAAAATAACATAATATATGGATTTGGGCCTCATGTACCTAGTGTATATTAGGGATGCCCCTATAAATCCATTTATGCTTAAATTTGTACCACATGTGCTCAAAGTGTTTAAGAAATACTTCTCAATTTATATTTTCTAAGAAATCAATGCATGAGTTGTGGATTATGATAATCCTATTATCTATTGGTTGAATAGAGGTAGAACAAGTGACTATTTCATAATATTTATAAAATTTGTTGATTGGGAGACACTGTGGCCAAATAACAGATCTATGTAAAAATTTTAATATACTATGCTAAGAACAAGGAATTATGAACAAGAAATAATGTAAAGACTAACCTAAGATGGATATTTATAAAGATAATTAAACAAAAGTGATTTGGTTTAAAAGGGAGAAAAAGGAAGGGTAGGGTAGAAACAAATGTTATTGATCTTCATTTCAAACATCAAGACAAAGTTCAAATATCATCTAGGCATGCACTTAACAATGTGTAACATGGAAATTCATACACCCAAATTCCATCACACACCAGTCATACTTCTAAGGAAGGTATGGAAAGATGTAGATAAGAACCAACCTCACTTTCAATATTTACCCCTGCAAGCAAACATCATTAGCCCAAATGCAAGAAGAACACAAAAATGAAATGAACCAAGAACTTTTAGTCAACCTATAATTGACACAAGTTTACAACTCTGAAATCAAATGTATACACCAAGAATTCATAAGAACCATTCAAATCTAGAAATCAGAACAAACAAGTAAGAGAAGCCATGATAATAATGAACATAAGCAAATACTGGACAATCTTTGTAAAATTCCTTGCTTATATTAATTTCTCTTAGTTTAAAAATAATTTTGGCTATAAGATACAAGGCATCATGTTGGTCAGTTTCATCCAATTACATTTTTATAAGTGTATAAGAGATGTGTCCTTTTATTATATTCTAAAACAAATAATTTTTTCAATGGACTAACTTATAAACAATGTGCTTTTATAAATTACACATGTCTATACCAAAAGAATATCTTATTTTAAAATATTATATAATGTTGGTTACAAAATAACATTCTTGTTTTATCTAACTTTGGGATGCACTAGCTGATTATGAGTCAAATCATCTTCTTGTAGATGATAATTCAACTCTTTATAATTAATTTTTGTGAATACAGGGTAAAGATAGGGCTTACATAAATATTTCATAGTGATCAAATGGTGGAAATATTTAGAATTAAGTGAACATTATGCCTTAGATCATGCATTTAAATTTTGAATTTCATGGGTTTACTAGACCTTTAGTTCCTATTGCTTATCTATTTATGTGGTGTCATCCTAGAATCCTTGTGGCACTTTGCTCATTAAGTTTCAAAAAGTGACCATTTCCATTTGAAAAATCTTTTTTTCCCTCATACTATCATATCAAGTGGGTACAAATCAATGCAAACCATAGATCTTTAGATCTAGAAAACTATCTTACAATTGACATTTGCATTACTATCAGTTAACATTCATTTCAATATCTTTGACATTGACACAACTGTAAATTTTAAGATCATTGTTGAGAATCTTGGTTGATCTTAAATTTGATGTTTGTATGACCATAATTTTATGTCCATGTGAACATCTTTGACATCCACATGATTGTTAATTTTAAGCTTATCTTCAAGATTCTCTTCTAAGCTACCACTTACCATTTTTTTTATTCACTTTGCACTCTATCAATTCTTTTGGGGAATACCTTTTCACCATGTGGCAGTCTTAATCTTGCTCAGATCTTTTATAAAAAGTCTTTATTTGATACACTCCATTTGATTATCTTCTTTTGGGTAAATGTGAGTCATCGATCATTATCTGAGTATTTAAATGCCATTGGTTATTACAGTCATAAATGAATTAATATCAAGACTATATAGAACATAGATCAAAGCCTTAGAATAATTTTTTGTTTTATATTAGTAAATATGAGTAAACTTTAGCCTAAGGTTTTCAAGATAGGTTAATAACATCATAAAAAGAACCTTGTGCTTCATAAAATGCATAACATAAGTCTTTATCCTAAGTTTATATATAAAAAATAAAAGACCCTTAGAATAATATAAGTCATAGCATAAAATTTTATCCTAAGGTTTTATTGTATTAATAAATACAATTGAAACCTTAGGATAAAGGCTTAAGATAAGTCTATGTAATAAAAAGGGAATCTCTTATTTTCTCATTTTGATTTCATGTCATTTGATCTCTAGCATTCATTTAAATGTAGGCCATTGATAATGATCCATGAGATCAAGTGATATTGGTTCCATTAGTTAGGTCTTCAACTTTTTGGGTCCACCTCACTCCATCTAATTAACTTCATCCAATTCATCTATAATGAACCACTACACCAAAAGCTCAAACTGTTAGTGAATCTACCCACCAGGATCATAACATCCCACCACGCTTCTGAAGCCCAGACTCTGGGTTGGCTTTGCACATGTACATGAGATCTACTACATGTATGAGCCTCAGATGAACACTACAATGCCAGCATAACCCACCCACTCTATAACTCGAACATAGGTGGTTGATTTGATACCAAATGTAATGAACCACTACACCAAAAGCCCAGACTGTTAGTGAATCTGCCCACCAAGATCATAACATCAACGTGGGTCATTGATCTTGTAAACAAGCAAAAGGTTTAAGTTAAGACTTGGAACCATAAAGTCTTAGGATTAAGGTCTTTTCTATGTTGATAAACATGAAATGAGCCTTAATACTAATACATTAGTCTAAGTTAATAATATATTAAAAGGACCCTACATAAAAAAGGGTTAGACCATGTTAGAATAAAATGGAATGAAGAGGATTGGGACATAAATGGGACTAAGCTTATAATTTTTAGGCCAAGGTTTGGTCATGTTGAAAAACACAACTAAGCTTTAGTATCAATATTAAGTTTAAGTCCTTAACATTTTTAAAGTGTTCATGCCAATTTTTTTCCCACCAATTTTGAATTTGGTCCAAAGAACTTGTGTAAGGGTTTCTTGAAGGAAGGATTCAAGAAGAATTAAACATGAATATATATAGACCAAAAGATGGTAAAAAATTAATTTAATATTGAATAATAAAACCCTAAACATGTTCATTATCAAATGGACTCCATTAAACCTACAACCTGAAACACAAATATCCAATGTTAGCACTTTAGATAAGATTAAACTAGAACCATGAACAAATAAGTAATCTAGACCATGGTGTCAATGATCTTCAAATAAAAATAATATGTAATCATGTGAATGACACTCTGATCAAGTTAATATTCAATTTAAGGGTATAAATTTGCATAATTTGACACATAGGTCCACATTTTTGGAAATGGGGGTATGTTAACCTCAACAAATGGTGACTTATAGGGGAAACATAGTGATATGTTAGCATTTAGAGACTTTAGTTTAGACTATTAATTAATTTACTTATTTTAATTGATCAGACACCATTATTAAGATCCATTCATGGTTAGAACAAATCTTACATATGCAAAATTAGGATCAAACATCAAAACTTAGTCATGTTGTGTGTATGATTTGATTCCACTTACTGATTTCCAAAGTGTTTATAGAACAACTTCTAGGTTCATGACTTTAATCATTAACATTGACTTTTAGCATGTTTGAATATTCATTAAGAATCATGATTTAACTCAAAGAAGGCTTGGGCATTACTCTATTACCATATAGACATCCATATCTCTAATAGAGATGCCTTTAGCTCCACTCAAGTCCTTGATCCACTACCAACCAGGTGTCCATAACCCTGGTGAAGATTACTAGAATCATCTACATAGAAATCTATCTAAATTTTTTAGAAAGAATTTTTTTTGGATTTGTTAGATCATTTTTAGCTTTCCATCAAAGGCTAGGAACCAAGTTAGCTAGGTCTATGGATTTTGTCAAGTGTTTGATTTTTAGATAATTATCCTTGGCTATAAACTTTGTCCCAAGCAATTAATGTTTTTTAAGTGTAAGCATAACTATATATTAATAGTTTAAGATTTCATCTTGCATGTGAAATCCTTAAAAAAACCAAGATTGGATCAAAACAAGGTTTAAAATCCTAAGGAATAATTAACTTATCCATTAGTCCTTGTTAGCTTCTCTAAACTACAACATCAAGCTCATATTTCAACAATCCATGATCAACCATTGTTGAGAAGTCATACCTACATTTCTAAAATATGAAGCACTTGGGAAGTTATATGAAACTTGAGCTGATGGATGTCTAAAATGACTTATTTAGAAGCAAGGAACAAAGAAAGAGAAATAAAAATATACAAATAGGCACTAGATACAAATAAGGGAAGGGAAGGAAAATAGAAAGAAACAAAGAATAAGAAAGAAACTAATCTAAGCCCTACCCTAATAGCACAAAGTACTTACCTCCTAGATCAAATGGATGATTATTTAGTCTACTACATAACCTTAAAGCATGATTACTTCCATTAAATGGTCTCTTATTGTGGATAGGATCACTTGTATTCTTGTGCCTTCTAGGTGATGTAGTTTTGTCTTCTATCATAATTCTCAGAGATATAGATCAATGGTATGAATCGAAGACCCAATCATCTTTTTCCCAAATCCTTTTATCTTGCATCAAGAGTGTTAATTCTCCTTCAGTCATAGATATATATTGTCTTATATCATTTTTATTCAACCATTATAGCTCAGCTAACATTCTTTTCTTAATGTCTTCATTAAGTTTATCTTGAGGTAAAGATGGCCTACTAATCTTTGTACCAGAACTTTCCAAGTCATCCTGAAAGGCTACTTCATCTAGATTGATTGAAAGAGCATGAAATTTATCTACAATCTTACCATTTTAATCAATTTAATCACATGATTCCACCCTTTTTAAGGTGTCATATAAAATATCTTGATCTATTTCACTTGTTTCATCCTTATCCTCAATACGGAATGGCATCTCAACTACCCAATCTAGTCTCAACTAATCTTGATTTGAGGTCTCCAAACTGATATTATCCTATAATATCTCATTTTATTTCAAAAAATCCTAGCATAAATTTTTCCACTAGTCCTCTTCTTCAAATGGAAAATTAAGTAATGACCTCATACAAATTACCTTCATAGATATTTTTTGAAGAAAAGGCATCTTTTATCTGATCTTGTTCATGTGGATGCTCATATTGAATTCCCATTTCATCTTATAGATCATATTTTTATTCAATTTCTTCTTCAAATGGAAAATTAAAAGCCTACATGAATGATTTAGAAGTTATTACAAATCCAGATGTCCCTGTATAAAGTTTTGACTAAGCATAGGTTCATATGTATCCCTTTTACTTTGACATTATTCTAAGACATTATAATGATCAAATAGACTTATATCACAAAGATTAATTTCATATATTTCCTCAAATGACTCATTTTATTTATAGCCATGAAACCAACATAGTCTCTATTGGAGCCTTCCCCAGAGTTGCCCACATTCTTTTACAATTGGAAAAAATTAGTGCTCATCTTTTGAACCATATTAATTATGGATTCATTATCATTTTCTAATGTTTCTAAGTTATGAACTTGATCATCATTACTACTGGTCATTAGATATATTTTTCCTTGTAAATGAAATCCATTGTATCATTGTTTGAGAACCCCAAATCTTAGCCAAGATAGGCATGGCTTAAGGGTAATTGGTTTAATGTTGGTGTCTGATTTAAGGCAAATAGATTCTAATTAGAATTAAAAATGAAATTCATTTATGTCAAATTGAGGTTGACATTTGGGATAACATATGCAATTTGACCTTGAGGCTACATTTTATCATTGATTATTATAACTTTAGAATAAGCTAATGCCAAGGTGTTGATGACTCTAATAGACCTTTGTAAGAACACAAAAGTCATGGGATATAAAACATCCTTATGAATATCTAAGGCTAAAGCCTCTTCAAGTCTATAAGGGGCTACAGTTATATTGAACATATCTTAGAAACTAACATTAAACACTCTAATGGGATCATTTGAGTCTCTTCTGATAGTGGTGAATTGTTGATACATAATGCATAGACTAATTATTTTACCAAATTGATCAATATGTATCTTGTTAAAATCATCCCAACAAGCAACATAATCCTTTGAAAGGTTAACGAACCATTCATATGTAGCATATTTAAAATTAAATGGGAATAATCTACATGCTACATCTTCATGAATATAATTTAATATTTTTAAAGTAGCCTTGAAAGATCTAACATGTTCTTTGACTGTGATAACATTATTAGGATTGAAAGAAGGAAAATAACTTTTTATATTTCTTGGTAAATCATGTACCTAATTGGCACAATTATAAAAGGTCCACCTAACCATGTCATACTTTTATGAGGATCTTACTTGTGGTAGTTCCAATGATAAATCATGTCTAAAATATGATGTGTAAGCCTCATCTTTACAAATAATAATGATCAGATTCACACATTAAGCAATTTTTTCATAAATTTGTATAAAGAACAACAAAAGACATCGATATTTAACTAAATTAGCTCAAAAATATGCCAAAATATGTCATTATGAATGATATTTACATGTTTAATCTCAAATAAACTCAAAGTTTCAAAGACTCATTCAATATTTAAACAAAGCCATTATTAATAGCCTCAAATGCCTTGGATTTAAGCTATATTTACCACAACTACTCATGGATCTTTGAATAATGTCAATATTTATCTAATGGAAGCCTAAAGATTGGTTTTAAACCATAAAATTCAATGATCTTTACATAATTATGCTTAAAGGAACATGAATATGTAATGAATACACTAATTTTCAACACAGTTCACCAAAATCACCAAAGACTACCAACTCATAAAGATCTAACCAATGCCATCCACTAGCAAAGCTCCTCTTGTTGATGCCTAAATGTGTGTCATAGGTGCCCAGAGTGTTTAGGAAACACATCTTATTTTAGAGTTCCTAAGAACTTAATACATGAGTTACAAGTTACAATAATCCTATTATATGTTTTTGAAATAGAGGTGGAATAAGTGATTGTTTCACAATATTTATAAAATTTGGTCATTGGGAGCCACCATGGCCAAATAGTAGATCTACGTAAAATATGCATTTTACTATGCTAAGAATAGTGAATTGTAACCAAGAACTAATATAAATATTAATCTAATATAGATATTTATAATGATAATTAAACTAAGGTGACCTTGTTAAAAAGGGAGCAAAAGGAAGGGTAGGCTAGAAAGAAATGCTTCTGATATTCATTCCAAACATTAGGATAAAGTTCAAATATAATCTAGGCATGCAATAAACCAATGTGTAACATAAAATAACATTATCCCAAATCACATCACACATTAGGAAAACTTCTAAAGAAGGTATGGAAAGATGCAAATGAGAATCATTCTCACTTTAAATATTTACCCCTACAAGCAAATAACATTATCCCAAATGCAAGAAGGGTAAGAAAATGAAATGAACCCAATAAATTTGAGTCAACCTAGAATTGGCATAAGTTAAGAACTCTAAAATCAAATTTACACACCAAGAATTCATAAGAACTATTCAAATCTAGAAATCAGAACAAATAAGTGAGAGAAAAGCCTTGATAATAATGAACACAAGCAAATACTAGACAATATTTATAGAATTCTTTGCTTATATTAATTGTTCCTAGTTTACAAAGTAATTTTGGCTCTAAAAACTCCCTCCCTTGTTTGATAATTGACAATGCTCTTTTTATAAGATACAAGGTAGCATGATGGTTAGTTTAATCTAATTACATTTGTACAAGTGTTTAATATAGGTGTTCTTTTATTATATTCTAGAATAAATGATTTTTTTAATTTGATAACTTATAGACAACGTGCTCTTAAAAATTTAACATTTATATAAAAAAATAATATTCTATTTCATAATATTATACAATGCTAGTTATAAAATAACATTCTTGTTTTATCTAGCTTTGGGATCCACTAGTTGATTATGGGTCGAATCATCTTCATTCAGGTGACAATTCAACTCTTTATACTTGATTATGGTGAATACAGGGTCAAGTTAGGGCTTACTCAAATATTTCATGGTGCTCAAATTATGGCAGCATTTAGACTTAATTGATCATTATGCCTTAGATCATGCATTTATATTCTTCCTTTCATGGGTCAACTATATCTTCAGTTCTTGTTGCTTATTTGCTTTTGTGACATCATCCTAGCATCCTCTTAGCACTTTTCATGGAAATTTGCTTATTAATTATAAAAAAGTGATCATTTCCCTATGAAAAATATGCTTTTACCTCACACCATCAGAACTAGTGGGTATGAATACACACAAATTGTAGATGTTTGGATCTAGATAATTATCTTAAAAATAAAATCTGCATGGCCATCATTTGATGTTCATATGAACATCTTTAACATCCATGAAACAATAAATTTTAAGCTCATTTTCAAGACTCTCTGATAAGATTAAAGTTAATGTCTATGTGAACATCTTTGATATCCATGTGACTATTAATTTTAAGCTCATCTTGAGGATTCTCTGCTAAGCTACCAATTGTCATTTTTTGTTGTTTTGCACTCTATCAATTTTCATAGGGAATGCATTTTGACCACATGGTGATCCTGGGCTTGCTCATAGATTTACTAAAAAATTCTTGATTCACTACACTCTGTTGGATTAACTTTATCTGGGCAAATGTGAGTCATTGATCACGATCTAAGTATTTGAACAGCATTGGTTCCTGTAGTCATAAATGGAGTAAGTAAGATTAAGACTATATAGAACTTAGATTAAAGCCTTAAACTAATGTTTAATTTCATATTAATAAATATGAATAAAATTTAGCCTAAAGTTTTTAAGTTAGGTTAATAACATCATAAAATGACCTTATGTTTCATTAAATGGATAAGTCTTTAGCCTAATTTTAAACATAATGAATAAATGACCATTCAAATAATATAAATCATAGCATAAAGTTTTATCTTAAAGTTTTGTTTTATTAATAAATACATTTAAAACCTTAGGATAAAGGCTTAATCTAAGTCTATGTAATAAAAAGGGACTCTATTATTTTCCCTTTTTGATTTTGTGCCATTTAATCTTTGGTATCTACTTAAATGTGAGCGATTGATCATGATATATAGGATCAAATAAGATTGGATCCATGGGTTAGGTCTTTGACTTATTGGGTACACATCACTATATCCAATCAATTTCATTTCAACAAACATGGGCCATTGATCATGATCTATGGGATTGATCAAGATTGGCTCCATAGGTTAGGTCTTGAACTTATCATGTCCACCTCACTTTGTCTAATCAAATTAATCTAAAAAAACATGGGTCATTGATCCCTTAAAAAAGTACATAATTTAAGTTAGGACTTGGAGATATAAATAACTTAAGATAAATTATTAGGACTAAGGTCTTATCTATGTTGATAAACATGAACATGGCCTTAAGACTAAGACATTAGTCTAAGTTAATAATATATAAAAAGGACCCCTACATATAGAAGGTTAGACCATGCTAAAATAAAAGGGAATGAAGGGGATCAAGACATAAAGGGAACCAAGATTATAATTTTTAGGCTAAGGTTTGGTCATGTTGAAAAAAATGATTAATCCTTAGTATAATAAACATTAACTTTAAGTCCTTAGCATTTTTAAAGTGTTCCCACCAATTTTGAATTTGGTCCAAAAAACTTATGCTAGGGTTTCTTGAATGAGGGATTTAGGAAGATTTAAACATGGATTTGACTTGAACTTATATAGGATATTAAAAGATCAATTTAAAATTTAGGCACAAAACCTTAATCATGTTCATTGCCAAATGGGATCCATTAAACCTACAACCTGAAACACAAATATCCAATGTTATCCCTTTCGATAAAATTGAACTAGAACCATGAAAAAATAAGTCATCCAAACCATGGTATGGATGATATTAAAATAAAAATAATGTTTAATCATGTGAATGACACTTTGATCAAGTGAATATTCAATTTCAAGGTACAAATTTGCACAATTTAGCACATGGGTCACCATTTTTTAGAAATGGGGGTATATTGACCACAATAAAATTCAATCAAACCTAGACTACGACCATTGACTATAATAGCCAACTTGTTTTTAGAGTTAGTATCATCTCCTAAGTGACCACTAAGTGCAAATGGGTTTGATAAGGTTTAGGATATTTAATAATGGTTCACCTACCTATAGCCTCACCCTCAAAGTTGTTATATGGTGTAGTCATTGGGTTGTACTCTAAAATTAGTTTAGTAATGATAGTTTTATGGTTGGATTGATTTGGTGTGTGTTTTTTTCAACCCATGTTATTTGTGAGCTGATCCATCCTTTTACCCAAGCTTATACACACCTATCTAGGCCTTCTTCATATATCATCATCTTGTTTATCCATGTCTCATCATCAGATAATCATGTACATCCTATTGTTCATATTTTCTTTACAAATTTGTGTTCATCCTTTAATCTTGTATCATCTTGCATCTTGACATATCTCTCCTCACCCCTATCATCCTAGCCACATCCTAACTAGTCTCATCCATCTAGAGCTAGTCATGTCTTGACTTCATCATTCTTATTAGCCAAATTTAATCTTGTCCTAACATAGACTTCTATATCTAAAATTAGTCTGAACTAATCATACCCATCCCTAGTTATCCTTACATTACATTGATCCAGAGAATTTTCACTCTTCATATGGTTCAGGATAATTAATTAAAATCCTATTTAATGATAGTTTTATTTTACCATGGGATATATTTAATTAATTAAATATCTTATTTAATGGTATTTTTTTATTTTTCCATGAGATATATTTAATTAATTGAATATCCTATTTAATGTCATTTTTTATTTTACCATTAGATATATATTTAATTAATTCATATCTTAATTAATGGTATTTTCATGGGATATATTTAATTAATTAAATATACTATTTAATGATATTTTTTATTTTATCATGAGATACATATTTAATTAATTAATATCCTATTTAACAATTTTTTTATTTTACTGTGGTATATATTTATTTAATTAAATATCTTATTTAATATTTTTTAATCTATCATTGGATATTTTATCTATCCATGTCACAAAAATATACTATTCCCACTCCCACATGGATAGTTATTTAAAATAGCCATGGGATATATTTTTAAATCATTATCCCATAAATCAAGAATCCTACCACTCTTATATTATAAAAAGACATAAAGATTCTTTTAAATAATTGATGTGGTAGTTTAATCATTGGTAATTTAAGATAAGCATGGTTGCATGTTTTCTTTTAAATCCAAGTCTTTATTAAACCAAAGAAATGTGGCATTGACTTCTTGGAGGCTTGTTAAATAAGTTCATGGGAATATTTTAATTATTTAATCTCATAAGTTAAACTCTACGTCATTTCCCCCACTTTCAAAGAATCATATGGTTGGTGGAAAGATATTTAATTCTCAATTTATTTTAGTGGGGAGATCATGTTTTTATTTTGGTGGAGATTTACATGCATATTAATATTTTTTAAGGGATTATCCCAAGTCTTTAACTCTAATATTATCTAAGTACAATGTGGTATTTTATTTGGACAAATTTTTTTGCATGGTAATCTTTTAATAGAAGCTACATGGTATATTTGGCATATATATAATTAATTATATTGAATTGTCTACCAAGCTAATATTATTGGATTCAAAATAGTGCAATAGATATGCATTAGAAGATGGTGAGCCTATTTTGGCTTGTATTTATAAAAAAAATCTAGCCCAAAAATGGGGAAAAATCATTATTACAAGAAAACAATAATTATTTTTAGCCAATGTGTGAACGCAAATGAAATATCAAAAAGCTATTTTATGGAAACAAGAAAACCCTAATTTGGGAAAATTGTTAGTGACCTATAGGGGAATTTGTTAATGTCTAGCCAATTCTAAGTAGCATTGAGAAATATATATAACTATATGTTTTAGATTAAGGTAAAAATAGGTTTTGAAGGGACCCTAAAACCCTTTAATATAATCAAAAGAGATAAAGCATTACCAAGCACCAGGAAAAGCCTTCATAAAACCTACTAAATAGTAGCATCAAAAATAGGTTATACAAGGACAACATCAAAATCCAAGTTATATTCAACCCCTAATTTTCCAAGTAATGATTTAATATCTATTTTTTAGGAGTAAAATCTAGAATAGTTGCTTGCCTGCCATCTGCAATATTTTGCATACTTTCTAGCTCTCTGGTTTTCTTAGTGGATCTTCTTCTAGGTTTGTCCAGAGAACCAACATCCGGTTTCACCATAAAAAGCTGTTCATCTCTTTTTCTAGATTTATCCAGAGTAGAAGCAAGATGTTTCACCTTAGTTTCTGGTCTTTTTTACTGCTTCTAGTTTCTACCCTCTTAGTATTGGTCTTTTTCTCAGCCCTTTTTCTTTGGTTTAGAATATGCTTTAAGTTTTCTCCATTATCATTCACATGAATCTCATCCAAAGGGAAATCATTATCAACCTGAATCTCCCTGGATTGAGAAGTAAGAAAAACTCCCTCCTCTAATTTATTTCCAGCTTCAGCCAAAAATTCACCTTCCTCTAGCATAGTTTTGTCATCTACATCTCTCCATCAGTCTTTTATCTTTTGATAGAAAATGATTTGTTTTGATAGATCAGTCAAATCATCTATTCTTTGTACCGGTATTATAGTATCTGATTGCATCCCATGTCCTTCTTCCTTAAAATTTTCTTTCTCAAAAGAAAGTTCTTTTTCCACCTCAGTATGTGGAGCTTTAGGATCTTCAAAAGAAGGCTCTTTTTCTGCCTCAGCATGTAGAGATTTATAATCTTCATTATTCTTATGTTCTTGTCGATGATCTTCTTTGAGTTTCCATACTTTCTTATGCTGAACCTTGGTCTTTCTCCCATCCAAAACACTACTAGGATGATTTTTACTTTTGGATGGACAATATTTGACCAGATGCCCCTATTTCTTACAAGCATAATAAGAATTGGGCAAGTATTCAAAAACAATCCCTTGAGTTTTTTTTGCCTAACTTGGATATTAGATCCACTTTTTCTGGGAGATGATTCAGATATGCCACTTTAACATAAAGTTTGGCACTTTGAAGTTTGGATCTAGTAGCCGTAGCATTATCTAATGCCACAAGTTCACCAAAAGAACTGGCAATACCTTTAAAAATGTCCTCATGTCAAAACTCTAAATGTTATTGTATAGAAGTAGTGATAGATAAGTAGGGGATTTTGCACATAGGGATTTTTCCCACAAAGATATATCTAGATTGTAGAGGTAGTAAGAACCTCAAGTAAATTAAAGAATTTTATTTTTATTTGTTGCATAGATATATTATCTGGTATGGAAGAATTCTATTTTACTTAGAGAGGTTTTGTAATTATTCTCAAAGAGTTTTTAATAGATCAAAACACTCATAGAGTGGACCCAAGGATGTAGCCATTTGGTGAACCCTACAAACAAATCTTCTGTATCATTTTTCAATTTTATTTTTGTGATCTAAAATTATTTCAATTTCCTTAATTAAATTGCTGAATGTTTATAAATCAATTTTTTGAATCTAATTTAAAGGAAAATTGGAAAATTAATATATAGTTTTAATCCAAGTGGGCTATAAAGTTTTTATAAACTTAGATTATTTGCACAGAGGACATAAATTTGGATTATTTGTAGAGGATAAAAATATTATTTGAATTTTTTTATCTAAACAATAAAATTATGAGTTTAAAAAATACTCATTTAGAATTATTCAGTTAATTTTATATTCAAATTAAAATAAAAGTCAATTCCTTTGATTTAACTTAAAATCGGAAAAATGATTTATTATTAAAAATTAGTTTTAAATAAATAGTTTTAATTAGCAGGGGATAATCACTATTTATGGATTATTTTGGTATTAGATCAATTAGAATTAAGGGATTAACTTTTGATTGTTTGAAAATCTTATTACAGTTTTAGTATTCGTTAGATTCTTTGTAGACTATTGTTTACTCCATTTGTAGTCTTGGAAGTATAGGTTGTTGATAAGAACAATAAAACATGATAATGTTATCTAAACAAGAGAAAATTGATAAGATTGAATCATATAATCAATATATCCAAGAATATAACTCTCTCTTGAGATCAAAATTATACTCCATGAAAGAGGAGATTGAAAATTTGAAAGATGATTTTCAGACCAAAGATGAGCTCTTGACAAAGTCAAAAATGGTAAAGAAATGAAGGAATTTACTTCCACATCAGATGTAGGAACAATGATACATGAATACAATATAATTAATTCATCATGTAGTACTTCCTCTCATTCAATTTTAGATATTAATTTTGGTGTTCTTGAAAAACACACTAAGGGTATTGGGTCTAAAGTATTAAATAAAATCGGATTTGAACAAAGAAGACTTGGTAAAAATGGGAAAGACATAACTGACCCCATACATGTATAGGAAAGGCCTTAGTTTTTAGGTTTTGTGTTTAATGATGAGAAAATGGAAAGTGGATAAATTTCTAAAACCATAGTAAGAAGACAAGCTTCTAACTACCAAGAATACAAACCACTAATTTTTTAGAATAAACCATCATAGGTGGATGAGAGATGTAAGAGGATTATAAGAGGTATTGAGATTACATCTCCTCTTTATTCCACAACACATAGAACTAAGAATTTTCTAAATTTTAAAATTTCTAGTGCACTCTTTCAGTTTGAACAATATGGCTATGATATACATAAAATGTGGTATACTTCTCCTTCTACTTTTTATGGGTTAAGTAATATTTCTATTGCTTATTGTTGGAAGATAAAATATCTATTAAATAAGTTGTTCATTTTGTTAAATATAAGACAAGTGATAATTCTCATTTAGAGGCAAAAAATGGTAAACATGTTTTCTCATCCAAGAAGAAGGACAAGAGGAATTTTTTCACTCACTATCACAAGAGTGGATATAGAGTTGAGAAATGTTGGAAACATCAACCATCACACTCAAATAAATATGTCAAATATTCTAATGTATATTTAAATTATGAAAATAAGGATTTATTATAATAGGATTTTTGGTATAAATATCCATGTAATTTTTGAGGATTAGATAATCACTATGTTGCCTTATGCTGGAAAAGAAAACTAGTTACTAGGATATCTATGTTTTCTAAGGAGAATCAAATGGGTAATAATTATTATACTCATTGTAATTTGAGTGTTCACAAAAATTATAATCTTTATGTATTACATCCACAACTATGCATTAATTATTGTAGGAAAACATAGATGAAGAATGATGCATCGATAAGCAAAAAGAAAATTATTTTAAACCCACCAGTTTCACAAACAAAACAAGAGGAAGACCACTTCTCTACTGATGATCCACAAATGAATCCATTGATTTCTTATTTGGATGGTAATGATCATTCCTTTTATAGTGGTAATTTTTCATAACTATGATATTAATTAGCATGCATATATTCAAAGTTGTTTTGATATTTCAAGGAATATATTTTGATTTTGAACAATTTTTGGAGATACTAGTTGTGCAGAAATATGAGTGATAGGTTTATCATACATTTATTACTTTTCTCATATTTATATTTTTAATAAACTCTATTTTTAAATCTCATAATAATATTTTGAGTTCCTAATGCATTTTTAAAGGAATTAACTCATATTTAAACTTGGATATATTTACAAATGATTTAAGTTTTGAATATAGTTTATTGGAGGGGCCTGTAGAGAAAAACCAAGGGACAAGTTTATCATACTTGAATTTTTTTCTCACATTTGGGTTCTATAAAAACTTCATTTTTAAACCTTGAAAATAGTATATGTAGATTATATGGGAAATGATCAGTATGTCTATTTTTAGAAAATTTGCATTTCAGTATATATACTAAGCAAATAGTTTACTTCTATCTATAATTTGGTATTGGGTAGATATTTATTTCACTTTAATTTCAAGGATTCAATTTGATTTTTCAATTATTACCATGATATTTTTAAAAACTATTTGCAGCTTTAAAGAGTGATTTGACCTTTTGGGGATGAAAAGGGTCGTATTGGGGAGGTTTGATCCAGAGTATTTTCACTCTTCATATGGTTCATGATAATTAATTAGTATCCTATTTAATGGTATTTTTATTTTACTATGGGATATATTTAATTAATTAAATATATTATTTAATAGTATTTTTTTATTTTTCCACATGCTATATTTAATTAATAAAATATCATATTTAATGGTATCTTTTATTTTACCATGGGATATAAATTTAATTAATTAATATCATATTTAATGGTATTTTTAATTTTACAATGGGATATATTTAAATAATTAAATATCATATTTAATGGTTTTTCTTATTTTACCATGAAATATATATTTAATTAATTAATATCATAGTTGATGGTTTTTAATCTACCATTGGATATTTTACTTATCTAAGCCCCACAAATATACTATTCAGACTCGCACGTGAATAGTTATTTAAAATAGCCATGGGATATAGTTTTAAATATTTATCCCATAAATCAAGAATCCTACCACTCTTATATCATAAAATTACAAAGATTCTTATAAAGAATTGATGTGGTAGTTTAATCATGGTTTATTTAAGATAAACATGGTTTCATGTTTTATTTTAAATCCAAGTCTTTATTCCACCAAATAAATGTAGAATTGACTTCTTGAAGGATTTTTAAAAAAAGTCACGTGAATGTATTAATTATTTAATATCATAATTTGAACACGACTTTCTTTCCCTTACTTGAAAATAATTATATGGTTGGTGGAAAGATATTTGGTTTTTGATTTATTTTAGTGGGGAGATAATATTTTTATTTTGGTGGAGATTTATATGCATATTAATATTTTGTTAAAGGATTATTCCAAGTGTTTAAATCTAAGATTATTCAAGGACAACATGGCATTTGATTTGGACAAGTTTATTTTCATGGTAATCTTTTGGTAAAAGCTACATGGTATATATGGCATGGAAATAGTGGATTATATTGAATTATCCACAAAGCTAGTAATTTTGGCATCCAAATAGAGTAGTAGATATACATTGGAAGATGATGAGCTTATTTTGGTTTGTATTTATCAAATAAAATATCCATCCAAAAAAATGAGGAAAACTCATTATTATGAGAAAACAATAATTATTCTCAGCCAATGTGTGAAGGTAGAGGAAACACCAAAAAACTATGTTGTTGAAATAAAAAAAACTCCAATTTGGGGAAATTGTTAGTGCCCCTATAGGGAAATTTCTTAATAGTCATGAAATGCTAAGTAGCATTGAAAAATATATATATATATATATATATATATATATATATATATATATATATATATATATATATATATATATATATATATATTTAGGTAGTGATAGAGAAGTAGGGTATTTTGCATAGAGGGATTTTTCACAAATAGATATATTTGGATTGCAAAGGAAGCAAGAACCTCAAGTTAATTAAAGAGGTTTATTTTTATTTGTTTCATAGATAGATTATCTGGTATGAATGAATTATATTTTACTCAGAGAGGTTTTGTTATTATTCTTAGAGATTTTTTTATAGATCGAAGCACTCATAGACTGGATCTAGGGATGTAGCTATTTGGTGAACCCCGTAAACAAATCTTCTACTATTTTTAAATGTCTTCTCTATGATCTAAAGTTATTTCAATTTTATTAATTAAATTATGGAATGTTTTTCAAGTAATTTTTTAGATTTACTTTAAAGGGAAATTGGAAAATTAATATACAGTTTTAATCCAAGTAGGTTGTAAAGTTTTTATAAACATGGATTATTTGCTCAGAAGATATAAATTTGGATTATTTGTAGAGGATAAAAATATTATTTGAATGTGTTATCTAAATAATAAAATCATATGATTTTCCAAAATACTCATTCATAATTTTTGAGTTAATTTTATATTCAGATTAAAATAAAAGCTAATTCCTTTTATTTTACCATGGGATATAAATTTAATTAATTAATATCATATTTAATGGTATTTTTAATTTTACAATGGGATATATTTAAATAATTAAATATCATATTTAATGGTTTTTCTTATTTTACGATGAGATATATATTTAATTAATTAATATCATAGTTGATGGTTTTTAATCTACCATTGGATATTTTACTTATCTAAGCCCCACAAATATACTATTCAAACTCGCACGTGAATAGTTATTTAAAATAGCCATGGGATATAGTTTTAAATATTTATCCCATAAATCAAGAATCCTACCACTCTTATATCATAAAATTACAAAGATTCTTATAAATAATTGATGTGGTAGTTTAATCATGGGTTATTTAAGATAAACATGGTTTCATGTTTTATTTAAATCCAAGTCTTTATTCCACCAAATAAATGTAGAATTGACTTCTTGAAGGATTTTTAAAAAAAGTCACGTGAATGTATTAATTATTTAATATCATAATTTGAACACGACTTTCTTTCCCTTACTTGCAAATAATTATATGGTTGGTGGAAAGATATATGGTTTTTGATTTATTTTAGTGGGGATATAATATTTTTATTTTGGTGGAGATTTATATGCATATTAATATTTTGTTAAAGGATTATTCCAAGTGTTTAAATCTAAGATTATTTAAGGACAACATGGCATTTGATTTGGACAAGTTTATTTTCATGGTAATCTTTTGGTAAAAGCTACATGGTATATATGGCATGGAAATAGTGGATTAGATTGAATTATCCACAAAGCTAGTAATTTTGGCATCCAAATAGAGTAGTAGATATACATTGGAAGATGATGAGCTTATTTTGGTTTGTATTTATCAAATAAAATATCCATCCAAAAAAATGGGGAAAACTCATTATTATGAGAAAATAATAATTATTCTCAGCCAATGTGTGAAGGTAGAGGAAACACCAAAAAACTATGTTGTTGAAATTTAAAAAACTCCAATTTGGGGAAATTGTTAGTGCCCCTATAGGGAAATTTCTTAATAGTCATGAAATGCTAAGTAGCATTGAAATATATATATAGAGGTAGTGATAGAGAAGTAGGGTATTTTGCACAGAGGGATTTTTCACAAATAGATATATTTGGATTGCAAAGGAAGCAAGAACCTCAAGTTAATTAAAAAGGTTTATTTTTATTTGTTTCATAGATAGATTATCTGGTATGAATGAATTATATTCTACTCAAAGAGGTTTTTTTATTATTCTTAGAGATTTTTTTATAGATTGAAGAACTCATAGACTGGATCTAGGGATGTAGCTATTTGGTGAACCCCGTAAACAAATCTTCTATTATTTTTAAATTTCTTCTCTATGATCTAAAGTTATTTCAATTTTATTAATTAAATTATGAAATGTTTTTAAAGTAATTTTTTAGATTTACTTTAAAGGGAAATTGAAAAATTAATATACAGTTTTAATCCAAGTAGGCTGTAAAGTTTTTATAAACTTGGATTATTTGCTCAAAAGATATAAATTTGGATTATTTGTAGAGGATAAAAATATTATTTGAATGTGTTATCTAAATAATAAAATCATATGATTTTCCAAAATACTCATTCATAATTTTTGAGTTAATTTTATATTCAGATTAAAATAAAAGTTAATTCCTTTTATTTTACCATGGGATATAAATTTAATTAATTAATATCATATTTAATGGTATTTTTAATTTTACAATGGGATATATTTAAATAATTAAATATCATATTTAATGGTTTTTCTTATTTTACCATGAGATATATATTTAATTAATTAATATCATAGTTGATGGTTTTTAATCTACCATTGGATATTTTACTTATCTAAGCCCTACAAATATACTATTCAGACTCGCACGTGAATAGTTATTTAAAATAGCCATGGGATATAGTTTTAAATATTTATTCCGTAAATCAAGAATCCTACCACTCTTATATCATAAAATTACAAAGATTCTTATAAAGAATTGATGTGGTAGTTTAATCATGGGTTATTTAAGATAAACATGGTTTCATGTTTTATTTTAAATCCAAGTCTTTATTCCACCAAATAAATGTAGAATTGACTTCTTGAAGGATTTTTAAAAAAAGTCACGGGAATGTATTAATTATTTAATATCATAATTTGAACACGACTTTCTTTCCCTTACTTGCAAATAATTATATGGTTGGTGGAAAGATATTTGGTTTTTGATTTATTTTAGTGGGGATATAATATTTTTATTTGGTGGAGATTTATATGCATATTAATATTTTGTTAAAGGATTATTCCAAGTGTTTAAATCTAAGATTATTCAAGGACAACATGGCATTTGATTTGGACAAGTTTATTTTCATGGTAATCTTTTGGTAAAAGCTACATGGTATATATGGCATGGAAATAGTGGATTATATTGAATTATCCACAAAGCTAGTAATTTTGGCATCCAAATAGAGTAGTAGATATACATTGGAAGATGATGAGCTTATTTTGGTTTGTATTTATCAAATAAAATATCCATCCAAAAAAATGGGGAAAACTCATTATTATGAGAAAAAAATAATTATTCTCAACCAATGTGTGAAGGTAGAGGAAACACCAAAAAACTATGTTGTTGAAATAAAAAAAACTCCAATTTGGGGAAATTGTTAGTGCCCCTATAGGGAAATTTCTTAATAGTCATCAAATGCTAAGTAGCATTGAAATATATATATATATATATATATATATATATATATATATATATATATATATATATATATATATATATATATATATATATATATATATATATATATATATATATATAAAGGTAGTGATAGAGAAGTAGGGTATTTTGCACAGAGGGATTTTTCACAAATAGATATATTTGGATTGCAAAGGAAGCAAGAACCTCAAGTTAATTAAAGAGGTTTATTTTTATTTGTTTCATAGATAGATTATCTGGTATGAATGAATTATATTTTACTCAGAGAGGTTTTGTTATTATTCTTAGAGTTTTTTTATAGATCGAAGCACTCATAGACTGGATCTAGGGATGTAGCTATTTGGTGAACCCCGTAAACAAATCTTCTATTATTTTTAAATTTCTTCTCTATGGTATGAAGTTATTTCAATTTTATTAATTAAATTATGGAATGTTTTTAAAGCAATTTTTTAGATTTACTTTAAAGGGAAATTGGAAAATTAATATACAGTTTTAATCCAAGTAGGCTGTAAAGTTTTTATAAACTTGGATTATTTGCTCAGAAGATATAAATTTGGATTATTTGTAGAGGATAAAAATATTATTTTAATGTGTTATCTAAACAATAAAATCATATGATTTTCCAAAATACTCATTCATAATTTTTGAGTTAATTTTATATTCAGATTAAAATAAAAGTTAATTCCTTTGATTTAATTAAAAATTGGAAAAATGACTTACTATTAAAAATCCATTTCAAATAAATAGTTTTGATTAAAAGGGGATAATTATTGTTTATGGATCATACATTTTATTGTATATACTTAATCCCTCATCTTAATCATCTGTTCTAGCTATATCATATTGGATTATTCATATATCCTCATTTTGTATAGTCTTGATCATATTATATAACCATCCTTGTATTATTAATATTATACATCTTTTATTGTACATTCTTATCCCATCATTATCCCTCACCATCATATTATCATCACATCTTTTCTAGTCATACTCCCATAACTTAAATACCTTAACCAAGTCTTGTCTAACCTCATATTATTCACTTACACTTAGAACTAATCATCTCTAGTATCATATTTAAGACTAAATACACCTTATTTATAACCAATATTGATCACATCCTAGTCCTTTTTATCACAATATCCTCATATCACCTTGTCTTATCTTAATCATCCTTAGGGTCCTAGTCCAGACTAGTCATTTTTCTTGAACTTGTCTTACTTAGTCACCTTACGCCTTGTATATATGATCTATACTCATCAAGTCCAATATGTTATTAACTATTCATCTAAACAAATATATAGTTGTATGCTAGTCCTCAACAAAATTATCAAATAACATTCTTTACATATTAATCTCCTCATCATTAGCTTTCTTGTGTCTAGTCAAGTTTAAGTCATAATCACAATCCTATCAACCAATTAATCAATTAATCACATTTAAATTGATTAAATCATATTAATATTGAGTTATTCTTAATCCAATCAATCCTTTGTTAAAATTTATCTCTTGGGCTAGTTTATCCCCTTGTCAAAACTTAGATATTATCATAGCTTATCTAGTGAAATCTAATAAAAATCATCAAACTCTAGATCACATCCTAATTTGGTCTACTTGATCTTGTCTTACATCATAAAACATCACATCAAATAAAAATATATAGTGAAACATGAGATTAGACTAAAGAAAGACTTTGTCTAATTTTTTTCCACATATTCCATATTCATCTCTCAATCCTTCTATTAAATCACCCACACCTATTGATTGGGTTTGATGAACCACATCATCTATATTTTATCCCATATTAATCCATGGCATCAAAAATAGATTTAGTCAATACCCTAATTGATAGATGCCTCTTTACCATGTCCTAAAATATTATGTCCAAAAGATAAATTTTATGTCAAATTCAAATTGTTTTCTTTCCTTCTTGAGATAAATACTCCATGTCCTACTGACTTCAACCCTATCTACCCAACATTACCTCCTATCTACACCCATATCATTAGTCAAACCCTATCTTGCATATCACTTAATCACATTCAAACCCTCTATCCACTAGTCATAGCTAGTCATATACCCCTTCTCTACTAGTAGATGGAATCATACCCTAAAAACACCTTCTAATACTAGTTTTTCCACCCAATCACAATAATAACCATATGATCTCAAGTCCAATTGTTCCACATCCAATTCAATAAGTAAATAGAGGTCTAATAATCTTATTCCTATATCCTTAAAAACCATCTTACACCAACTTATCACCACCAACATGATGGTTTATCCACCTATACAACATTTTGATCCTAATAAACCTAATCCCTCTATGTACAAAGCCAACCACTACTATATATATCACTAAACTTGAGAGCATACCATTAATTGATGTCATAACTTCCAAAACTATATCTAAGACCACATCAATAGTGGTGACATAGAAATCAAGAATTAATCAAATGGGTCTACATACAAGGGTGAACAATAAGAGGAATGTTAAGATTTCATTCATGATCATGATCATGATCAAGACCTTCCCTTTCCAATCCAAGGTCAAGAAACCACATCCATATTCCATGGTCCCCCCACCTTTGAAAAATCCTCCATTGAATATGAGTCCATTTACCATGATCTTAGACTTCCCTTATTTAATGATTTTTTATTCCATAGACATATCTTTGGTAAATCCATTTCCCCTCCATCATATTCCTCTCATATATAATATTAAAGACATAATGTTGATAGGTTACTTATGGATAATGAATATTCTAATAGAATTATTGTGTCATGTGCATTAGAGACAACATTAGAGTCAACAGTAGACTTATTTGCATCAAGATCATTTTCAACACTAGCATTTGAATCATATCTTTTTTAAGAATCATTAGCCTTGATTAATGTTTTAGATGTTGACAATAACTACCTTTTTGAGGATAACTTTAATTCATATGTCAAACAATCTCATGGAATATATTTTGATCCTAATTAGGATGATGATGATATTAAAAAAGTTATTAAAAACTTTATCTATTGAAGATATTCAAGAGGTATCTGATCCTACCTTAGATGTGTGTATTATATCTATCCCTATTGATCCTTTTGTTACTCTTAAGGACATATTATCTGATGTCAAAATTAGGTCTCTTAATAACCCATATGGAAACCATATTGCCCCACCATCACTCATTGACCACATCGTATTATCTCCCCTACCTTCATCCATCATAGATCTTTTTATTCCCATCAATGATCATTTAATCACTTCCCTCTATATAGACAAACAACAAAGTACATCATTAGACCCTTCCTCATGAAACATAATATGTGCCACAAATATAAAGGTCCATGATTATATTTAAAATGTCACACGTGATGATCAAATCACCTTTGGTCAAATAAATCATAATAAAGAAAAGTCAAATTATTAGCCTAATCAATAAGTATTTTCCCTTAGTAAAACCCTCTTTGAAGCACTAGGGGACCATCAAATTAAAATAATCATGATCTATCAATTCAAAGATCAATCTCCTTTAGTGAAGCCCAAATTCAAGCACCAAGGGGAATCCAAGATAAAATAAATCCTAAAAATAAAAATAATGTCAAAAGTGTTGATGCTCAACTACCCCCTATTCCTAGAATGGGGACCCTCCTTTCTTAGTTTTCCAAAATGGCTAAAATTCCAAGCTTTCTAAGCCATTTCATTGCATAAGAGAATTGATTTAACACTTCCTAGAAATTTTTTATTAATCATTCATATTGTAATAACTATTGACACTTAAAAATATTTGAATTATTACAAATCTCTTCAATTTTTATTCAAACAATTAATTTTTTGATGCTTCAATAATGTGTAGATAGGCCTTTACTAAGGATGTTTTATCTAGTTCCCTAATTGACATGAATGCAATAAGCTTCACCTAATCTCATTGAACTAACATTTTATTTCATTTAAAGCACTTACTTGCAAATTTTTGCTTTAGACTTGTTTATATTAATTATGATGGGCATTTTACATTTTTATAAGTCTAAAATAACTCATCACTTGGCCTCATAGGATGTCAAAGTTAAAATAACAATATTTTACACCTCAAAAGATGTCAAATTAAATATTATGACTCAATAGGATAAGTTTCCCACCTCATCAACCTTCATTATTACTTAATAATTCATTACACCTCACGTAGGAAACTTGGAATGAATCTAAAAAACCCACAAACCACATGGTGACATATAGAAAACTTGGGAAGAAGTTATCCATTGGATTTCAAACCCATATGCTACATGTCAATATCCTATTTATTATGATAAATATTATTCAATTTGATCTAACACACATCCCACTATAATATAGAAGCCCATAATATGTATCATGTGTCTCAAGCATGACCATCAAAACTCAATTAGTCTTCTAAAGTATCACATTCTCCCTTGAGATTCATCCAAGATCGATGCATGTCAACACCACATCACATTTGATCCAAAGCTTATGAGATCTCATAAAGAGAACATGTGGATACACCTGAGCCATTCAATCAAGGATTGATGGTGTATAGTTGTCTAAAGTTCCCTCTAATAATTATAAGTTGTAGAATAATAAATGGAATCCCATGAGAACAACACATGTCCCCTTTAGATCCACATGATGATGACACATGTCATGCCTACACTAATTCTATCTGAAGATATACTAAAACACCTCTAAATTCCTATTTAATTGATCCATATATACTAACTACCCACATGATGACGCAACTTGTCATTCTCATGAATTTATTATCCAAGATCATTAGGATTACCTCTAAGAGTAACACATAGAAGTACCTAAGCCACACAATTAACACCAAATAATTGACAACTATCTAAAATCCTTTTGAAGATGACACTTGGTAAAAGGAATCTCTAAGATCCCTTTGAGATATCCATCTATCAAATTAAATCCATGATTTCCTAAGATAGAGCCACTTAGTGAAGAAAAAATCTAACTTCCTATGAAAGTAACATGTGGTAGTCCTATAAATAACCAAAATTATAGGGTCACACTCGATATCTCACCATGAATAAGGGATGACATTTGGAATAGTATAAATGATTCATCACACTAGGCTAAATTTCAAGAGCTTACAAGGAAATTAGAAGGTGACATGCGTATATCTTTAAATTGACTAAGTAGTTTAGTTATATTTAGGCTCCATGAGCACCCAATTGGATTCAAAGTGGTAGACCACATATAAGAAGGTGGTAATATTTATCTTTAAATATAAAATTAATAGCAAATTAAAATCAAGTTAGTGATAAATTTTAATTATAAATCAATTAAATGCCAAAATCAATAGTTCAAATTGTTTTTAAAATAAATTTGATGAGCTCACCATTAAAACAACATGAACCAAAATCACCATCAAACCTTGCATTAATCAAAAAAATCTTAAAAAGGTTACCAAAAATTAGTATTGCTACCTACATTTACACTTAAAGTTATATGCATTTACTCTCCCTTATAATTGCACCCTCAATATGATAAATCTCAAGCTAATTTATAGGCTACACCCTGACTACCATTTTTGGATATTAATAGTTGTAGATAAGTATAAAAGGATGTTAACTATTACCTAGGAAATTACAAAAATGGTTTAGATAGGACCCTCTACTCTAGTTAAGAGTATTACATTTAGAAATGATGATTTTCTATTTCAATAAAATAATTCAATTCTATTGAAAAATATAGAGTTCATCCCCAAAACCATAAAATCAAGGGACATGCATTATAGTAGTGTTTGTTACAATGTTGAAGTATCTAAGGATATTGATGAGTCTTAAACCATACCCACATTATTCAACTCACTTCAGACATCTCTAAAATTTAATCTATTGGTCTCCATAAGTCCATGGAGAAGACAAAGGACATACCATGTGATGACCTAATATATAACACTTTTGGGATGTCAAAAAGTGAAGATGGGATACTCAAATCCATAAACCAAGGTCTCTTGATTGATTTCTTCATGAAGCCCAATTTTAAAGAATACTACAACCTACCTTTTTGATATATGGAATACAAATAGAGCATCATTGATAATTGGTATGAGGTGCACTCTCTAGATAAAGTCCTAGCATCATGGATGACTAATCAAAAGGGAGTTGTCTTCATGAATGACCAAGGGGACCCACCTATCCAAAAATTCAATAATTAAGTTAAGGATTGGCTTGGCTTTACTAGATAGAGTATTTAGCAATGCACATATTTATTAGGTGGATATAAGTATTATTATTTTATAGTAGGTAAACCTATAATATTAGCATATTCTCCCCACTTGGGGATAATATAAGTGCTAATCTAGTCACTACTATGAATGACACTTGCAAGAATGGTGGCCCATTCTTCATGATGATATATCTACTAGATTAAATATACATAACTACATAATTAGTTCAAAATACATGGTCTCTTAAGTGGTAAGAAGTTGTTCCCTAGTCATTTTATCCAATGAAAAATCACTATTTTAGGTGCAATATCAAGATAATTATAGAAAACATTATCCACATGTTTATAAATCCATAATTGAATATGAAATTCCAATAATGCCCCTATAAATGAGGAAGACATTGGGGTAAATGGGTATGTTCTATATCTACTCTAATTTCATAGTCATCTACATGAAAGGGGTTATGGTGACTCCCCTAACATTACCCAGGTATGCACCAATGAAGCTAGATGAAGAGGAGATGGCTTATCAACTCATGCATGGAGTTGATGGCATATTTAAGATAAAAATGAAGATGGTCCACTGCAATACTCCTTATAAGTTAGGGAGGAATAAGATAATGAAATGGTAAGACATTATAGTGGTTTCAAGGCATAGGGATTCATACTTATTTCCTAAGGATGGATTTAGGGCATGGGACCTAATAATGTCTTTACCAAATACCTACTCATGTTTCAAAAGGATGTGGTATTAAAATATAAGCATAATGAAGAGGTCCATGAATGGATAACAAATATTCCCTTAATGATGAAGTAGTCTTTAGGAATTTTATGAGGAAAAAAATAGAACTAAAATGAGGCTTGATCAAGAAAAGAAGGACATAGTAAATCCTAAGCTCCCACCAACTCATGGGAGTATGTTTGATGTAGATTCCAAACCTAGGTAAGAGGAAGAGAAAGATTATAGTGTTCTTGTTATTAGGAACAGACCCTATAAACCTCCATTACAAGCCATTCCAAGTGGATAGGGCATGCCTCTAAACTTTGATCAAGGAGAATCAAGTAGCCAACCTAGACCTTCATAAGGTCCTAACTTTGTCCATACATATACTAAGGAGGATACTACACAAAGTTTGGATCAATGTGATCTTGATATCATTGACCTCAAGGAATCTCAATAAGGCACTAATTTATCACTGGAATAATTTCATACATTAGCTAGGAGGAATATAGAGAAAGTTTTTATGAGGAAGAAGTCTTCCAAGATTACTATGAGAGGGTCAGTGCCTCCACCATAATCTACCCAATTTACCACTATAAGTACTACATCATTTCCTTCCTATTTATTACTACATTTATAACTACCCCTACTTCTATTGCTACTCCCACTACCATGTTTGCATCCCCTACCATTGATTCCTTTGGGGATACCATCCCCCACTCCATCTCCTATGCCATTATTAACATTTTGTCTTCACTAGGCTCCCAAAGCACTAGTGTTAGCCATGCTATGGTTCTACTCCTTCCCTGGTAGCCACTATTAGTGCATCACTCACCCTTTCCTCCCCTATATCCACTAGGCCATTGAAATCTATTCTAAATACATTCACTTAGAAAAATCCACCCAACATTACTACAAATACCAAGCTAAGTGTGTCCTCTAGATTACCTTTATTCATTCTTAACATGGGCCCTGCTAAATCTTTATTTGAGACACTTAGGAAATTGGACCCAACAAACCTATACATCCCTACTATAGCCTTGGCTTCATCCTCTACCCAAGCACTCCCATTACATCTACCTATAATAAAACCACCATCTAAAATTACCCCAATATAGACAATAAGGTAGGAAAGGCCTTAGATGGTCTTCTTATCACCTCAAAATGGGATGATGTCTAGCCATACCACTATCACCATGAAGATGGTGGTTTGAATACAAGTGGAATAACCACATTCAAGATCAAATAT
The DNA here is from genome assembly GCA_037957365.1 of Torreya grandis. Lineage (NCBI taxonomy): Eukaryota > Viridiplantae > Streptophyta > Pinopsida > Cupressales > Taxaceae > Torreya > Torreya grandis. The sequence continues at coordinate 1,705,235 of JARHVA010000191.1, forward strand.
TATTCATGAGAGTGAAAATTCCCTCTTCACCTTGACTATACAGAGAAAGGCTAGCCCTAAAGAGGTACAAGAGTATGTAAAGGATCCTATATCCCTAGTTAAATCCCAAGCAAAATCTACTATTTCCTTGATGAAGGGGATATAATAATAATTTCAAAGGTTGAAAGAGTAAGGAATACCAATAGTGCCATAAAACACTTTAGTTTTCATAATAAATGTTGTTATTAATGTTTTCAACCTTTACAAAGTTATGAAGAAGAGGAAGGAAGATGGGATCCTACAATCTAAGGTGGTTATTAAGATTAACTAGAAACTTTCAATTTAGGATACCAAGTTGAAAAAATTGACTAGAGTGGCAAGAATAAATAAGTTCCGTAACCTCAAGTTGTTACCACTTGAGGAAATCAGTCCTACACAAGCTATCATAATGAACAGAAGGGGGATTTTAAAAGGATGGCTAGATCAGCTCAAGGATGCACATATATCCATGGACAAGATAGAAATTATGATAGCATTGATCTTGAAGGATGCCATGATTACTAAGGTAACCAATATTGATGGCTCCATCATGGATGACTAGGAGTTTAGAGCATAGATGAAGGTGTTCATGGCCAAATTCTAGTAGGATGTGTCCAATACAAAGATTAATATCAAGGTAATAAATATTATGGAATTTTTCAATTAGAGGCTATAAAAGGGAGATGCAATTGAGGAAGCACTAAGTTTAGTACTCACATATCATGGAAAACCTAACTTATTTTGGCTCATGATCATTGACTTTACTCAGATCGACCAGGAATACATGTGTAGAAGTATGGACTAAAGAGGAAGTTGAGAAGAAGTAGAGACAATAATAACAATAATCATAATAATGTAGATAGTAACCACCTCCATGACCTTAGAGAATATTTTATTCAACCTTGTAAATTCAAATGTACAATACTCATTTATATGTAATATATTATCCACTTGGATATTTGGGTGCATTTTATGGTCCCACTTAACTTGTCTTAGGCATTTTTGAAGCCTATAAATAAGGGTTTTCCCCTCATTTGTAAAAGATAAAATAATTTTTAACATAACTAATGCAAAGAGCCAAATAATTAAAGAGTGCGTATGTAGTTTTATTTTATGTGTGTTCTATGATTTTGGAATTCTCATGTGTCTAGATGAATAATAGTTTCTTTTTTGAAAGCTAATTTGGAAATTACATTATATATATGCATCTGTGAATCTAAGTTTAACAATAGGTTGATAGATTTGATATTATACATGCTTTGTTTTCTTCTCATTTACAAGTGAATGTTCCATGAAATTTTGTGTGAGTAATTTTATGTAAATTATGTCATTAGACATATGCATTTTCCTTCCCATAAAGTTTTAACTATATTTACTTATCTTTTGACATCACCCTAGATTTGGTAGATCTTAGTTTTATATGTTTTTTCTATTAAAATTTAGCATAATTGGTATATTTGGTCATATTAGTTACATCTTCTTTTCTACCCTACCCTACTTACTCTTAAATTCACCCATGAGTCACTCTAGTTTAATTCAAGCTGTAAATATACATTATTTATTTAAATTTCAAGCAATAATTTACAAAGATTGAAATAATTTATAAAGATTATCATGAAAATGTGTCACTACATAAGCATATGTTGTCACTATAGTACGGTCTATTTGTAGACCTTAAAAGTGGTGACCAGATCTTTGATATTTATGATATTCCCAACACTAGTTTTATAAACAAATCAATCCCCAAGTCTTTTAGTACTTAAAATTGAATTTATTGCTTTCCCCTTATTCCCTAGTGATAGAGGGAGAACAATAAGTGTATCAATAGGAAGGGAAATATCTAGTGCTAGAAGGAGGGTATTATGTAACTGTTTTCATGCATCATTAAATAATTATAGTGCACTTCATTATATACATGTTTATTTGTTTTTGAGTATGAAAATATAGTTAAAGAAAAATAAGGATCTACATTATTTACATGAATATTTGAATTTTGTAGCTATCATTGAATTATTTAAAAGATTTCATCAAAAATAGTATTCATTTGTGCAAATTTGGTAAAATAATCTAGATCTTTGCTTAAATTCAAGCAAAGATAGGTGAAATACCACATTTTTAAAACATATTAAAGTTTATTTTGATGATATTTTAAAAGTTTGGAATAAATTTGCTAAATATTATGGAAATTTATGCCAAGATCAATATCTAATACATTACTTATACTGAATCTTGGCATTTGATATCTTAAATTCTATAATTTACCTAGATTTAAGTGAACCTCTATGTAACTTTTCCCCTAAATTTGTTTTAAAGTTCTCAAATACTTTTAGATTTTTAAATAAGGCATATAAACACTTTGATTTATTAGTTAAACACTTATCTTTGTAGGTTAACATGGAATTCTAACAATATTTATGGAAGTTTGAAGAATTCTATAAATTCATAGCTTAGATATTCAAAGATCAGGGTAAAACTACTTGATATTAGGATTTTCTATGAAGATTCATTGATATTTGTGGTATCTAATTCTTTTGGAGGTTATCTTTGAATCTCCTTTGCTCTTATAACCTATTCTACATCTCAGAGTTGCCTAGGATTAGAACCAAATCTTAGTAATAACCTAAGACCCCTTTAACATCCTTAGAAACCCATAGAAATGTGAGAGCATACAAAAGAAGGTGTACACAGTCTAGGACCTAGAAATTTTTTCCATCTAACCAAAATTTTCAACCCCTTGTTCTAGTCATGGCATGGTTAGTTGGTTCATCCATCAATGTCCCTAGGCATGTGCATGATTTTCCAAGAAATCTAGAGAATTACTTGCCTCTCTTTACCCTCACACTTAGAGTAATGATTGAGGAACACATGAGGTCCTTTAGGGAATCTCTAAGGATCTTTAACATGATCCAAGAGGATGTGGAATGTCATCTCTTTATTTTCACATTTTGAGATGCCATATATGATTAGTTTTTTAACTTACTTGAATATTCCATCACTAGGTGGAATCAATTCAAAGACACATTTATTTACAAATTTAGTAGGGTAGTTAGCCCAGGAATTATGTACCAAAATTTTACCACACTCAAAAGGGACCCAAAAAAACTAATTAGAATATTCAAGACTAGTTTCTAGAAGATGTACACCATGCCATCCCCACCATATAAGCCTACAAATGAGTTATCTTTGGAAATATACAAGAATTCTTAAGATCCTATGATAATTGTCTTCTTAAGAAGAGCCCTAAATATTGACACTTTACTTTTAGTATATTATGAAATAATCCACATCACTGAGAAAATTCACCCATAGGAGAATCTTACCTTTGCTATTTTGAATGATTATCTAACTATGCATGATCTCAACATCATACCCAATATGAACTAGAATCACCGTGCATTGAACTAACTACCAGTGATCAAACATTTACCCTCGATCCTTGTTTCACCCAACTAGCAACCAAGTTTCATTAACCAAGAAAATGTTGGGGCACATCCCTAGAACAACCAAATGATGGTTTTTATGAAAAATACTAATTTCCAAGCTACAACTAAAAATAAGAAGCCAAAACCTCCAAAGGGAGAGTTAGATTCAATTTTAAAAACTATCCAAAAGTTTGTTAAAAATTATCCAAGAGTTAGATCTCAAGAAATAGATGGGTAATACTAATGAGAGTTCTAATAATATTTATAATTTACAAAGATATAATAGACCTTTCAATTGGTCTAATAATAATATAGGACTTCCTTTGAGTAAATTACTTGAGATTAACATTTTTGAGATGGATTTACCAGATTGGTGCCATGTGCATAATACAACTAGACATGAGAAGCTCAACTTTGTTGAGTTATACCATGCATTTGAAGCCATTCATATCTAAATGGAGGGTTTTGACCTGAATATCACTAATCAAATCAACATTAAAGTCTCTAATAACTCCAATGACACTTCTAGAGCACCTAAATTAATCCTCATGGTTAAAACTTATGACTTTCTCAACCAATATGAGAATGAACATAAAGACAATGCTGAGGAGGTACATGATTTCCATTAGTACTAGAGGAGAAACAATGCCTTGAGAAGAAAAGGTCAAAACCCATCTTTTATAACCTCCACTCCACCTAATAAGCCGTATACACCCTTTGATTGTAGGATAGATAGTAATCCCACATATGTCAAAGGTAAGGAGTGTCAGCAAGAAATGAAAGCTCCTTGAAAAACATAAAAAGGTGGATACAAAATAATGGAGTATATGAATAATATCAAGGAAAACATAATATTTCATGAGCTCACACAAATCACTGAATAGTGAGATTTGCTATTAAAATCACTGAATGAGAATCCTAGCTCTAGTAAAAGTAAATAGGATCATGAAAATGTAGTGATGTACAAGAGTAATCATGAAGTTTCACAATTTTTATTAACTTTTAGAATTTTTGTTCAATATCTCCATAATTTCCTTCTTGATTTTGGTGCTTCAACTAATATTATGCCTCTATGAATTTGTAAAACACTGGGATTAAACCTAGTCAAATCTAAGAAGGTGGTGGTGCAGTTGGACAAATCAAGAGTGAAGTTAATAGGTGAACTATTGAATGTCCATATGCAACTAGATTATGAGCCCTAAATACAATAATTCATCAACATTCAAATCATTGACATACCTAAATCTTATAGATTACTATAGAGACATGACTGGAATAAATATTTGAATAGATACATGTCTATAGATTATTCTCATGTGTCCAAATAAGATCAAGATTAACCAAGATCCCAAGATAAAATATATCATTTATAAATTTAATTACAATAATGAGAAGGTAAATTACCAATCCTCTGACTTAGGTGCTTATAATCTGGAAACCACTAATATTATTATATGTGATAGCATGAAGGAAGAAGGAAAAGGTCCCTAGACTTTGCGCTTTGATGGTGAATGAGTGAAACAAGGTTATGTCATGGGAATTGTCATAAAAAATCCCAAAGGCAAAAAATATCTAGCCTCCTATAGATTATAGTTTTCTTACACTAAAAATTTAGTAGAATATGAAGATATTATTTTAGGAATTTAATTTTTAATCAAACATAAAGTTAAAGAACTATTAGTATATGGTGATTTTGAGTTAGTTTTTAACCAAGTTAGGAGTAGATATAAATGTAATATTTCTTGTCTAAGGAAGTATAAATTTAGAATTGGGAATCAATCGGGTACTTTGAATCAATATTATGTCCTTACCCAAAAAATAGAACTAGTTAGCAGATGTTCTAGTTTTAGCAATAACAAACTTAGTTCCTCCAAAAGCTTTGAACTTGTAAGACTTCGTTGTAGATGTAATTTTATGACCTTATATTCTAGATAACATGAATCACTTCCAAGTTTTTGATGGTGACCAATATATAATTAACTTCTTGTGTAATGCTAGCATATTTTAATCTCATATCATTGATGAACAAGATGAAAGTTTTGAACCAAATTCAAAGGATACTGAATATGGACTAATCTATCTTAAAGAGAATTAAATCCCTAAAGTCATGATCTCCTTTCAAGTATGTTTGACTTGAACAAGCAAGGAAATGAAGTTGAGTAGCCTAAGGTAAGTAGAAAGGACTATAAGCAAGTAAGATTAGGAATTCCTATGAGTGAAAAAAATGTCAACATTAGTTTATTTTGAACCTATGAATAATTGAAGAAATTTATTTCCCTCCTAACAAGTTTAAGGATATTATTGCCTAGTCATATGATGACTTGAACATATTTGATCTAGTGTGATCACTCACACTATCCCATTAAAGGAAGCATGTATACCTTTCATGCAAAGACAAAGACTACTAAATTTTATGTTGAAACCACTTATTTACAAAAAAGTAAATAAATTGCTTAATTTAAGGATAATATTTCCTATATGACATTTTAATTGGTTCATAACCATGTGCCTATTTAGAAGAATAATGGAGAAATTAGACTTTGTGTTGACTTGTATAACTTAAATGGATCCTCAAAGAAGGATAATTACCCCTTTAGGAATATTCCATAAGGATATTTAAAAAAAATAAGAACTTGGAGAGTGAAGAGGGAAGTGAAAGATAAAACTTTAGGAATATGAATTAGAAATAAAATCTGCTAAGCTATTAAGGGGTCATGGTGTAATCTAACTCATTGCAAACACTAATCCTCATATTGATGTTTTGAAAGTAGAAGCCAATAAACTACCCAAAGGTGATTGGTACAAGGAAAATATTTAGTACTTATTACACAAGGCATGTTCTCCACACCTCAAGTGAGAATAGAAATTAACCCTTAGTTTGAGATCATCTCACTTTATGATTAAATTATGGGTTCTTTACATAAAGAATTATGAAGGAATTTATCTAAGATATGTTTCTAAAGCTGAAGCCACTTAGATCATGGATAGATTCCATGAAAAATTGGGAAGTGGTCAGCCCTTAGGGTGTATAAAAACACACAAGATATTGAGGGATAGTTATTATTGGCCAACCATATTTAAAGACACATATGCTCATGTCTAAATCTTCCATCAATGCCAAGTGTTGAATCAAGGAGAGATAAAGTTATCCATGCCTTTATAACTAGTAATTGAGGCTATGTCATTTGTACAATCAGTCCTCAACTTTGTAGGAGTTATCAATCTAAACTCATAGATGGGATATAAGTTCATACTAACCATCATAGCCTATTGGACAAGGTTGACTAAAATGATATCCATAAAAAATAGTAGAATGATTGATGTTATCAAGTTCTTTGAATAAAATGTCATCACTTGATTTAGGACACCATTGTATCTGGTATGTGATAATGGCCCATTATTTGACTCTAATGAAATCACTGAATGGGCATATAACAACTAGATAATCATCAAGTCTACTTAAAACTACTACCCTCAGGGTAATGGGGTGGTTTAATCCACTAATAAAAACTTGATGAATGCCTTTAATAAGTCTACAAAAAAGAAACCAAGTGAAGATCAATCCTTTCTAAAATATGCTCTATGGGTAAATAGAACTAGATACAAGAAGGAATTCAAAACATCACTATTCTTACTAGTTTATGGGCATCAACATATTTTTTCTATCACATTAAATATAACCACCTATGAGTTCATGGTTGAGTACATGGAAGATGATGAAAGAGTAAAATCCAAGATATTAAACATCATCCAAATGGAGGATGCTAGAGATAAAGCATTAGAAAACATCAACAAGCATCGAGATGTTGTGAAGATATGATTTAATAAGCAAGCCAAAGTTAAAACATTTTTAATCTCAAAATTAATCCTACTGTGGGACAAGGTTGATTAGAAAAATAAATAAAATGAAAAGGTCACTCCTCTCTGGATTGGACCCTATCAAGTAGTAGAGATACACAGTGAAAATACATTCAGACTCAAGGACCTATAAGGAAAAAACTTAACCTTGTTAGTCAATGGACAATACATGAACCATTACTTATCTTCTACTCTATCCCAAATTTTATAAGGATAATAAGCTTGTTTAGAGTTATAGTAGGTAGGATTAGAGTAGTTTTCTTTCTTTTTCTATCCTTTCTTACTTTCCACTTTGTATTCTTGTTGTTTTATATTTTGCTTTGATTTATTGTTTTGTGTTAGTTTTCTATTGTGTGTTGTATCTTAGTAATAATTCCTCTAGACAAGAATTCATTGGCATAATTTATGATAATTTGATCCTCAATGGGAAGAAAGGATTTCTAGCTTTTAACATTGGTAGTCCAAAGCATGGAAACCTCTAGCAGTGTTCCAATTTATAAAATCTAAGTGGTATTAATTTATAGTTATTTTTCTTATGAAAATCTTAAGTTATTTTAAGGTTTTAATATGCTTTATATGACTAAACATTTTCTTGAAAAATAGTTTTAATCTATGTGGACCATCATTCTATCAATCAAATTCACTAAATAAATTGCCTGGGTAGGACGTAATATCTAAGAGTCAATAAAATTTAGAGTATGTCTTGACATAATCCTTATACCTAGCTAATTCTAGTTCCTAACCATTCTAGTTTATGAACATAGGTATTAATATGATACAATAATGAAATGAAATCATAAACTACTTCATATTCCATAAATGGTGATTTAGGAAATCTTTATTAGGGTTATGTACACCTAACTAGAAGTAGATCAATGCCTAGAGTGGAGCCAATGGTATATCTATCAAGGCTATGGATGCCTAGATGCTAGTAGAGTAATGCCCAACCCATCCCTAAATAAATAAAGTAGAATTATATAAAATATAAAGAATAATTAAGTCATTTCATATTGGATGTCTTTAAGCTTGAAATGTATCATTTCTAAACCCAATGACAATGTATAATGAGCTTCAAAGCACACACATAGTATGATCGCCTATAATATTTAAACTCTATTTCCAGCTTATGAGCTTTAATTAGTTCTAAAAAGTAATTTTGATGCTGACTAAAAATTATAGTGAGATAACTAATTTTTTATTCATATTTGGACAAAAAATATTGATTTTAACATTTTGAAATGTTTCCCCATAGAGGTTTCCATTTTTTGATGCTCAACTACCCCCTATTCCCAAAATGGGGACCCTCCTTTCTTAGTTTTTTACATTGCCTAAAATGTCTAGCTTGTTAAGACATTTCATTGCATAAGAAGATTGATTTAATACTTCCTAGAAATTTTTGGTTAATCATTCATATTTCAATAAATATTGACACTTAAAATATTTGAATTATTGAAAGTCTCTCTAAATTTTATTCAAATAATTAATTATTAACCATGAATGATTCAATAATGTGTAGACAATCCTTCATTGCAGATATTATATTTGGTTCCCTAATTAACATAAATTAAAGAAGATTCACCTAATCTCATTGGACTAAACCTTTATTTTGTTTAAAGCACTTGTAAAGTTTTACTTCAGACTTGTTTAAATTGATTGTGATAGGAATTTGACATTTTCAAAAGTGTAACTTAACTCCTCACTTGGCTTCATAGGATGTTAAATTTAAACTAACTATTTTTGATACCTCATAGGATGTATAATTAAAGATTGTATCTCAAGAGGATAGGTGTCCCACCTCGCCAGCCTTCACAATACCTTAGTGATTCATCACTCCCCACATAAAACACTTGGAATGAATCTAAAAACCTACAAACCATATGGAAACAATTTAGAAAACTCACATAGAATTTATCCATTAGAGTTCAAACCCATAGGCTATGTGTTAATATCTTTGTTTCCACAAGTAAGCCTATTGAATTTGAGCTACCACACATCTCACTGTAATATAGAATACTATGAGATACTACCACATGTCACAAACATGACCATCCAAACTTGATTAGTCTTCTGAAGTGCCACATGTTCCCTTCAAATTCATCTGAGATCAATGTGCGTCAACACCACATCACATCTCATCCAAAGCTTGTGAGTGATTATAAGGAAAAAACATGGATACACCCTAGTTATCTGATTAATTCTTAATGATTTAAAGCTTTCCAAAGTTCCCTCAAAGAATTATAAGTGGTATAAGAACAAATGGAAGCCCATGAGAGTGATGCATGTCTCTTTTAAAACTACATGGTATGACACATGTCATGCCCACACTATTTATATATAAAGATCCACTAGAACACCTCTAAAGGCCTACTAAAGTGACATGTGTCTATTGAGGACCTACATTTTGATTTTATTTTTCACTATCATGAAGCTGTTATCTAATTTCAATAGGATTTCCTCTAAGAGCAATGCATGGAAGCACTTGAGACACATGATTAACATAAAATTATTGACAACTATCTAGAAGTTTTCCAAAGAAGACACATATTAAAGGGATGTTCCAAGAGCCCTCTGAGAGATCCATATATATAAAAAAATCCATTATCGATGTGAGAGAGCCACCTAATAAATAAGAAACTCTAATTGTGTTAAAAAATGACATATGGCACTCTCACAGCCAACTCAAATTATAAGGCCCCACTCAAGAGCTTGATACAAATGATGGATGCCATATGGCATAATACAAATGACTTATCACACTAGGATATATTTCAAGATCAAAAGAGGCAATCAAAAGATGCCACATGTCTATGTTTGACCTGACTAAGTAAATTAATCATATTCAAGCCCCATAAGCACCTAACTAGATCTGAGTTGGCAGGTTATGTGTTAGAAGGTGGAATATTTAGATTTAAATCTAAAATTTACAACAAATCAAAATCAAAATAATGCTAAATTTTAATTCTGCATAAATTAAATGTCAAAATCAATATTTCAAAGTGTTTAGAATACAAATTTGATGAGCTCACCATTAATATGAAATGAACTAGAATCACCATAAAACCTTACACTAATCAAAGAAATCTTCAAAAGGCTACTCAATGTGACTTTTACTACCTACATTTTCACTTGAAGCTATATGTGTTTACTCTCCCTTCTACTTGTACCCTCAATATGATAAGTCTCAAGCTAATTTATAGACTACACCCTAACCACCATTTTTGGAGATTGATAGTTGCAAAGAAGTATAAGAGGATGTTATATGCTACCTAAGATATTAAAAAGGTGGGATAGGTAGGACTGTCCACTTTGGGTAAGATCATTTCATTTGGAAATGATGATTTTCTATTTTAATATAATAATTCAGTTGTGTTTAAAGAAATAAAGTTCATCCCCAAAGCCATAAACTCAGGGAACATGCATTACAGTAATGTATATTATAATTTTGAAGGATCTAGAGAGATCGATGAGTCTAAAATCATGCCACACAATATTCAAATCATTACAAAATCCTTACAATTTAGTCTAATGGCCTCCATAAGGCTGCAACAAAGCTAGAGGTCATGCCATATGTTGACCTAGTATATGATGGCATTTTTGGGATGTCAAAATTTGAAGATGGGATACTCAAATCCTTAAACTAAGGGATCCTAATTGCTTTCATCATTGGTCCTAGTTTCAAAAAATACTACGACCTACCTTTATGATAGGTAGAATACAACTAGAGCATCATTGACAATTGGTATGAGGTGCACTCTCTAGATAAAGTTTTGGCATCATAAATTATGGACCAAAAGGGATTTATCTTCATGAATGATCAATGGGACCTACCTATCTAAAAATTTAAAAAGAGAGTAAGGATTGGCCCAAATTTACTAAATAGAATATTTGACAATACATATATTGGTTATGTGAACCTAAGGACTATTTTTTTGCTTGAGGTAATCTTGAATGATCAATAGATTCCCCCACTTGGGATATTATTAGTGATAATCTAGTCACTAATATGAATGACACTTTCAAAAATGGTACCTCATTCTTCATGATGAGCTATCTACTAGATGCAATCCATGTAACTCACAATTAGGTCAAAATACATGGTCCCTTAAGTGATAGGAAGTTTTGAACTAGTCATTATCTATAATTCACATTCACCATTTCATGTACAATTTCAAGATAATTTCAAAAAAGAATTATCCACCTATTTACAAATCCACTATAGAATGTGAAATGCTAAGAGTGCCCTTGAAAGTCAGATAGACATTGAGGGAAATGTGTATCTTTTATCTCTACCCTGATTGCATAGTCATCCACATAGAATGGGTGATGACGCCTCCCCTCAATTTTCTTAGGTATGTAATTATGAAGCTAGATGATGAGGAGATGGTTTACTACCTCTTGTATGGAGTTTCTCCTTATAAGTTGGGAAGGACTAAGAAAATTAAATGGAAATATATTATAGTGGATGTAAGGCATATGGAATCATACCTATTTCCTATGTATGGATTCAAAGCATGGGACCCTGACAATGTCATTACCAAACACCTACACAAGTTCTAAAAGGATATAGAATTAGAATATAAGCATTAGGAGGAGGTCCATGAATGGATATACAATGATTCCATGAATGATGAATTAGTCCTAAAAAATGATGTGAGTAAAAACATAGAAATAAAAATGAGGTTTGACTAAGAAAATAAGGAGTACATAGTAAATTCTCATCTCCCACAAACTCATGGGAGCATATTTGATATAGATTATGAGGTTAGGAAAGAGGAAGATAAATATAACAGTGTTCCTCTTATTATGAATAGACCTTGTATACCTCCATTATAAGCTACTCCAAGTGGATTGGGCATGCCTCTGAGCTCAAATCAAAGGAAATCAAGAAACCATCATGTCCCTTCATATAGGCCTACATTTGTACCTATATCTATTAAGGAGTCTACCACATAAAGCTTATATCAACCTGATCCTGATATCATTGACCTCAAAGAGTCTCAATAAGGCATTGAGTTCTTAATGGAAGAACTTTAGACATTACCTAAGAGAAATATAGAGAAATTTTACACAAAGAATAAATATCCCAAGACTATTATTTGAGGTTTAGTGCCTCCTCAATCAACTCCCCCAACACCCACTGTAATTACTACAACATTGCCTTCCTTCCTAGTTGTTAGTACATTTATAATTGCCCATACTTTTATTTCTGCTCCCAATCTCATGTTTAAATCCCATAACATTTCTTCCCTTAGGGGAACCATCCCATATTTCATTTCCCATGCCACTTCCAGCATTCCATCTTCACTGGGCTCCCAAATCATTAGTGTTATCTAGGTTATGGGTTATACTCCTTCCCATACAACCACTACTAGTGCATCAATTGCCCTTAGCTCCTTTGTATCCATTAGGCCATTGAAACCCATTCCAAATCCATTCACTTGGTAAAGTTTACTCAAAATTACTATAATATCTAAGGTGAGTGTGCCCTCTAAATTGCCTTTATTCATTATTAACATGGGCCCTTCTAAATTTTTATTTGATGCACTTAAGAAATTGGACCCAATAAAATTATACATCCCTACTACAACCTTGGATTCATCCTCTATGCAAGTATTCCCATTGTAACCACCTCCCACATAACCACCATTTATATCTACCCTAAATTAGGTGAGGGAAATCATACTGACAATAAGGTAAGAGAGGTGTAACATAATATTCTCATCACCTTAAATTGGGATGAGGTTTGACCCTACCACTCACTATTTAAATATAGGTATACCAACCAAAGTCAAGTTTGAATATGATTCATGAGAGTGAAGATTCTTTCTTCACCTTGAATATAAATATAAAGGTTAGCCTATAGATGTACAAGATTATGCAGAGGATCCTATATCCTTAATTTAATCCTAGAAATTATTTTATATTACCATGATGAGTGGGATGCAATAAGAATTGTAAAGGCTAAAATAGAAAACACTCCTAATAGTGATAAATAGAACTTTATGTTCCATAATAAATGTTGTTATTAATGTTTAAAATATTTATAAAGTTATTAAGAAGAGGTAGGAAGATGGGATTATATAATCTAAAGTGGTCATTAAGCTTGACAACAAACTTACATATTATGATGCTAAGTTCATAAACTTGGCTAGAGTGGAAATAAACAATAATTTAATTGACCTCAAGTTGTTTCCATTTGAGGACATTGTTCTTGCATATGCCATCATAATTAGAAAATGATGTCTACATTATTTAAAGGTTACACATCATCCATGGAGAATATTGAATTTAATATATCCTTACTCCTAAAGGATGCCATGGTCATCAGGGTAACCAAGCTTGATGTTTCCTTTATGGATGATCATGCATTTAGAGAATAGATGAAGGTGTTCATGGGCAATATCCAATAGGACATGTTCAATGCAAAGACTACTTTCAAGGTAATAAATATTATGGCATTTTCAAATCAAAGGCTATAAAAGGTAGGTGTAATTGAGGAAACATTAAGACTAATACTTATAGAGCATGGTAGACTCATTCAAGGAATACTTGACTTATTTTAACCCATGATCCTAGACTTTGCTAAGATCAACAAGGACTAATAGGTATGCATAAAATTATGGACTAAGGAGGAAGGTGAGAAAAAGTAGAGATAACAATAATAACAATAACAAGCCAACCATTAATCACCTCTAGGACCTTAGAGAATATAATGTTTAACCTTGTAAATTCAAATGTAGAATATTTCTCTATATGTAACATATTAGCCATTTGGTTATTTGGGCACCTTTTGTGGGCCCAATTAACTTATCTTAGAAATTTTTGAGTCATATAAATAGGGTTTTTCCCCTCATTTTTAAATTAGAAAATAGTTGTTACCATAATTAATGCAAAGAGAAAAATAATTCTAAAGTTTGTTGGTAGTGTTATTTTGTGTGTGTTATATGATTTCTAAATTTTCATGTGTATATATGAATAATAGTTTCTTTTCTACAAAATAATTTGGAAATTACATTTTCTATATGCATCTATTATTCTGAGTTTAACACTAAGTTGACAAATTTGATGGTATACATGTTCTATTTTCTTCTCATTTACAACTAAATGTGCCATGAAATTTTCTATGAGTGAGTAATTTTCTATAAAGTATGCTCTTATACATGCATTTTCCTTCCCTAAAGTTTTAAATGTATTCATTTATCTTTGAGAATTACACTAGAGTTGGTAGATGTTATTTTCATGTGTTTTTTGCCTTATAAGTTATCAAAATGGTATCTTTGTTGATCTTAATCATATCTTCTTTTCTATCCTATGATACTTACTCTTGAATTTATGCCTGACACTCTAGTTTAATTCATGTTGTAAATATCCATCATTTTTTATATTTTATGAAATAATTGGAAAAGATTGAAATAATTCACAAAGATTAGCAAGAAACTATTTTACTGCATAAACTTCTATGTCCCTATAGTAGGGTCTACTTGCAGACATTCTAAGTGGTGATCACATCTTTGATATTTGTGTTATTCCCAGTAATAGTTGTATAAACAACTCAATCCCCAAGTCTTCTAAGACTAAAATTTAGTATTTGACATTCCCATTATTCCCTAGTGACACAGGGAGCTCAATAAGTTCATCAATAGGATGTGAAATATTTGGTGCTAAAAGGAGGGCATTTTACAACTATTTTGATGCATCTTTGTAGAGTCAGAGTATGCAAGTATATTACATACATGCTTACTTGTTTCAGAGTATGCAAATATATCTAAAGAACACTAAGGATCTAAATTATTTAAATGAATCTTTGTATTATGTAGGGATATTTACATTCTTTAAAATATTTCATCAAAATTAGTGTTCATTTGTGTAAATTTGGTAAAATAATCTAGATTTTTACTTAAATTCATGCAAATATAGGTGAAATAGCCCATTCTTTATAGATATTAAAGGTTATTTTGATCATCTTTGAAATTTTTTTCATAAATTTATTAAATAAATTGAAAATTTATGCTAATATAAATCTTAAAGATATTTATTATACTAAATCTTGGTATTTGATATCTTAATTGATATAATTTGCTTGGATTTAAGTGAACCTCTGCATAACTTTGTTCCCAAAGTTGTTTTAAAATACCTAAATACTTTTATATGGTTAAATTGGGCACAAAAACACTTTAATTTATTGGCTTAACACTAAAATTTAGAGATTAACATGTAGGACTAACAATATTTGTGTAGGTTTTAAGAATTCTAAGATTTCATAGTTTATATCTTCAAAGATCAAGGTAAACTACTTGATATTATGCTTTATTATGAAGATTAATTGATATTTATGGTATTTGATGATTATGGAGGATATATTTAAAGTATTTTACTCTTATAATTCATTCTTTATCCTAAAATTACCTAGAATTAAAACTAGATCCTGATATGAACCCAAGACCCCTTTAGTGTCCTTAAAAACCCATAAAAAAGTGAGAGCAGACAAAGGAAGGCATAAAAAGTCTAGGACCCATCCAAATTATCGATCTAACCAAATTTGTAACCCCTTGTGATAGTGATTTCATGGCTAACCAATTCATCCATCAATGTCCTTGGGCATGTGCATGATTTTCCAAGAAATCTAGAGAAGTATTTACCTCTATTTACCCCTATTGGTAGAGTAATGGCTGAGGAACACACTGGGTCCTTTAAGGCATATATGAAGATACTTAATGTGATCTATGAGGATGTGGAATGTTATTTCATTCCTTTCACATTTTGAGATGTTTTATATGATTAGTTCCTTAACTTACTCAAATATTCTATCGCTTGGTGGAATCAATTCATTGACACTTTTATTTCCTAACTCGGTAAGGTAGTTAGCCTAGGAGTTGTGTACCAACATTTTACCACCCTCAAAAAGGACCCAAAACAACTAATTATAACATTTAATTCTATGTTCCAAAATATGTACATGCTAACGTCCCCACCATATAAGCCTGCAAATGAGTTAGATCTAGAAATATACAAGAATGTTTTAGATCCTATGACATTTATTTTCTTAAGAAGAGCCTTGAATATTGACACATTACCTTTAGCAGATGCTGAAATAATCCACATCAATAAGGAAATACAACTATATGGGAATCTTACCTTTTATATTCTAAACTATGATCGAAATATGCCTCCTCTCAACATCATAGCAAATATAAACTAGAATCACTTGCATTGAACTGATTGTCAATGATCAACTAGTTACCATTGATCCATGCTACACCTAACCTATAGCTAGGTTTCTTTAACCAAGAAAATGTTGGGGCCCATCCCCATAACAACTAAATGATTGTGATTTTTAATAACACTAATGTCTAAGTTATAAATTAGAATAAGAACATAGAACCTCTAAAGGGAGAGTTAGATTAAACTCAAAGAATTGTCCAAAAGCTTGCTAATAATTTATTAGATCTCAAGAAATAGATGGGTAATATTGATGAGAGTTAAATATAAATTATAATTTCCAAATATATAATATACCTTTCAATAGGTCTAAAAATATCATTAATCCCCCTTTAAATAAATCACCTGAGATCAACATTTTTAGGATGGATTTATTAAATTGGTGTCATGTGTACAATACAAGTAGACATGGGGAGATCAACTTTGTTGAGTTTTTTAATGCATTTAAATCTATTTAGAGCTAAATGGAGGGATTTAACTTGAATCCCACTAATCAAAACAACACTAAATTTTTTGATAAATCCAATGATGCTTCTAAATCACCTGAATTAGTCATCATGATTAAAACTCATGACTTTCCCAACAAAGATGAGAATGCATGAAGAAAATATTGAGGAGGTATTTCTTTCCAATAGTACTAGAGGATCAACTATGCCTTGAGAAGCAAAGGTCAAAACTCACCTATGACAACCTCCACTCCACATAATAAACTAGATACACCCTTTAATGGTAGGATAAATAATAGTCCCCCACACTTGAAAGGTAAGGAGAGTAAGCCAACAATAGAATCTACCTACACAACATCAAAAGGTGTATACAACATAGTGGATGACATGAATAAGATCAAGGAAAACATAACATTACCCAAGCTTATACAAATCACTGAACAGGGTGATTTTCTTTTATAATCCTTGAATGAGAATCCTAGATTTGGAAAAATTAAATAGGTACATGTAGATGTAATGATGTATAAGAGTAAGCATGAATTTCTACCATTCTTGTTAATTGTTAGAATTTTCGGTAAGAATTTCCAAAGTTGCTTTTTTAATTTTGGTGCTTTAGCTAATATTATGCCTCTAAGAATTTACAAAAAATTAGGATTAAACCTAGTTAAATCTATGAAGGTGGTTATATAGTTGCACAAGTCTAGATTGAAGGTAATAGGTGAATTTTTGAACATTCATATGTAGCTAGCTCATGAGTTTTGAATATAATAGTTCATCAACATTAAAGTCATTGGCATACTTGGAGCGTATGGATTGATATTGAGCCATGACCAAACTAAATATTTGAATGGATATTGTCTATGGATTATTCTCATATGTGGATACCTTGGCATGGGATCACCAATCATATCAATATTAATCAGGAGCCCAAGATAAAATATATGATTATTGAATACAATGCCAAGAATGAGAAGGTAAATTACCAATACTCTAACTTATGTGTTTATACTCTCAAAACCACTAACATTATTATAGGTGATAGCATGAAGGAAGAAGGAAAAGGTCCCTAGACATTGTAGTTTGATGGTGCATGAGAAAAATAAGGTTATATCATGGGAATTATCCTAACAAATCCCAAAGGAAAATAATATATAGCATCCTATAGATTATAGTTCTCTTTAACTAACAATTTTGCATAATATGAAGCTTTTATTTTAGTACTTTAATGTATATTCAAACATAAAGTTAAAGAAATGTTAGTATATGGTGATTCTGAGTTAGTTGTTAACCAAGTCAAGAGTAGATATCAATGTAATCTTTATTTTATAAGGAATTATAAATTTAAAACTTGGGATCTAGTCGAGCACTTTGACTCATTCAATATTGTTTCCTTGCCTAGAGATTAGAACCAATGGTAGATTATCTATCTTTAATAGTAACAAACATGATGCCTATGAAATCTTTAAACTTCCATGAATTTATTGTGTAAGTAATTTCATGCCCTTTTGTACGAAATAACATTAATCACTTCCATGTTTTTGATGATGGCCAATAGATAATTGACTTCTTGTGTAATTCTAGCATATTTGAATCTCATATCATTGATGAATAGTATGAAAGCTCTGAAACAAGTTCAAAGGATAATGAATATGAACTAATCTAGCTTAAAGATAATTGAATCCATAACGGCATGATCTCCTTAGAAAGGATGTTCAACCAAAATAAGCAAGGAATTAAAGCTAAGTAGCCTAAGGTAAACAAAAAGGACTACATCAAGTAAACTTGGGAATTATTATGAATGATAAAAATGTCAACATCAGTTTAGTTTGCACTGAGGAAGAATTGAATAAATTCACTGCCCTCCTAACAAGTTTAAGTATGTTATTTCTTGGTCATATCATAAATTAAAGACATTTGATACTAGTATGATCACTCACACTATCCTATTGAGAGAAGATTCCAAACCTTTTAGGAAAAGACAAATACCATTAAATATAGTATTGGAACCACTAATTTATAAATAAGTGAAGAAATTGATTGATGCAAGGATAATATTTCTTATATGGCACTCGACATGGATTATTAAACTTGTGCCTATTATGAAGAAGAATGGAGATATCAGACTCTATTTTAATTTTCAAAACTTTATTAGATCCTTGAAGAAGGATAATTACCCCTTACCATATTTAGATGAAGTCATATAATTAGTGAATGGCTCTAGAATGATGTCATTTCTTGATAGATTTTCAGGTTACAACCAAGTCATAGTGAACAAGAACAATATAATGAAGACAAATTTTACCATTAAATGGAGAATATTTTCCTACAAACAAATGCCATTTAGACTAATCAACACAATAGAAAATTTCAAGTGATGGACCATACATTTCATGTATTAATAGGTATATGCATTATTATTTACATGGATGATCTAATAGTTTTTATAAAAATAGAGGAGATCACATGATTCATTTAGAACAAGTGCTAGAGAATTATAGGAGGTATGGAATTTATTTGAACCCCAATGAAAGTATATTATATGTTATTGTAGGTAAAATCTTAGGAAATGTAATCACTCAAGAAGGTATGATTATTAACCCTGGTAGGATCAATGCAATTTAAAAAATAAAAGGGAGTTAAAGTATTTCTTTAAAAATATAAACTTTGTAAGAAAAATCATCTTTGGTTTTGTAGATATTGTGATACCATTCAATACCATGATAAATAAAGATGCAAATATATAATGGACTGTGGAAGCAAAGAAGGATTTTCAAGACATCAGGAATGTTATTGTTCGAGCTAC
>JARHVA010000191.1:1730000-1790000 GCA_037957365.1 Torreya grandis
GAAGCTCTAAGATCCCTTTGAGAGAACCATCTATCAAATCAAATCCATGATTTCCATGAGAGAGCCACCTAACAAAGAAAATAATCTAATTTCTTACAAAAATAATACATGGCACTCCTGTAACCAAACAAAATTAGAGGGCCTCACTCAAGAGGTTGCCACGAATATAAGGATGGCATGTGACATAATATAAATGACTCATCAAACTAGACTAAATTTCAATATCCCAAAAGGCAATCAAAAGGTGCCACATATCTACTTTTGAGTTGAGTAAGTAACTTAATCATATTTAAACCCTAAAAGTACCCATCTAGATCTGATGTGGTAGGCCATGTGTCACAAGGTGGAAATCTTTAGCTTTAAATCTAAAATCAATAGTAAATCAAAATCAAATTAGTGCTAAAGCTGAATTCTAAAGCAATTAAATTCCAAAATCAATAATTCAAAATTTTTCAAATGTAACTTTGATGAGCTCACCATTAATATGGCATGAACTATAATCAAAATAAATCTTTGCATTAATCAAAGTAATCTTCAAAAGGCTACCCAAATTGACTATTACTACCTACATGTACACTTGAAGATATATTCTTTTACTCTCCCTTATACTAGCACCCTCAATATGACAAAAATCAAGCTAATTTGTAGACTAAGCCTTGACTACCATCATTGGAGCTTGATAGTTATATAGAATTACAAAATGATGTTATCTATTACCCTAGATATTGTAAAGATGGTGCCAGTAGGACCCTCTACTCTATGTATGAGTGTTGTATTTGTATATGATGATTTTATATTTTAATACAAAAATTTAGTTGTGTTCAAAGACACAAATTTCATCCCCAAATTCATAAAAATAGGGTACATTAATTATAGTAATGTATATTATAATGTTGAAAGAATTAGGTATCTCTATGAGTCTCAAACCATGCCCCACATTATTCAACTCACTTCATACATCCTTTTAATTCAAGTTTTCTTCCTCCATAAGGATACAATGAAGCCAAAGGTCATGCCATGCACTGACCTAGTATATGACATTTTTGGGATGTCAAAATTTGAGGATGGGCTACTCATATTCATAAACTAGGGGCTCCTAATTACTTTCATCATTAAACCTAGTTTTTAAAAATACTACGACCTACATTTGCCATAGGTGGAATATAACTAGAGCATCATTGACAATTGGTACAAAGTGTACTCTCTAGATAAAGTCTTGGAATCATGGGTGATGGACCCAAGGGGATTTATCTTCATGAATGACTAGGGGTACCTACCTATCCAATAATTCATGAAGGGAGTAAGGATTACCCTAGATTTACTAAATAGAGTATTTGGTAATGCACATATTGGTTATGTGGACATAAGGATTATTCCACTTCTTCAATTAATCCTAAAAGATCAATAAAGTCCCACACTTGGGGATATTATTAGTGATAATCTAGTCATTGTTATGACTGCCACTTTCAAGAATAGTTCACCATTATTCATGATGATCTATCTACTAGATGCAATCTATGTAATTAGGTAATTAGGTTAAAATACATGGTCCTTTAAGTGGTATGAAATTATACCCCTTTAAGTGGTATGAAATTATACCCCAATCATTCTATGTAATTCACATTCACTATTTTAGGCATAATTTCAAGATAATTGAAGAAAAAATGTATCCACCTATTTACAAATCCATCACAAAATGTGAAAATCCAAGAGTGTTCTTAAAAGTCAAATAGATGTTGAGGGAAATGGGTTGTTTCTAATAATAACTTTATTGCATAGTCATCTAGATGGAAGGGATGATGATGGAACCCCTAAGTTTGCCAAGGTATGTACTTATAAAGCTAGCTGAGGAAGAGAAGACTTATCAACTCTTCCATGGAGTTGATGGCATCTTTAATAAAAAAAGATGACAATCCCCTGAAAGATTTCTTAAAATATAGGTATAACTAATATAATGAAATGGAAATAAATTATAGTGTCTATAAGGCATAGGGACTTGTACCTATTTCTTAAGGATAAATCAGGGCATGAGACCCCAACAATTTCATTACTAGACACCTATGTAGTTCTAAAGGGTTATGTAATTAGGATATAAGCATTAGCATCAAGTACATGAAAAGATCTACAAAGATTCCGTGAATGATGAATTAGTCCTCAAGAATGTTGTAAGGAAAAACATAGAGCTCTAAATGAGGCTTGATTGAGAAAAGGACATAGTAAATCCCCAACTCCCACCAACTCATGGGAGGATGTTTGATGCAGATTATGAATCTAGGAAATAGGAAGATCAAGATGATAGTGTTCCTCTTATTATGAATAGACCTTGCATACCTCCATTATAAGCCACTCCAAGTGGATAGGGCATGCCTTTGAACTGTGATCAAGGAGAATAAAGTAGCCTACCTGGCCCTTCACAAGGGCCTACATTTATCCCTATATCTACTATAGAGGATGCCACACAAATCTTAGATCAAACTAATCCTAATATCATTGACTTGGAGGAGTCTTAGTAAGGCTTTGAGATAATAATGGAAGAACTACATACATTAGATGGGAAGAATATAGAGATAGTTTACACAAGGAAAAAGTCTACCAAGACTACTATGAGAGGGGTAGTGCCTCCTCCATCAGCTCCCTAAACTCCTAATGTAAGTATTGTACCATTTCCTTCCTTCCTAGTTGTTAGTACATTTATAACCACCCCTACCTATACTTCTACTCCCACTCCCATGTTTGCATCCCCTATCATTACTTCCTTTGGGGATACCATCCCTCACTTCATCTCCCACACCATTTCCAATATTGCATCTTCATTGGGCTCCTAAAGCACTAGTGATATCTAGTATATGGGCTTTACTCCTTCCTAGGTAGCCACTACTAGTGTATCACTCACTCTTGGCTCCCTTGTATCCACTGGGTCATTAAAACCCATTCCCAAGCCATTCACCCAATAAAGGCCACTCAACATTATTACAACATCTAAGATGAGTATGTCCTCTAAATTTCCTTCATTCATTATTAACATGGGCCATTCTAAATATTTATTTGATACACTTGGGATATTATAGCCAAAAAACTATACATCCCTACTAAAACCTTGTATTCATCCTCTACCCAAGAATTGCCATTGCAACTACCTCCAACATAGCCACCATCTATAACTTCCCCAAATTGGGTGAGGCAAATAATATAGATATCAATGTAGGAGAGGCCTTATATAGTCTTCTCATCACCTCAAGTTGGGATGAGGTTTGACCCTACCACTTACACCATGAAGAGGGTGGTTTGAAGACAAGTGGAGTATCTAGAATCAAGTTTGGATGTGATTCATAAGAGTGAAGATTCCCTATTCATTCACCTTGACTAGAAAGAAATTTTTTTGCCTTGGATAGGTAAAAGAGTATGTAGAGGATACTATATCCTTGGTTCTATCCAAAGTATAATTTGTTATTTCCTTTATGAATGGGATGTAGTAGTAATTATAAAGTTTGAATTAATGAGCATTGCCAATAGTTCTAAACAACACTTTAATTTTCATAATAAATGTTATTATTAATGTTTACAACCTTTAAAAAGTTATGAAGAAGAGTCAGGAAGATGATATCTTAGAATCTAAGGTGGTCATTAATCTTGACCAAAAACTTACACATTGTGATGACAAGCTGTCAATGTTCACCAGAGTAGAAAGAAGCAATAAGCTCTCTGACCTCAAGTCATTGCCACTTGAGGAGATCATTATTGCATAAGACATCATAATGAATATAATGAAGATTATGAAAGGATGGATAGATCACCTCAAGGATGCATATAAAACCATGGATTAGATTGAATTTAAGATAGACTTACTCCTAAAATATGTCATGTTCACCAGGGTAACCAAGCTTGATGGCTCCTTCATGGATGATCAATAATTTAGAGCATAGATGAAGGTGTTCATTTTCAAAATCCAAAAAGACATGGCCAATGTAAATAATATTTACAAGGTAATAAATATTGTGGAATTTTCCAATCAAAGGCTATAAAATGTAGATAAATTTAAGGAGTATTAAGGCCAATATTCACAAAGTATGGCAAACTCATTCAGGGAATACCTAACTTGATTCAACCCATGATCCTAGTCTTTGGTCAAATCAGCTAGGAATAACAAGCATGTGTAAAAGTATGGACAAAGTAATAAGATGAGAAAAATTATATAAAACAACAACAAACTAGCTAGTAACCACCTATAGGCCCTTAGAAAATATTCTATTTAACCTTATAAATTCAAATGTAAAATATTCCTCTATATTTAACCTATTATCCACTTGGATATTTGGGCACCTTTTGTGGGCCCACTTAACTTGTATTAATAAAATTTTAAGCCTATAAATAGGGTTTTACCTTCATTTATAAATCAAAAAATGGTTTTTACTATAATTAATGCAAAGAGCCAAAGAATATGAGAGTTTGTTTGTACTATTCTTTTATGTGTATTTTGTGATTTCTAAATTCTTATGCTTCTATTTGAATAATAAATTCTTTTTTTCAATATAATTTAGAAATTACATTTTATAAATGCACTTGTTAGTCTGAGTTTAACACTAGACTACAATTTTTTATAGTATATATGCTCTAGTTTCTTCTCATTTACAACTGAATGTGCCATGCAATTTACTATAAGTGAGTAATTTTATGAAAAGTATGTTATTAGACATATGCATTTTCCTTCCCTTGAATCTTCAATTACATTTATTTATCTTTGAGCATCATGCTAGATTTTTTAGATGTTAGTTTCATTTTTTTTTTTCCTTAGAATTTATCAGAATTAGTATGTTTTTCATCTTAAGCACATCTTATTTTTTGCCCTACCATACTTTCTCTTTAATTCACCCATGACTCATTCTAGTTTAGTTCATGATATAAATATCTATCATGTTTTAATATTTTTGGAAATAATTGGAAAATATTGAAATAATTCACAAATATTAACAAGAAATTGTGTCACTGCATAAACATCTATTGTCCTGACAATAGGTTTTGCTTGCAAACTTTTAAAGTAGTGACTAAATATTTTTTATTTGTGTTATTCCCAGCAATAGTTTTATATAAAACTCAAGCCCCATGTCTTCCAAGACTTATAATTGATTTATCACTTCCCCCTTGTTCCCTAGTGACATAGGGAGCATACTAAGTACATCAACAAAATCACTATTAGTATTGTAAATAATCCTTCAAATAATCAGATCAAAGAAGAATTGCATAGTCCAAAATTATAGGATCTATTAAAATATTTTTTCATATGGCACCAATCAAATGTGGAATGTAAAAAATATCTAATGGAGTGTGAAATTTATATTCCCACTTTTGAAGCACACCATCACATATTTTTATCATGTTCCTATCATACAATCAAGTCCTAAACTCCACCAACAAATCCAAACCTTAAACCCATCTATTCCACACCTCACAAACCTGGGAAACATTATCTCTTGTAGGGGTAATGAAGACACTCAGTATAGATGTTTGGAGGGGTCTGATTCAATAATATATGAAGGCCACAAGGATAATATTACATATAATAATAAAAACATGATTTTATTATCACATATCTATAGAATGGGTATCAGTTGAAACATCAATAAAATGCCTACATTTTATATTTTGCACCCATATCTAATAAATAAAAATAGAAAAAGTAAAAAAATCATTTATCCAATGGTGAAAACTAGTGTTATAGTGCTTTGATAAAGTACCATGATGAAATATAGTTTTTGATGTCAAGGTAAAAAATATATTGTTCGCATCATACATCAACACATGGGGGAAAATCCATCCCTTATCAATCTCATCCTTGAGGATCTTATCCCTATATCCATTATTTATACCCATCATATGCCATCATATCATGCATCCTATTATGTATATCATTTATCCTAGTCTTTAAATTCATAAGGTAGTGGATAATGTCTTGAGATATGTTCTAGAGTCATCTTGGTATATCCTCTAATCATCACTTGATCAACTGTTAACCCCTAGACCACTCTTATTTGATCTTCATACCCTTTTAAGTATCACCCTCATACTTTTTAATCCAATCCATTATTCCATATATCTACATCTTAGTAGTTAGTCATGGTACTCCATTTTATAGTAACCTCAGTCGTATAGTGTATATACATATTCTTAAAAGACCCAAAATTTGAAATATTCCCAAAAAATATAAAAAATATGAAATATAAAAAATCCCAAAATCTCTAAGATATATTGTCTTATGTCTTTAGTATCCCAATTGATCTTATTGTCATCTTGTTTTGTCTTGTGTCATATTCTTCACATCCAATTCCTTATCCATAACTTTATCCTAATCCAAGTCACTAGTCTAGTTCAAATCCATACCCTTGTCCAAATTTAAAACCTTAATCAAAATTCACATCATCATGACCAACTTGGTCTATCTTTTCAACTAATCACTCATCCTATCAACACTCATATGGATAATTATACAAGACACAATAACACTACACATAGATACTTATGTGTGTTACTTGTTTGATCTCTACTATTTAACTTGTTTGAATATATTTTATAATGTATATATCTACATATGTTTATTTTCTTGTCTCTATTTTCCTTATTTTATTAATAATTTAACTATTATTCGATCATGCTCTTTTGTCAAGGGTGAAATGAATGAGGATGCTATCATGGAGCTATATATATATATAATCATGCTTATAGGTGCCCTTAATGATGTAGAGTTTATTATTTAACCTTTTATAATCATACACTTTGTCACAACATCCTCTTGTTCATACTTATATCATGATGTATATTACCTAGTGTTATATTCACATCATATTGCTTAAAACTATGATGAGACTTGTTACAATAATGATGGATTGACAATGGCCTACACTCATCATTTTTCCAATCCTCTCTCACTTATCTAAATGTCTAATCCTATCATCGAGTCTATCATATAAAAATACTCATATAATATCCAATCATTCCTTTAATCCATTTATCATCTCATCTATATCCTCTATTTATCATCAACATCTAGCATCTCGTATCCAATAATCTATTCTAATCTTTTTATCTTCATGTATAACATCTAAGTCACATCCTCTACATAAAAATTAACATGTCTAATAGCCATCATCATCCTAATATTCTAACCCATAATTATCATCCTATAATATAGTTTTAATTACATTGGTTTGATTTATTTTTATTTTATGTGGGCAATATTCAATCATACAATGTGTTTGAGATTAGCTCAGCCATTCTCTCCTCTTTCCCCATAATCTATCATCACATCTCAATTGTCCCTCATCATTCTCTCATCTTGCATTAGTAAAATATTTGATATATAATATAAATCATTAACAAATAAGTCTATTGATCAATCTATATCCCCACAATCATATACCCAGTATTCCCTTTCAATAAGCTCCTCTTATCGATTAGGCTTGACAAATCACAACATCCATATTTTATTCCATCACTCATCCATTATCATTGATTGGTTAACTCATAATTTAAAGTTTATGGTTTCCTCCTTTGATTGGGGCATAATCAGAACCATAACTTTATTATCATCTCTCACTCCATTACTTGTTTCTTTTTTACACATATTGTCTCTATAAATCATGTTGTGGCTCATTTATTTGATGTAATGTAGTCTAATTCTTACACTTAATATTTTGGTTACTTGGTCATATCATTTATAATCCCTCTCATCCCCTTCATCATATTTATAAACTTTAGCTTTGAGCTACACTAATTTTTAATCTTTGCCTTGATGCTCTCTTATGCATGTGTCTTTACTTGGCATATGTCAATATCTTGTGTCCTTTTATGTAAATTGTCTTGGTTTACATCTCTCCTTAGCATGTGTATTTTCCTAGAATATGTCAAAATTGTGTAACCTTTTTTAATTATCATCATCATGTTATGGTTGAATCCCCCTTAGGATGTGTCGACAACTATGACATAGTTGTTTTTACTCCCTATGGATAGGTTTTTGCTAAGGTAATCACCACTTTTTATCTCACTTCTGATGTCTAGCTCATTTTATTCATCAACAATCCCACATATCATATCCCATTACCTTGACAACTTGTCACATCCCACCCCTCATTTATTATTTTTGAGTGACCATCCATGTCAATCTTATCTTTATGTCCCCTCAAGGGGGAATCATGTCCATTAACATCTTTTACTAACCTTCATCCATGAGTGTCTTTATTATTTGAAAGACCATTACTCCTTTCACTTCATTCACTTATAATTACCTTTAAAAGAGGGACAAAATGCATACACTTAAATTTTCTCACCGTACCCATATTGCTAATTTAACACTAATCCCATCTAATTTTGCCTAACTCATCCATATTAATCCTATTATTCTTTTGACTATCAAAACCTTATTCCTATCCCAAAAAATAATTCATCCACCTAAGTCCCCATTATCCACTAACTAATCCCATTTGTCTAATATTTGGGAATTTAAAATTTCCATAACCCACCTACACACCTATCCCCTAGGTTCTTCTACATTCCAAGTACCTAGTATCCACCTAATTCTCTTATAAACCTAGATAAATCCACACTAAGCTCTATTAGACTCCTATAATGAATTCTATAATACTCCAATCCTCCTCACAATATCTAGAGAGTTCTCTCTAGATAATTGCATGAAATTTTAAATTCCATAAAATCTCCCTCCCTTTTCTCTATTTAAACCCACCATCTCCTTATATTTGGAAAAATTAATTGAATATCCATGAAATATATTAATCCAAATTACATTAATCTAATAAATTAATACTTTTAACAAGTTATCATTTAATTCATGCAATCCAAGTCTTGAATCAAGGCCAATATCATGTTGTCAAAAATCTAAGTCTAAAAGGTAATCCATAATCACATAGTCTTTTTCTTGATTTGATCTTGATTTAGATCACTTAGATTTAAGATTGAAATGCTAGTTTTGAATGCTAATTTACCTTGGCATTTTTTATCGTATTAGATCTAGATTTTAATTTTAGATTGGTAATTTGAGTATATTTTGATTTAAATTGAATATCAAATCTTATTTCTCAAAATATCCATCTCACACCCCCCATAATTAGACCATATACCTCTACAAAAAGTTAGCCTTTTCAATTTGATTGGTGCCAGGATAGACCAAAAGATATATTGTACACACTATTGGATAAATGAATGATAACACTTCCTCTTAATTCACATTATCCACCACACTAATTTAAAAAGGCAAAAAGATAATACTTTTTCACCTACCATGTTATAAATGAGCATTCATATAATGAGTGTTTTACTCTTGAGAAGAATATTACATAGTTTTCTGATTGGGAAAGTATTGCATTTCAGGAAGACATAGCTATATCTCTTTCACATACTTCTCCTAGATGATCATATAAAATATTTGAGCCATCCCATGATAATACTTTTTAGGGAACACAAGGTCCATCAACCATTAAAAAATATGGTCACTAGTATAAGTCCTTCCCTAAGTGTACCCTATACCAGGAATGATCATTCCCACACCTATCCTACCAAAGAATGATTGGTTGATTAGGTCTTTAATAAAGGGACATGTTAATTGGATGTGTGTACATAGTATATTTATGTACCAAAAATGGTACTTATAGGCTCATAAATTACTTGTATAGGTAAAACATAGCCACATAGGCAAAATCAGTAGTCCTACTACCACATGGTCATTACAATTGGGATTTATTATAATTAGCTCTATGGTACAAAATCTAAGTGATAATTTTCATGTAATTAT
This sequence comes from Torreya grandis, assembly GCA_037957365.1. Classification (NCBI taxonomy): domain Eukaryota; kingdom Viridiplantae; phylum Streptophyta; class Pinopsida; order Cupressales; family Taxaceae; genus Torreya; species Torreya grandis. The sequence goes on from JARHVA010000191.1 coordinate 1,739,797, forward strand.
ATATCACACCTATGAGGGTTATAGGATAATAGTGACACATGTTTGGATTATTCTATGTAATGATATAATATGGTCCAAGTTTTATAACATGCAAGTAAGCGAGGTAAGAGATATGACTATGCAAAGTTGGCCTTCCAGGCAGATAATCAAGGTTCCCATAGTCATTTTTGCACAAGTTAAAGTCATAAAAACATCAATATAGTGTGTTTTTATAATAATTTAGGAAGAATAAATATTTTTACAAGTTTTTAATGTTGAAAATTAAGCAAAGATAAATATCAAGCTTCTTCTAATGATCAACGATGAGTGGGTGATTATATAGATAGATATCAATGGTGTGATTTAAATTCAAGAGGTCAAAGTGATAGATGTCTATCATAGATAAAGATAGGATAATATCATATAATATAAATGGTTCATGTTTAATCTGATAAGTGAGGACCCAAGATGTAAGCAGAGTGTTTGAGGTTTAACTATGACCGTTTGCATTTGAATATTTGAATTTGCAAAGGAAAAATCAATGCCCTTTATTTTGGCTATATATTTTGATCTATCAATAATTTTCTCTTGGTGTAAAAATATAACCATTATATGAATCCAAGTCCCATTTTTAAATATATATTTTAATATACTAAAGTGTGTACAAACATAGTTATGAAGTTTTAAAGTTGACTGTGTGTTTATGTATATTCTACAAGTAACTCGAGAAGGTTGTTTGAGTCTATTTTGATATTGTTTAAATATATCTTGATGATTTATATATTGGGATTGTTTTATACTCTGTTAGGACCATATATGTTAATTATGAAGGTTTGAATAAGAATGTGTAGTATGAACAAAGGTTTAGAATTTGACTATGTATTTTGAGCTTCCACAGAAGAGTGCAATGATGTTTGTAAGCATTTGAGGATGACAAATGGGTCATGTAGTGTGGGAATATACATTTCAAAGTGGTAATATGTTATTGTATTTATTATTTATGTGTTAAATGGGTGAATAAGTATCCATGATACCTATAAGATCTTGAAGGGACTTATTAAAAAGTGTATCTTCTTAAGGGTGCCCATGAGTGATATGGCCAACCTATGTGGATGGTATTGAGTTTTGTATCAATTAGATAAATGACTTAAAGGTTAAGGCATGCCTAATGGCTGACCAAGATTTTGATAATCATGAATGATCTATATATAGTGATATTAAATGTGATGGTTTCTAGACTTTTAGAGAGGCATATATGTGGAATGTGCATTTGAGAGCATAGTGGTGTCATGCAAAGGAAAGGGTGGGTGCCCAGTGGATGAGTTGAAGAGTATAATAGAGTGAAGACTATTTGTATGACCTATAGGCCATAATTATATTATAATAATAGTGATCTTACAAATTAATTATGATTGAAGGTGAAGAGTGATAATCAAAGGTCCATCATCATGTGTTGAATACATCAGTTCATATGTGATGTGTTCATAGGTGTTATTATGGTTGCTCCACATCTAAGGGGATTTATGCCTCCTTGAAAGGTGAAATTTGCTAAAGGTCTAGTTATTTTATAACTCAGCTAGATAGTTATTGTATCACCTTATGGGATTAGAGTCTCACTAAATATGGATTGTAGTTCCTTGATTAGTTAGAACTGGTCTAAATTAGTTATTATTATTATTATAATATAGTAGTCCAATTATAGGTTCTAGTGGGTTTTCTCCCCCAAGAGGGATTCTTACATATGTCATGTGTTATGTGATTTATATTCCATTATCTCTATTATTCATTACTATGAATGATGTGTAGGTGTCATGAATACATATGGTAATTAATTAATAAATTGAAAGTGATTGAAATTGAATTTGGATAATTTGGGCTCATTGATTAACCCCATCTCAGTGATTATACTTTTATTAGAGGATAGAACCTAGAGTAGTCATGATTCTTGGAAAAAAATAGCTTGAGCCAAAATATGATATGCCAAGAAAGTTATTGGGTGGGAGAATAAATGGAAATGCATTCATAAATTATATTAAAAAAGGTAAAGTGTCCCACGAAGAGTCATGAAGAAAAGGCTTGAAAAACCATGGAACTCTAGACAAAGTAGTTGCTTATGATAAATCTTTCAAGTTATTTGATTTTAATAATGAGGTAAATAAGTATAAGAACCCATTATATGAGGACATAAAACTTGTCTAGTGTGGGGTGATGTTGACCCAAAATTATCTAAGTATCAGATAAACATGTTGTAGCATTCTTCAAGTGGAATTCAGTGCCACTAATTGATAGGCATGCATAATCCATATCACATAACCAATTCACACACCCTAAAGGGAATTACCATCAAATACAATGTTATATTTCAAGACCCTTCCAATTCATGCTACATGACAAAGTCATAAGACCCAAAAAAAATTATCCATGTCAACCTAAGAACTATAATGGAGATTACAAGGGAAAGAGACATGTGGATTGGATAGCTATATATCCTAACATAAATTTATTATGGTACATAAATGAATGTCATGGTAGTTGGCCTTGGGATAAGTTAGAAATTAAAATGTGGGTTTAGGTGGAAAAGGATCAAGGAGGTAGAAGAGAGGAGAATATTAAGAAGCTATTGAGGAGAGTGTGGTGGAAGAGAGAGTAGTAGATAGTAGAGAGTTATCACCAATGAAACTTAAAAAATCTATGTATGGTTCATCACTAACATTGAAATAAAATAAGGAGAGATAATATCTAAGAGTAATTTATGGACTATAAAGTGAGACCACCTAGTATGTTGAATGTAATAATATGATCCTTGTTATATAATAGATATTGAATATAATAATAATATTTTTTTCTATGCTTTTCTATTGGATGGTATATTTGTGTGATCCCAAATCTAATTGGTATTCTCCCACATCCACTCCTTCTAAAACTTGCTCTCCTATTACATATAACTAAAATAATCCCATCCTAGAACCTTTGTTATTTTGTACCTAAAGTGAGCTTATAAGGTTTTTCCTCCTATAAATTTTGTGTCGATGTGACAAATGGTTCATGAAAATATATCCTAGAACCAACATTATATAAATTTTTATGTTGGTGTTCCTATATAAATCTCATCATTAGTAGTCTTATAGATACATATGAATGATATACATTAAAATAAAACACTAATAAATTGTATATAATTGGTATTATCCCACATCCACTCCTTCTAAATCTTGCTCTCATATTACATATAACTAAAACAATACCATCCTAGATCCTTTGTTCTTTTTTACCTATACTGAGCTTATAAAGTTTTTCCTCCCCTAATTATATGTTGGTGTGAGAACTGGTTCATGACAAGATAGACTAGAACCAAAAACATATAAATTTTGATGGTGGTGTTCCTATATAAATATCATCATTAATAGTCTTATAGATTCATATGAATGATATACATTAAAATAAAACAATAATAAATTGTATATAAATACTCATAAAAGTTTATAATATATGTGACTTATCTAGTATAAGTAATGAACATGAGTCATATTTATCTAGATCCAAGTCTCAGGGAATCTTATATATTGGTATTTCATGCAAATTTGATGGGTAATTTCTTAATTTTTTGATGATTTAATGGTTTTAGTTTACTATAAATGTAATTAATGGTTATGTTTCTAGAATAATCATTCAATAATTTATTATAATACATTTTATTAAATAATTTAATCCACAAGGTTTTGAATCAAGGTTATAATGAATGGTTTTCAAATTTCATAGTGTAACAAAGGATTAATAATCTCTATATGGTACTTGGGTGAGCATATAAGTGTCATAATTAGGTGATAAGATAGAGTATGACTATTTTATCTATTGAGCATGTGTAGATTGAACATAACTATTATCACTTTATTTTTACCCTTTGAGGAGATGTCTCATCTCTCCTCATCCACGTGGCACAATTCAAACATCTCTAGGCTATGGGTAGCCTAAGAATGAGGTAAATATATAGATATGGATAGCTACTTTGATGTACCACTTGTAGATTACTACTAATCCTATGATTTTTAGGTGAAGGGAGAGAAAATTGAAAGTAAAATATCCTACGAAAGTAATTTTTTAGAGGCCTATACAGGTTTTAAATATTATCCATACAATATTTCACCAATTTTTATGGTCATTTTACCCCCAAACTCCCTCAAATTCTAAGATAAACTGTGCAAAAGGTAAACTATGTATATAACAGTCATAGACTGATTATGCATTACTTTTGAAAAGGGTATTTATGATTTTATCCCTTGAATAAGGACCTCATGATATTTTAATTCCATTTTCCAACCCATTCCAATAATTTCATCACCACAACCCTTGATAAAACCCCTCAAGTCATGTCTTTTACTTGATTGGTCAAGATACTTGATTATATCTCCTATTTGGGTGAGGCACCTGTAGGTGATCTTTACATGAATTATACATTTAAAATGTTGAAACATCCATTGTTAGACTCTAAAATATAATTTGGAAAATATTTATACCTATTCATCACAAACATGGGTTAATTCCACACAAATGAATCTTAACTTTTTGCTCTCTACCCCTCACAGTTAACTACAACTAATTGTGTAGAGTTTTGCAGGTGATTTTTTCTCTTGAAGCCTATGTCATCTAGTCCATAAGAACCATATTAAGTCTTTTAATAAATATTATGTAATTTTTTTTTTCTATGTTCATAAGTTTCCATATCCAAACTCACACTATGGACTATGAGACTTTGCATCCAACTGTAGGTCAACAATTTAGAATTAGGCACACCTGTAGGTGTATATGGGACCTTAAAACACATCATATCACTAGGGAAGGACAAGCAGTTTGAAGCCTCAAGCTTCAAGTTGAAGTGAGACCAGTCCTTTTCCATTTTTGTTTCACAATATGGCAACTCCACGTTATACTAGATGCCAAAAATATCAAGGTGTTGTTGACCCTACTTTTGAGTTGGTGAAATAGAGTAATTCTGAGTTATTTCCTCCATAAGCTCACCTTCAACGAACTAGGAGTCTTCCTCCTACCCCTACCAGGTCACCAACACAAAGTAGAGCTTCTTTTTTTGCTGTTAGCAGAGCTTCGCCCATACATACTCCACCCAGATTTGTTATCCCACTTTTACATAATCAAACCATGGCTCAAGGCCCCTGGGGTAACTCATTTGGCCCACTTAATTTGACTTCACCCCTATATGAACTTCCATGTAGCTCAAGAAAGAATTTCCCCAAATTTTTTGGTGATGGGAAAGTTCACCCTGATGAACATATTGCTACCTTTAGCATAACCTGTAGTGTAATAGGTGTGGAGTATGAATACATAACAATCAGGCTAATCATAAAGACACTACAAGGCACTGCAGATTGGTTCTACCATCTACAAGCTTGGATAGTGATTAATTGGGACACCCTTAAAGATAAATTTGAAGCCAGGTTTAAGCCTGCCAAAGATGCACATGCCTTGTTGGCCCAACTCACATAGATGAAGAAGGAGCCCCATGAACCTATGAGGGACTTTATTGCTAGGTTCGATAAGTTGAGGCATAAGATTCCCATGATCACCTAGCTGACACCTCAGAATCTCAAGTGTTTCTTCACCAACTCATAACTACTTGAAGTGAGTTTCTTGTTGAGATGGGATAGACACATAGACCTTGCTGCTACTCAGGACATGGCTAATGAGGTATAAAATGACCTTATCTTGGCAAGAAAGATAAGGAGAGACCCTAATAAAGGTAAATCCTCTTCATCTTCTAAATACTCACCTACAGTCACCACTGACCCACTGGTACGAAAGCTAGCAAATGAAGTGCTAGCTTTCAAAAAGCAAATGGCACAAGGGATGTCATCCACTCCTACATACAAAGATATTCCAAGGAGGACATTTCAAATTTAGGCATACCAAGGCCATGCTACTGAAAATCAATGATAGCCAAATTTCCTTCCTCTTCCATAGAGGAACCTCACCCTTGAAGCACCTCCAACCAACTCAGTAGTTGGATATCTTGAAGCTAAATCATATTTCTCATTCTATCCTGAGTTGAATCCTAAAGATGATGCTAATCTCTTCATTGAGGAAGAAGAATAATTAGCTGGTGACTCCCATATTGGTTTTTTGAACTACCAAGATGAACCTAAAATTCAAGGCAATGCAGTTAAGGGGTCGTATGTTGTATTCACCGAATTCAAGAATCAATTAGCTCAACAAGTTGATAAAGAGAAGACAGAGGCGCAACCTCAACCAATAATTTCAATTGCTAAGCATGGAACCACTCTACCTTTCCAGCCAAAGGACCTAGTAGTTGCTAGGAAGGTAAGTACCCCAAATATTTTTGCACCTTTAACTTCAAATTCACAGTCTAGTTCTCCCCCTCCCAAAACTCAAAAGGATAAACTCCCATCCTCTATGCCTAGTTCATTTCCAACATTTGATATCATTGACCATATAAAGAAAATAAAAATTCAAATGTCTGAATTTGAATTTTTGCAGTCCCATCTTGAGCAATTAGATTAATTGGTTCAGTGTGTGAGGAACCAAAATGCCCTTGTAGGACAAGCAATTCCTAAGGTGACACATGATCCCCTCAAGAATTCACCCACCAAGAACAATCTTGTCATTACCCCTCTTGTTGCTCCTCGTAAGACTAAACCTTTATATGTCTCATTACTAATAAATGATCATCAGTTGAATAACTACATCATTGATTCTAGAGCTTTAGATAATGTCATGCCTACCAAAGTGGTTAAATCCCTTGGCCTCACATTGACCAAGATGTTTGGTAGATGTTTCTCCATGGAAAACAAGCAAGTACCACTTATGGAGCAAATCAAAGATGCCCAGCTTGTATTTGCAGCCTTTCTAGATAGAAGAATCAAGATGACTATCTTGGTAGCCAATGTCCAAGCATCATATGGCATCCTTCTTAGGTGGAATTTCTACAAGGATGTTGGTGGTGAATTGAACATGGATTTATCAGAGGTGAGGATTCCAGTCAATGGTGTTATGAATAGGCTGCTCCCTGAGAAGGAAGTGAAATACATGGTTACAAAGACCTCAGCACCTAAAGCTCAAATTTTGTTTAAGTCTTTAGGCATGGGTAACTACATTATATCCATGGATGAAGTTCATTAGGCATCTGATGAAGCTCCTATAGGTGACAACCTAGAAATTCATTCAATTAAAACAACAGAAGAATTGGCAAATCAAAATGCAAGTGTGGAAGAATCTCCTCCTTTGAATGAAGAAGAATCGAAAGGAAAATTAGTATCAAATGAGGTATGGATTCTTGAATTTGATGGCAGCTGCTCCTCCACCAGTTTAAGAGCTGGGTTTGTGTTGATATCTCCTCAAGGAGATATTTTTCCTTCATCCTACAAGTTATAGTTCAACAACACTAATAACATAGCTGAATATGAATCTATGTTGCTCGGATTGAGGGCTGCTCAGGACAAAGGCATCAAGCTCCTTCATGCCAAAGGAGATGTTGAACTAGTGGTTTGTTAGGTGAGAAACCTATACCAAACCAATAATGAAAGATTGTGCCACTACCACAATCTAGTCTAGGACCAAATTGAAAGCTTTGATGCTTTCAGCATCTCTACCATTCTTATAGAATTTAATGATTGGGTTGATGCACTGGCTATTTTAGCTACTCTCTTGGTCCCCCACCTAGACTTCAAAGGAGACAAGTACACTATTGAGCTGGTCTTTAGACCAAGTTTACCTGATAATTCCAGTCATTGGCAAGTGTTCAACAATGATAACCAAATCATTACCTTCTTAGAACAAAAATATAGCTTTAAATAGATACATTTTTAAGGCAATGAACCTCAAAAGAGTGAACCAACTCCTGAATCAAATATAGACATAGGTGAGGAGTTCTTGCAACTTAAAGGAAATAAGATTCCCAGAGGCCTAGTTTCCCTTGAGAAGCTATTTGATAAGCATGACAGATTCATCAAATAGTAGTAAACGGGTTCCAGCTCCTCTCAGGAGTTTGATCAAGTAAATCTGGGAACCAAGGAAAATCACAAGATGGTAAACATTAGGAAATGTTGTACCCCTGAAGAGAGGTTCAACTTCAAAACTTTGCTCAACTAGTACATGGGCATCCTAGCATACTCCTATGATGACCTAAAGTCACTCAGGGTTGATGAAATTTGACATGACATTCTTCTCAAGGCTAATTCGACACCTTACAGACAAAAGTCCAAGTAGTATAATCTAAAAATATAGGTACTATTCTATTTGAGAATATAAAAAATGCTAAATGCTAGGATCATTTTCCCAATCCATCATTCCACATGGATTGCAAACATAATGCCTATAAGGAAGAAGAATGGTAAAATTTGCCTTTGTGTGGATTTTAGAAATTTAAATCAGGCATCTTTGAAGGATAATTATCCTTTGCCAATCATGGATCAAGTGCTTTAGATAGTGATAAGTTCAGAGATGTTATCAATGCTAGATGGCTTCTCAGGATATAATCAGGTTGATGTTGGTGAGGCAGACCAGCATAAGACTACTTTCCCACACCTTAGGGCACATTTACATATAGAAGGATGCCTTTTGGCTTGATAAATGCTGGTGCCACCTTTCAAAGAGCAATGGACCTTGCCTTCAAGGATGAAATGGGTAAGTTCATTATAATTTATCTTGATGACTTGACTGTATTCTCTAAGCATCACCCAGATCATGTGCACCATTTGCAGCAAGTGCTGGAATGCTACTGCCAAAATGGCATTTACTTAAACCCTAAGAAGTCAATTTTTGGAGTAACAGAGGGGAAACTTCTCAGACACGTTGTGTCAAAAGGGGGCATAAATATTGACTGACAGAGTCAAGTCTATCCAAGAGCTTACCTTGCCAACAAGTAAGACTGATGTTGACTCCTTCTTTGGAAAGGTGAATTTCTTATGAAGGTTCATCCCTGAGTTTACTGAGAAGACTAGGCACATTGTAAATATGATGAAGAATAAGGCCACCTTCAGCTAGACTGAAGAAGGCAAGTTAGCATTTTAGGATATCAAGACTACCATTGCCCATGCCCCAATTCTAGTTTGTCCAGACTATAACAAAGAGTTCACCATATATAGTTATGCTTCAGAACATATGCTTTCAGCAATTCTGGTTAAAAAAAGAAAGAAGGTATGGAATCCCCCATTTCCTTCATGAGCTATCCTCTCAAAGCTCATGAGCTAAAGTACTTAAACATAGAAAAGCATGCTTATGTAGTGGTGAAGGTAGTGAAGCATTTCCACTTCTACATCTTGAATTCACACACTACTACCTTGATTCTTGACACTAAGGTCAAATCCATACTGACTCAGTAGGAGTTTGGGATGAAAAGAGGAAATTGGGTTACAAAGATCTATGAAATTGATCTGGTTATCAAGGCAACAAAGCTGGTGTATGGAAAGGGAATATGCTAATTAATTGTTAATAACAAGCTAGAAGGAATAGAGCATGAAGAATCAGAGGTGGAAGACACACCAACAATCCTCTTTGACTCCACCACGAATGAGTGGTATTTAGGTATTGCTCATTTCCTTACTTATGGTGAGTGTCCTGCTCACCTATCTTATAAAGAAAGGATAACCATCAAGCTGAAAGCTACAAATTTTGTCTTCTAAGACAATGGCCTATACAAGAGGAGCCTTGATGGAGTGTTCCTTTACTGTGTGGACAAGGAGCAGCAAAGCCAACTTTTGAAGTCCTTCCACAATTCTACCTATGGGGGACATTTTTTTTATCTTGTGACTACCCATAAAATTTTGTGAGCCAGGTACTACTATCCAACTCTCTTTCAAGATGCATACAAGTGGGTTAGAGGATGTGAACTATGCCATCTATTTTTAGGAAGACCCAAGTTAGTTGCCCTGCCTCTCAAGCCAGTGGTAATAGAGGAGCCGTTCTAGCAATGGGGAATTGATTTTATTGGAGTTGTAAACCCTTCTTCAAGTGCTAGACATGATTATGTTCTCATAACAATAGATTACTTCACCAAATGGGTGGAAGTTGTTCCAACTAAACATGCTACTTCAGAAGTAGTATGCAATTTCTTCAAAGAGAACATCATCTCCAAGTTTGGGGTCCCAACCAAGATTGTCATTGATAATGCAGCTTGTTTCACTTCCCAGGAGATTACTCAATTTTGTTTCTACTATGGGATTACAATCTCCCACTCTTTTGATTACTTTCCATAAGGAAATGAATAGGCTAGATCAAGCAATATGAAGCTGGTGACTATCATTAAGAAGCTAGTGGATGATAACTAAAGGACACGGCATAAAGCATTGGTTGATGCCCTATGGGTAGACAAAATTACACCAAAAAAAAAAATTGGTATGTCTCCTTTCCAACTTCTTTATGGTGTCAATACTGAGATACCAATCACCTTGGAATTGCTAGCATTGAAATTAGCTAAGGCAATTGAAGACCAAACATATGAAGGCTCCCTTGATAAGAGGATCATGTGTCTTATTGAGCTAGATGAGTAGAGAACTATAGTGGTGGACCGAATTGCTGCCCATCAAGGTCTGGTGAAGAAGCTCTTTGACCAAAAAGCAAAGAACCATGATTTCTAGATTAGAGATCAAGTTCTACTATGGGACAAGAGAAGAGAACCAAAGGGGATGCATGGAAAGTTTGATTCCCTGTGGAGGGGCCCTTTTACTATTCATCAGCTCAATGGTGAAAATAGTTTCCCTTTGAAGTATCAAGATCGCACTCTCTTTTCTCTACCTCATAATGGGTAGCATATGAAACACTTCAACTCTTGAAGTATCAGATGAGTTCCCCTGTACATATGTATATTTGTATAGTCTTTTATTTCTATTTTGTGCTTTTCATTTTCATTTTTTTTTGGAACCTTTCTTTTTGGGTGGCATGACTCCATAGCCCAATGGCATACTTCAAGGCACTGGAGATTCTAGTTTCTACTCCCCTTAGATGTTCCAATTTTTCAAATGAAAGAAGTTCCCCAACTAGAGCCAACTATTGTCCCCACAAATGAGTGACATCTTTGGGATAACCTATGAACTATTTTGGTCCTACAAGACCAAAATTATCTCTTCCCTTTTCAAAATTTGTTTTGAGCATTCAATTTCCTCATTTTCCAAACTTTTTTGATAAAGGGACTAGTTGATTCAACGGGTTCAATGGCTTCTTCGAGTGAGTTCAATCAAAAGGGGGCAAGTTTCTAACACTTAGGCATTTTTAGGATTAGTTCAACACCTTGGTTCAACCAAAAAGGGTTCATTGGCAAACTTCTAAGCAAGGATTGAACCATTGAACCATTGAATCGTTGAACCTTGAACCATTTTGGTTCAAGGGTTCGACGAGTTCAAGGTTCAACATCATCGGCAATATTCAAGGAGTCAAGCACTTTGTCAAAATTCATCAAGTTTAATCTCTTCATGGTTTAAAGGTTCAACAAGCAGTTGGTTCAATTAAACAGTTCAAAGAGGTGTGCAAAAGAAAAAGACCAAAGAGCAAAACCTACCACGTGTCACTTGTTAAAAGCAGCAGAACATGACATGTGTCGAAGATGGAACACTCTCAATATAGAGACACAGAGCCAAGGAAAGATTTCCTTCAGACATTTTGTCTGAAGGAATTCGTTTGGACATTTTGTCTGAAGGAAATAAAGAGACAATATTCCTCTAAAATAATTAAAATCCTAAATGCCACCCAAATGATCCCAAAGTGTAGGTACCTTCGTAGAGGATAATCGACACACATAAATGGACCTTTTTCAAGACCATGAAGGGTAAGTTCCCTTTGAGAAGTATCAAGCCTCAAAGTGCAATGAAAGCTACCAAGTATCCTATGCTAATACTTAGTCTCTAATAAGTTTCAAAGTAGCAAAAATCACCACATGACCTTTTCCAACTCAGTGGAGCACGACAAGTGTCTGCATCTGTGCTTCAATTTTCTAACATATTTCAAAGTTTATTCTAATAAGCTTATTTCAAAGCTGTGGATGTTGCCATGTGTCCTCACTTGTGTCACAGTGAAAATTGGCCATAGTAAGCAAGAAAGACATAAAAGAGTTGCTAAGGAGAATGATAGGCCCACAAATGTCAAAATTAAGATGACTGACTAGCTGTTAACCTTCAAAAGATGAAAGATCCATAGACGTCAAATTTGTGGCAATAAAGTGTCTGATTGATCTTTGTAGGCTTAGAAGGTATAAGACCTTAAGGCCAAGGCCAAAAGGAAGAAGAGACAAAGATGGAAACTTAGTATGAGTTATTTCTAGTAGGTGGAATAGTCCACTAGGTAGGTATTTAGGCTTGCAAGCATTGAAAGTGTAGCCTGTTTGTCCCCTTTAGAGCAAAGGAAAAGTGGGTAGCTACACACATAGCAGGTAATAGAATGAGTGACTCAAGCTTGGGAGAAGACATTGGAGATGAATCAACATGCCACAGTTAAGGCAGCGGCCCTGCTCCAGCATGGCCCTCCCTGATAGAACCAAAATTACATCTAAGGCATTAATGCACAACATGGGTCGCTCGATGGGACAAAAGTTATAAGCCCCCCTTGGCCTCTATATAATGTAATCTCTTGTATCATTTTAAGGGAGATCTTTTTGACGACAGAAGCAAAACTCTACCTAAATTAAAAGGAGAATACTAAGACTTTGAGCTCAGATTGTATTTCTTTTTATTTTATCTGAATGGGAAAGCAAGTTGCTTGCAAACTTTGTGTTGTTATAGCTTGTGCCATTTTAGGAGATTATTCTTATGTTTGTCTTCTAGATGCATTCTTTTTTATTTAATCTAACAACTAAAATTAGTGAAAGTGATAAGGAAGATGTCTTGAAGTCAGCTACATTTAGACTTTGTGCTATCATAGTTGTCTTTAGTGTGTGTTTATTTTCTATTTTTGTGTAAAGGACTTTTGGATGACTTTGTGCCCCCATTGTTCTTTGTATCTCACTCTTGGACAGTCTAGGTGGAGACTTTGTGCTACATCTTAGATTGCTAGTTACTCTATACTCTATTACCAGTTAGTTATCCTACCTAAAAAAACTCTTACTATTTCCTACAAAAACACTTCTGAAAGAAGAGATGTGCCTTCAGTGTTTTCACTAGGGTTTTTCTCCTCTGTTTGTGAGTATCATCTCTGAAAGAAGAGAGATGGATGGTATATCCTACCCCTGAGTATTATTTTTAGCTTATATATATAGTATATAGCACCTTTATACCTGTAGAGAACCTCCCCTTGATGAGACGAGAGATTTGTCCCCTTTGGATGTGGTAAACTTGTAACTTTGGATGACCAATCTCCTTATGATGTGGTTGAAGAGACCTATTTTGCTCACTAGTTAGCTAGTTGACAAAATATTCACCCAACAAAATGCACACTTTTTTATATCCTATAGATGTATAACATCACACATACTCACACATAAGATGATGATCTCAAATTCAACATGCCTTTAATAGGGCTTTTCACAACTCTTATGTCCATTGTCCATTCAAGACATGTCTTGGGTTTCAACCTTCAATAGATATAGAGAAATCGTATTGTGATATATCAATCCATAAGTCACATACACATGAATTTAAAGTGGAAAAAGATGATACATTTATGTGCCACATCTAGCCTATTCACCAATAAGTTCAATAGATAGCACCTTTATACCTGTAGAGAACCTCCCCTTGATGAGACGAGAGATTTGTCCCCTTTGGATGTGGTAAACTTGTAACTTTGGATGACCAATCTCCTTATGATGTGGTTGAAGAGACCTATTTTGCTCACTAGTTAGCTAGTTGACAAAATATTCACCCAACAAAATGCACACTTTTTTATATCCTATAGATGTATAACATCACACATACTCACACATAAGATGATGATCTCAAATTCAACATGCCTTTAATAGGGCTTTTCACAACTCTTATGTCCATTGTCCATTCAAGACATGTCTTGGGTTTCAACCTTCAATAGATATAGAGAAATCATATTGTGATATATCAATCCATAAGTCACATACACATGAATTTAAAGTGGAAAAAGATGATACATTTATGTGCCACATCTAGCCTATTCACCAATAAGTTCAATAGATTCTCTCTCTCACTTAAGCTAAGTAAAATAAGTGACATGATGCACATTACACACCTTGTGCAATTTGAGTACGTGATAAAGTATAGTTGTAACTATAAAAATAATGATTTAAATGTCCACATCAAAATATCAAGCCTTTATGTTATGGTCCTTATACCATTTTACATGTAGCTAGTGAGAACACCTTTTGTCTTGATCTTCCTTAGTACTTGAGCATATACCCAATATCTAATGTGGAACTTCTCAAACCTACACTCTATCACTTCTTGAGCTATAAGTGGCACAACATCCTTCTGATTTATATCCTAAATAATTTCATCCCATAGAGAAGGATAATATCACCAAATTTACATAGATATGCACATGCCATGACATGACATGCATAAACTTTTCCAAGTGGTTAAGGTTGGGAAATATGTTGATTAGGACAAGTGGTACACTTCACAACAACTCTAGGTATAATTTATACAACTATGTACCAATATAATGTAGACCATTTATCTTCAAAAAAGGGTGAATGATCCATGTGTAGTTCCTATACAATTGAGCCTAGTCCTTGTTTACTATACTATGTTGGGAATGCACCTCTCACCTATTTTTTTACACTATCTACTTGAGGTTTTCTCAAATTCCTATGCGTAAGTCCTATGACATAGCATATAATTATGTGCATTGACTAATGTGCATTATTAACTATGCACTTCATATCTTACAGTCCGATTTACTTCATAAGTTTTGTGCCTTCTCACCAACTTTTATTAACTCTACAACTCATAATCTCATGTGATGTATAGGTTTCATGTCATAGCAATGATTTACATGCTTATTATGCTTATAGTTTAATGAAATTCATAATTATGTGCCATAAATTACAAACTTTCATGATTCACAACCCCACACACTACATAAGTTCTATGCTAATTTATTGACTTATGTACATTATGTAGCTCATAGACCTACATGCCTCATAATACCACACTACAATGCATAGTTATATGTGCCTTACTAAATTCCTAGATTTCGAAACAAATCCATGTGGTGACTCACCTTGGCCACATGCTCTAAGGGATTCACCAACCATCATCTAGCTTAGAATATGACCTAATGCAATCATATTCTTAGTAACTAATAATGGTTATAACCACTCTTATATTCTACTTGTATAAATATCTAATATATGTTAGAGGTAAAAATCACTAGGGGGTAAATGAGTGGTGGTAAAAAATCCAATTCAATTTCCAAATCCTTCAAACACTTAAGTATTCAATATAACCATTCATGAAGCATTCTATATGTTTATATCAATGAATAATAGATAAATCAAGATCATAAACACAACATAAGACCTACATGGGAAACCCTCTTGGGGAATAAAACCCACTCTCAAGCCTAAAAAAACATGGATTAATTGTCCCATAAGATAATCATAAACATGATACTGGTCAATTCCTTTTAACCAAACTATAGTGAAACACCTATTTTACGAGGAGCATGTATGCCTAGGATGATTAATTTCTTATAACCACCTATTGATCAAGTCCTTACTAGATTTAGTGACACACTTATTTCACAAGGATCACCTACCCCTAAGATGATCAACTCTTTCTAACTACCTATTGGTCAATTCCTTTCGACATAGATGTTGAGAAACCTTTAAACACTTATGATATGAACATCTACTAAACATTGATTTCTTGCAAATATGATGGACATATAATTTATATCAGGATACTTCACTTCTTCACATATCCACAAACATCCAAAACCACCTTTTGGATCACTCTAGAGATATTAGCAACAACTCTATCACAACCTCAATACCATGACCAAATGGTCATATACATAATTCATACCTTGATCTACCTCTCAAATTAACCACAAATATTAGACAAACTTCATCTATCCTTCACACACAATCAAGGCATCCAAGACATCCTTTTGGATCACTTTAGACCTCTTTACTTATCTTCAATCTTCAAAATTACAAGAGCACTATTTTGACATAAAAAATATGACCAATAGGTCATAGAGATAGTCATCAAAAATTTATTTTATACAACCCATCCAATCAGTACCCAACTTTTCTTATTTCCTTATCTCTTTAACTCTCACACACACCTCTCTTCTTAAGTCTAGAAATCACCACCTTTGATTTCACCTTTTATAGAGCCATCATGATTATTATCTTTTAGGTCATCTATAATAATTTTATTATCTATTAAGGATTATATCATATGAATACATATCTCAATACCTTTTTGATATGTTGACCATAGCATCCATGGGTCACCCTTTAGTAGCTACACCTTTCAATTAGGCCTTAGTCACCCTTTAGGTCCTATGAAGACCCATTCACACCTTTGAGACTTTTTAGATCAAAATAAGAGAGAAAAAACACTTTAAAATGCATGGACCCATTTCAAATAATCTATAGGTCCTCCTTAAGTGATAACAAACATCATAACACCCTTTGACTAAAGCTCAATTTACTCAAACAACATTCTGTGCACAAAACCACCATAAACGAACACATACTCACCTTATAAACCTTTTATCATACTAGATATGATATATAAAACCTTCATAATCTACACATGTTGTCTTCATGGAGTCTACAACACTCTCTGATAGTTATCTCATCTTGAAATATCAAAATACCATTAATAAAAACTATATTACCCTTCTAGGATTACTTGTAGAGCTTGAATGAACATAGTCAAATTTGGAACTCAATACATTTCATTGTACAAACATTTAGACATTTAAATGAATATTTCTAGATGTTACTTAAAGTCCTCTATAACTTTTCTTTTTATTACAACATTAAACTCTATATAGATCAAAAGTTATGGGTCAAAAACTAAGCACTAGTATTTACTTTATTAAATTCAAATATTTAAATCCAAATGGTCATAGTTAAACCTCAGTCACTTAGAACACATATCATGCTCTTCACTTAGTGTTAGGGTGTGGACCTAAAAGCTTCACCTTGTTGCAAATAGAAGGAGGATGCTGAGTATGCAGTCACCGGCATCGGCAAGCCACAACCAACGTCGGTCAGGGATTAGTGTACAGCAACTAGCATTGGCAAGATATCAGCAGGTGTCAGTCACCTCCAGTCAGGCAGGGACTAACGTCGATCGCCTATGGCAGTCAGAACTACTATTGATAAATAGTCAGTTAAGTGAACAAAGAGTTTGCATGATGAAGACCAATTCGAGTCTTTGAGCCACTTGTCTAATTATTGTATGCATGAGATCTATATAATAGACTCATGGGCTGTATTGTTAAGTGTAGAACTCAAGTGTAGAACTTGGAGAGTTCTTTCCATGGTAGAATCAAGTAGGATTCTTCATGTATGTAAGATCAAGTTTGATATGCAGGGTGTTGCAGGAGATGGTGGAGATCTACATGTGATAAGTAAGATCAGGTTGGTCTACAGGGGTGTGTATGTGCGAGGGTCAGAAGAGGATCGGCGGGGGAGCAAGATCAGGGTGACAGTAATACATCAGGGGCAGGATCATGGTGAGATCTATTTGGAGTACTGGTTTGTACTCGATTGTACCAGACATACAATGAGGTGAACAACAGCTTGTGTTAGCTGTGTTGTGACCTATGAGAGAAGATTACTCAGGTGGGAAGATTACTTGGAGCCCTTGAGGAGGAAGCCTCACAGAGGTGGAGGAAGAGTGTGATCTTTTTATTGTAATTTCCTTTGTAATGAGTTGAATACAATTGTGTGTTGCCTCTCATATTCTGTGTGTTTTCTCATTGATAGTTATTTGTTCTTCTGGTTATTTCTGCATGTAAGTTGCTTATACATTGGTAATCATGTGTGCTCTTAAATCTGACAAGTTGTGTCAGAGCTTTAGGGAACTTAGGTCCTATCAAATGGTATTAGAGCAAGGTTGGATGTTCTTAGAATGAGTTTGACTAATAGATAGCCCAGATCTAGTTAGTCATTTGTTGATTACAGGTTACTCACAGGGGTTTCTGATTGAGTGGGAGTAAAGCAACGGTAGAAGAAGGTACGTTGAGGATGAAAAAATTTAGGCATAGGATTAACACCACAAGGAGTGTGGTGGGTAGTCTTCAAGTGGGAGCTTGAAGAGGAATACAAGCCAGGATGCAGATTAGATAGAGTACTGGTATAGGTACAGGGGCAGCTATTTATCTCCAAGTGGGAGATTGTTAGGGTGTGGAGCTAAAAGCTTCACCTTGTTACAAATAGAAGGAGGATGCTGAGTTGCAGTCACCGGCATTGATAGGCCACAACAGACGTCGGTCAGGGATCAGTGTACAGGAATCAACATCAATAAGATATCGGATGGCGTCGATCACCTCCAGTCAGGCAGGGACCGACATCAGTCACCTGTGGTGGTCAGAACTACTATTGATGAACAGTCAATTAAGTGAACGGAGAGTTTACATGATGAAGACTAGTTTGAGTCTTTGAGCCACTTGTCTAATAACTGTATGCATGAGATCTATATAATAGACTCTTGGGTTGTATTATTAAGTGTAGAACTCAAGTGTAGAACTTGGAGAGTTCTTCCCATGGTAGAATCAAGTAGGATTCTTCATATATGTAAGATCAGGTTTGATATGTAGGGTGTTGTAGGATCATGGTGGAGATCTACATGTGATAAGTAAGATCAGGTTGGTTTGCAGGGGTGTGTATGTGCGAGGGTCAAAAGAGGATCAACGGGGGAGCAAGATCAAGGTGACAGTAATACATTAGGAGCAAGATCATGGTGAGATCTACTTGGAGTACCAGTTTGTACTCAATTGTACTAGACGTACAATGAGGTGAACAATAGCTTGTGTTAGCTGTGTGTTGTGACCTATGAGAGAAGATTACTCAAGTGGAAAGATTACTTGGAGCCCTTGAGGAGGAAGCCTCATAGAGGTGGAAGAAGAGTGTGATCTCTTTATTGTAATTTCCTTTGTAATGAGTTGAATACAATTGTGTGTTGCCTCTCATATTCTGTGTGTTTTCTCATTGATAGTTATTTGTTCTTCTAGTTATTTCCGCATGTAAGTTGCATATACATTGGTAATCATGTGTGCTCTTAAATCTGACAAGTTGTGTCAGAGCTTTGGGGAACTTAGGTCCTATCAAATGGTCATAGTTAAACCTCAGTCACTTAGAACACATATCATGCTCTTCACTTAGTTCACTCAAATCATACCATCGATCTTGTTTATAAGTATCTCTAACTTTAACTCACAGTGCTCCATTATCCAAACATTAAACCTTGAACATGTTAAACTCATCCCATGCTTTCTAGGATTCTTGACCACATACACACTATTAATCTTTGTTGAGTAGCTTGGTTTTTATCTTACAGTGCTCATTGTTAGATCTTACTCAGAACTCTTGAGATTATGACACTTGGCAACCTCGTGTGCCATTTGATAACTTTATTTATAATCCTTTTCACTTGTGCAACTTGTCATTCTTTCATGTAGTGTTGTCCTTTTGACTTTTCCTACACTATTGATCTTTGTTAGTATGAACCACCACTCACCATTGACCTTATATCAAACTAGAGAGCTTGTAACACTAGTCATTTATGCATGCCACCTTTTACATGTTGAATTTATACACACTATTTATCTCAATGTCTACCATTAAGTTTTCACCATTGATATTCTAGATCAATGACTATAGACTTTAATGTGATTATACTTGATGATCTCTGGCCCATCACAGTTTGCTTGAGCAACATTGAATCTTTATAAATTGATCTAAAAATCATTCAAGACTCCAAATTTTCATGGTATATTCTTTGCACTATATCCATCATATCCATGTAAAAATTTGATAAAAATGACTATCTTCATACCTTTAATAAATTCACAAAAATTCTAGTTCATCATATCTGCATGACATGACATGCAATAATAGTCTATCTAAGTATAGGAACTTAGTGAACTTGTATCTGAGGGGATAAATTTTCACCCACATATCTTTATCTACACTCAACCTCATGACCTAAAGTTTAAAACATAGAAACTTGGGATTAATTTGATCATACCTATATGACCAATTCCCCTTGACTCATTCATAAATAGAAATGGTGATGTCAACAAACTACCTACTCATTTTCTTCTACCATTCAACCAACTATGCTAAGATTAACATAATGCAGAACTAGATGAATACCATGCAATTCCACAAGTTCTCCAATCATCCTTAACCTTTGATAATACCCTTCACACATGATTAATACTTTAGATCCATCCCTAATCATGCCAAAAATAAATTCCAACCAAGCCTAATTTAAGCATACTAGGACAAACACATTATACACTTTTTTATTGACACTTAGACTATTAAGACACCTCATCCACTCACTTTTACACCTCTATGACATCACAAAACACTCTCTAACAATATCCCCCTTTATCATTGATGTCAACACCCATCATACAACTCACCTTCATTCTCTTTCTTCAATCACTCTCACAATAAGAACCTTCTCCCTCTTTGACATAATGAAAAAGAGGGCATAAAGTGATCTTAAGGACCTAAAAATACAACTAATAAGAGAGGACCACATTATAACTATAATGCAAATTTCCCCTTAACTTGAGCATACCACTTCTTGCCTTGATAACTTCCTCTTGATACATGTCAACACTCTCTTCAACCAAGCACTGTAATGAATGAATAATGAACACACAAAAGCACTAAAATATGATTTAACTCACCAAGAAACATCTTATAGGGATTCCCCTTAAGATATATGTGCCATTGTACCTATTGACCATCTTTAGATCTTTAAACACCATGAAGAACCACCACATAGGTTTACTAAGCTTCACTCTCAAGCCACCTCAAATACCACCAATAGAAACTCATGCCACTAAGCCTACATCTATAATCTCTAATATAATCCTTCTTGATTCTTGGACCTAACAAATTGAACAATCTATCTCCCCCTTTGATCATGGAAACTTCTTAAGCCATCTGAGTTAGATCCCACTAACTCCATGCCCATTTTTATGTTAACCTAAAAGAATCCCCCTTAATATTCATAACCAAAGACCACCTATATAACTTATGATAACACCTTCATGGACTCAACAACATGAAAATATCAAACTTAGAATACTATATTTCTTTGGGTCTTCAAATAACAACACTCTACTTTCATACTCTCACTTGAAAACCACCTCTAAGAGTACCAACATATATTCAAGACACATAAAATATGAAATATGTTCTAAATCAACCATATAACCTATATTAAAACACTCATACCATTCTATTTTGGATAAATTGATTTAAAAAAACAATCTTCTTCATACTAGGCCTATCTAGACTCCTTATGGCCCTACCTGGAACTTGCAGAGCCCACAACTTTTATTAGACACACCTTTAATAATTAAAACTTCATATCAAAATCACTCATGTATCCCCTATAAAACATACCAATTTTCATCACCTAGATCATATTATAGAACATACTTCCTTCATAAACCTTCTAGCCAATTAAGCCTCCATCTTGAGAAAAATATGAAAATTTTGAAAAACACAAACCTTTAAATATCTATGAAGATTTATTTGATAACCCATTTAGCCCATTGAACATATTAAAAATACTTACACATAAACTCATATGTCAAACCAAACTTTTAGCATAGCCCAAAATTCTAAAATTTTAAAATAAATAGGGTCAAAAACCTCCTCGTTAATGCCCACATCTAAAACTTCTTACACACCTAGAGACAACCATCACACTCTTCTAGACCAATAATTGAGCCTCCATACTTTCAAAACCCATACATCCTACAACCCATTTTAGGTTTATTTGCCCTTAATCTAAAAATAGAGAAAACTAAGAGCACTTAAAAATATCCAATTTGATCTAACATACCTTCAAACCACAAAATCACCTAGATCATGCTAGAATAACATTAACAAACCTTTCTATGTAAAAAATATTATATTGACAACTCAAAAATCCTCCTTTACCACTTAAAAACCCTCAATATGACCCTCTAGACTAAAAAACACTCTTACAACACCACATGCATCTTCAAACTAAGAAATGTCTTCATGAAGCACAACAAAGACATCTCTACTTCACAAGGACCTAAAATAGCGGAGCATACCAATCATCATTGTAGTACTTAATAACCTTCTTCTTTTTCTTCCTTTTATTAACTAAAACAACTTACTTGGCATTCATCTCCTTTTTGGCTTCCTTGTTAATTCATGATGAAAACATAGGTTCTTAGCATATCTCTTCAACTAACACCTCTTCCTTAAAATTAGATAATAAGAACTCTTAGAAATCATGAAAATCCTTACCTAAAAAATATTCAACTATAACAAATAAACCATTAGATTGATATCCTTATTTCATATTCACCTTAGCCTTGAATGGTACAGCTGACTTGATTCTTGGATCATCCACCTTATTCTTGATTTGGAATGAAATAAAGCTTCCTTGGCACTCTTGAGGCACATCCAAAATTGATTCCTTTTCTATTGTATCATAATTTTTATCCTTTAACTCCACAGGACTATCCTTAACTACCTTAGGTATCCACATCATGTTTTGACTTTTAATATGTTTTTTAGGAGACTTCAGATGACTTGAGGGCTTATCAAATTTACAAGGACAAAGTCTAGAAATATGACCTCTCTTATCATAAATGAAACAAATAACATCATTCATACCTTCTGATAGATTTTAATTGTGATCAATCTTTGTCCAAAAATTTCTTCTATCATAGCTCCATGAATATCCATACTTGACTTACTTCCTTATATAGTCATTAACTCTATGACCATACTTATTACATGTATAATAATTACCATGGAATGAACTATCATACTTTGAAGCATTTGGTTTTCAAATGGATCTTCTTGCATTAATTTCAAAGCTTACATTCTTCTTCGCTTTCTCTGGCTTTAATTGTTCCTTTTTCAGCTTATCTAACTTGACTACGACAAGTTCATTCTCACTCTTTAATGACTCCATTACAACCTTCAACTATAAACACTCATCACCTTTAGTTATCAAAATAGAAATTGTAGCCTCTAATTTAAGTATGAGATATTTGATGGTTTATCTATCCTCCTTGGCTTGTTTATCAAACTCATTCTTCAATCTATGAACTTGTTCTTCAAGAGACTTGAACATATCTTGATTATTATTCTCATCTCTCTTCATCTTGATTAAAAAAATTCCATAAACAAAAAAGAATTATGTTTCAAGACCTTTCATCACATACCTCATATTGTAATTCCTCTTTATGAGCTCAACTCCTAGATCTGATTCTTCTTCCTCACTATCATAGAACACTTCTTCTCCACTATCATGGCAAATGTTTTCATCATACATGATGCCCTTTACTTTTGAACAACTTTCCTCTTTAAAACTCAAACTTTCCTTGGCATCTACAATCTAAACATTAAGATCATTGATAATTTTCTCATACTCTTTGGCATATTTATTCAAAGTACATATCTACTCTTTAAGTGCCTTAAACATAGCCTTCCACTATTGATTCTATTTCCTCAATTGCTTAGCCATATTGGTTTACTTAGGATCTCTTTCAAGATGTTAAGCTAATCTCAAAATACTTAATCTAATACTAATTGTTAGAGGTATAAACCACTAAGAAGGGTGTGTGAATCAATGGTGTCAAATAATCCAATTCAATTTCCAAATCCTTCAAACACTAAGCATTTAGTATAACCATTCATGAAGCATTCAACATGTTTATATCAATGAAAAAAGATTAATCAAGATCATACACACAACACAAGATCTATGTGGGAAACCCTCTTGGGAAATAAAATCCACTCTCAATCCTACAAATGCATGGACTACTTGTCTTATAAAATGATCATAAATATGAGACTAGTCAAGTCCTTCTAACAATAATTTAGTGAAACACCTATTTCACAAGGAGAACCTACCCCTAGGAAGATCAAGTGCTTCTAACCACCTATTGGTCAAGTCTTTTTGATCAGATGTAGTGAATCACCTCTTTCACAAGGAGCACATGCCCCTAAGATGATCAAGTCCTTCTGACCACCTATTAGCTAAGTCCTTATGACTTAGATGTTGAGAACCCTCCCAACACCTATGATATGCACATCTCCTAAACACTTATTTCCTACCAATATGATGGAGATATAATGTATATCATCCCCATTTACTTCTTTACACAACCACTAACATCTAAAGCCGCCTTTTGGATAACTTTAGACCTCTTAGTAACAACTCTACCACAACCTCAACAACATGACCAAATGGTTATACATAGAGCCCACACTCTAATTTTCCTCTCAAATCAGCCACCAAGATTAAATGAAAAATCATTTATACTTCACTCACACTAAAGGCATCCAAAACATCTTTTTGTATCACTCTAGACCTCTTTACTTATGTTCAATCATAAAAATTGCAAGAGCACTATTTTGATATTATAAATATGATCGATAGGTCATAAACATAGAGATTAACCTTTTCTACTATACAAACCATCGACTAGTCACCCACCCTTTCTTCTTTCCTTCTCTCTTCAACTCTCACACACACCTCTCCCCTCAAGTCTAGAAATCACCACCTTTGATTTCACCTTTTATAGAGCCATCATGATTATTATATTATAGGTCAACCATAATACTTTCCTTATCTCTTAATGATTATATCATATGCAGACATATATCAATACCATTCTCATAGGTCGCCATAGCATCCATGGGTCACCCTTAAGCAATTGCACCTTTCAGTTAGGCCTTAATTACCTTTTAGGTCCTATGAAGACCCATTAACCTCTTGACACTTCTCCAAGCAAACTAAGAACACAATAACACTTTAAAATACATGGACCTATGCCACACAAGCTATTGGTCCTCCTTAAGTTATAACAACCATCAAAACACTTTTATATTAAAGCACAATTCACTCAAACAAAATTTTATATACATAGCCACCATGAACAAACACACAATCACCTTCTAAGCCTTTGACCATATGGAAAGTGATTAATTAAACCTTCATAATTCACATATATGGTTCTCATGGATTTTAAAACACTCTATTATAGTTATCTCATTTTAAAACATCTAAATGCGATCAATATCAACTTTATTACCCTTCTCAAGTTACTTTAAGAGCATGAACAACCAAATTCAACTTTGGGTCTTAATAACTTTGAATATACAAGCATTTAGACCTCTAAATGAATATTTCTTGATTTGACTTGAAGTCTTATAAAACTTTGATTTTTACTACCACATCAAATCATATATAGATTGAAAGTTATGGCTCAAAAAACAAGAACTAGCCTTTCCTTTGTTAAATTTAAATATTTAAATCCAAATAGTCAGAATTAAGCCTTAGTCACTTAGAACACATCTCATGCTCTTCACTTAACTTCTTCAACTCACACCGTCAATCTTATTTAAAATTATCTTAAAATTTACCTCATAGTACTCCATTGTCCAAACATTAAAAATCAAACATGTTGACCTCATATCATGCTTTTTGGTAGTCTTGACACATATGTACCGTTGATCTCTGATGTGTAGGTTGGTATTTATCTTAAAGTGATCACCATTAGATATTTCTCATAACTCAAAAGATTATAACACTTTACACCTTCATGTGCCTTTTGATCACTTTACTGATAGTCCCCTATACTTGTTCCACTTGGAATTCTTGTGTGCTTTACTAACTCTTTAACTTATCCTTCATCATTAAACTTTGTCAGTATAAACTAACGTTCACCGTTGATCTTTTGTCAAACTAGAAAGATTGTGAAAATTTTCGCTTGCATGTGGGACCTTTGACATGTTGAATTCATATGCACCAATTATCTCAATGTGTATGATTAATAACTCACTATTGGATCTTGTATACCAATGACCTAAAACTTTAATGTGATTAAACTTGATGGTCTCTAGCCCATCATAGTCTACTAGATCAACTTTAAAGTTTTATAACTTGAGTAGAAAATAACTTCAAGAATCCAAATTTTTAGGGTAGCTTCTTGAAACTTTAATAAACATCTACATTTAAACTTTTTATTAAAAATTAATTTTTGTGTACCTAAAATAAATGTACAAACTTTATGGTTCATTTATATCTACATGATGTGCAGTGATGGTCTAGATAATTATAAGAACTTAGTGAACTTTGTCTGAGAGGCCAACTTTACACCCACATATCTTTATCTAAGCTCAACCTCATGACCTAAAATTAAAAACATAGAAAATTTTGACTAATGTGATCACACCCATATGACTAACTCCGCTAACTCATTCATATGTGGTAATGGTAATGTCAATAAACTACCTACTCAATTTTTTTATATTGAACCAACTATGTCAAGATGAACATAATAAAGAACTAGATGAATAACTTAGACTTTCAAAAGATTTCCAATCATTCTTGACCTTTGATATTACTTGTCACACATGCTCAATACTTTATACCCATCCTTAATCATGCCAAAACTAAAGATCAACCAAGCCTACTTCAAGAATATTAGGATAAGCATACTACACACTTTGTCATTGACACTTATAATATCAAGATAGTTCATCTACTCACTTGGACACATCCATGACATAATTAGAAACTCTACAAAAATATACACATCCAACCAAAATGTAAATACTGTTGATGTACATTTTTACATGCAACGAACAAATAGGTAAAGTGGTTGTTAATCCCTGACCTCTCCTAAAAGGATGGAGATCCCACAAATAAAATGCTCCTTAAGGTATAAATATATTAGGTCATGGTATGTTGGTCTTCACTTAGTTAGATAATATGAATTATTTCATTTTAGGGGCCTATTTTATCAATTTGAAATAGATTAGTGAAATTTGAAATAGAAGTCATGCTTTCAGTGTTTATCTCCTTTCACATGCTTACTTCCTTCATTGCTTTGTCATTCCCAAGAATGAAACAATGAAATAATAATGATAAAATTTTGATACAAGTATAAAATAATTATGATAAACCATTAAATTTAGATTTCTCTATTCCTAGATTAATCTATTTATAAATAAAGAGCAAATGATTAAAGGTAAAGAGATAAAACACCAACTATAAAAATAAATTACCCTAGAATTATCTTATCGAACAAATTCTAGAAGATCAATCTTTAGTTAAGCTAGACCTATCACAAATCCAAATAAATATGGTGTAAGAGTCTGGGAAGGAGAACAACTATAGGAAGGAAGGGCATCACTACCATAAAAAATGCAAAGAGAATGACCATACAAACTTAATAGTATTGTAATTATCATAATTTTATTTTTTTGATTGACAATATCTTTAAATTCTTATAATAATAAAAGACTAACAAAAAAACTATGTAACAACAAGATAAAGTAAGAAATGCAAGAGATTATTCAAATAAATCAAGAAAACATTTGGTTTGACATGTCTCCTTTTATAATCTACAAAGATCCAACCCTTATTATGGAAAAAGAGCTAATCTTATGTAGGCACATAGGCTTGAGAAGTTTGAAATGAAGTTCAAATTTAGATTCACCCACTCGTGGGGGTAGTTAGAGTAATCATGAATCTGTCATACCCACTCGTAGTTTATTGGGGGTGAATCACACCATGCTACATCATGAAAATATCATGGACCATACTAGACAAAATAAGGAATGAATGTCAATGGGGAATTTAGTTAAGATTGCATTGGGATAGCCAACTACCCATGTATTGTGCAGTTAGAGCCATTTTTCTTGATGGTTTTGATGGACAAATAGGTTGTTCAATTTAAGCTCATGTTTTTTTGGATTACATCATGTGCACCCTCCTTTTTTTCCTTCACTACATAATTTTATTTGCTTTTCTAGGTCCCATTTTTATAATTGATAACTTATCAGTACCAATGATCTTTAGATTTATTTCTTACTTTTGCCATTACATATCGGTGTGTCCTTTCCTTACTCTTTCACTCCCTAAATTGGTCATTTTTGCACATGCTAAGTATTCTTTCTATTATGAGGTGATATTTCACCACACATCATAATTTCATTTTCCTAGGCTTTGACAAATTATGAGGCTTATATGGATCATCCAAAGGCTACAAAGTAGTGGGATTTCACCACATGGTGTTATCCCACTCACCTAATTTTTTGGAGGCTTAATGCTTTGTAAAAACATATCTAGGATGGTAGAGAAATGGGATGATGCCACATGGCATAATCTCATTGACCCACTAGCCTAGAGGTATTACAATGGTACAAACATCTATGGGATAGTGGAGTAGTGGGATTATGACATGTGGAATCATCCCCTAAACTATTATCCTAGAGTGTTACTAATGTCATTTTACCACCAAAAAATATTAAATAAAATTTATTAAGTCTTTTAAAGAAGCAAAAAGGTGCCATATGGCTATAAGTAACTTTTACAAAATTGGTTAAGTGCTAAAAGTCTTATTTGGATAGGGTGGAGTTTTTAGGACTGCCAGGTAAGTGACATGTGGAATAGGTAGCTTATTAGGTACCTACATGAATAACATAAAAATATATAGAAAATTAATTGATTCAAAAATCAATGGCTAAACATATAAATATAAACATCTAAGAAAAGTCAAAATAAAATGACTAAGTCTAGAGCTAAAAAATGTTTTTTTAAAAAACATGTTCCAAATACTGAATATTCAAAAGCTTCATCTTCATGACTTTGCCTTGTACTATTTTCATGAATTTTGCTCATAACTTTTTAAAACTCATCCAACGTAGGACTTCTGACTCAATTCTCACAAAATTTATGCAATCCATTTCACTTTTTTGACTTTTAGCCATCAAAGTTTTTATTTAGAACCAAATTTTTAACTAAGTCATCCACACTTTTTATGAAAATATGGAAGCACAAGATCTAAAGGTATGATTAGCAATAAGATTTGAAAATCAATAGATACAAAAATTCAAACTGATCTAAAGTGAATAAGTAAAAAAAAGAAACTTTATGAAAACTTAGACATTTTGGATCAAAATAAATAGAAGTAAACTAAACTTGTTTAAGAGAAGAGGTAGAAAACTATGGGATAGTTAGATAGTTTTCATAAACCTAAGGTAAAATAGTCTATCAAGAGGATATAAAATGTTTTATAAAATACAAGTAAACCAGTAGACTAAGAGTTAGTATTATTAAGAATATTTGGAAGTTAACATCAAAGCAGTCTTATATGTGATTTAAAATTAAGCACTTATGATGAAAATTTGATTATTCAAACTTAGTTAAAGTAATGAAGCACATTCAAGTTTAAAACTTCATATCTATAATAATGGCCATTCCAAAGAATTTTTTTTTTAATAGGAAACCATAACGAACCCTTGAAAGGTATAAGACTAGAATCTAAATCAAAAAAGAGGGTCCCTATTTTTAGTCTAAAATGGGGCATGTTGTAAAAGAAAAAAAATGGATAATCCTACTGAGAAATACTCTTTATTATTTTGACAATCTAAAATATCTAATTTCACAAGAATAAAAAGCATTAGCTATAAGAAGTTACTCAAAACAAACCCAAATTTAAAGGCACTAAACTATATAAGAAAAAGTGACATACTAAGCTAGAATGTTACCCAAAACCATCCATGTGTCTGATCAAATGATTTATTCATTTCCTTTACATTCACACATAGTAATTTATATTTTCATATCGTCATAACTAAAAAAATAAAATATTTTACAATTTATCTTTGGGAGAAGTGGCTTGAGCATTGATCTACTACCAACCAGTTATTTATATCCTTAATTGAGATATCATTGGTCCCTTCCACAGGAATTTATCCATTTCCAAGTAGGCTAGAAAGCCTATGGTGGAGGATACCAAGGTTACCCTTTCAAGGATAATTTTATATTTTACGTGTTAGCTCAGTTATTTTGAAATGAGATTTTTCAATTCATCCATAGAGGGTTGGGGACCAAGCCACAAGTAGAAGAAAATCAACAAGTTTATAATGGGTTAATAAAAAATAGAATTTAAGAAATGCTACATTTGCCTTCTGATATTTCTTTAAATTCTTGAGATAGGTTCAATTAATAAAATAGATGTTCTAAATTCACAAGTTTTTTACAAATCATTAACCTTCAAAATTTAAGAAATGAACCAAACAACAACAATAGTTCACACTATTTATTCAAGTAAAATGTTTATTAGGTTCTTTGAGTACCATCCATGTTACTCTTGTAAAAACATTTTATTTTATTACTTTGATCAAGAAGGGGAACGTAGGAAAAAAATAATTATGAAAAACACAACTAGGAAGAAAATAGAAAATAAATAGAAGCAAACTTAAACTAATAAATAAGGGATATGATAGAAAAATAGAAAACACATGTTATTTATAGAGGCTTCCAAGCCACTCAACTTTGTATATACTACTTAAATAATTATCCATTGATATGTCAATGGTACATGTCAATAATATACCTTAGGAGGAATGCATTCTCACCCATATTTAATATTTTTGGAAGGGACTGTGCCATAATACATCAAATTTTGCATGTTGTCCCTTTTGTTCATGATCCCTATCCTATAATAAGACCATATCAAAGATATGAAAGGCCTTCACTTTATCCATTTTTCCAAAACAACATTTTACTACATATTAATGTCTACTAAATTATAGTAAGGCTACACATCATTTCTCTTATAATTGCATGAGGTTCAAGAGGCAAACTTCTATTGGACCCTTAGTTTCCATGTATTTTTTAGTGAAAAACAAGATAATAATATTTATATTGGTAGGAAAAATAATATCTTGGACATATAATATATGGTAGGGGGAGGTCCCTATTATGACATTAATCTACACTCTTGGAGAGAGTTATTTAGGCTCCCTTTGAATAAGCCATAATATTGGGATAACCACATGCTTTGGGTAACCTATGGTGGGGTTGAACCTATGGAGAAGGCCAACTTCCTCTTGATAAATCACCTAAACTAATGATGTCATAGGGAAAAGGGTTAGAAATGGGAAAAGGGACCCTAATAAAGCTAACTAGGTGATGTACCAAATAAAAATGGGAAACTCCCATAAGCTTGAACCCACACCAGATCTGTAAAAGATAATAATAGTTCACACAACCTCATAGACTAGCTGATTGTATAAGTATTGCATGGACTAGGTTCAGGAAAAATACTAATCCAAACTTGCAATAGCTTGAAAAAAATCTAAAAGATCTTATAAAGGAGGAAAATTGATAAGGAAGATTCACCTTCACTATGCCATCATGTACAACTTACTGAACATATATCCAAGGCAAGGGATAGATAAATAAAGTATATTATTACATCAAGAAAAAGTTATTATAAATGCTTGATAGGGTTTAGCCTAATCAAGAGGACAATATATTTCATCATCTCAAAGATTCCCCTACTTTTCAAGATCAAAGATTCTTTGTGAGAGTCTAGAATTTGAGAGAGACATCTTTAAAAAAGGAAGCAAATTGGTAATATAGATAAAAGAAGAAGAAAGAAGAGGGAACATGTTAATTAACATCATTAAATGAGCTACAACATTTTGATGAATTCTCCACCTATTGGAGAGTTTTCAATGATGCCATGGTGATATCATGAAGGTGTCGAGGTGAGTGGATGAAGTGCCTTGATAATATAAGTGACAATGACAAAGTGTGTAATGTGTCTATTCTATTATGCTTGAAGAATAATTGGTTGATATTTAGCTTTGGCATAGTTAGAGACGTTTAAGTATGAGTGTGATGATTTGAAGATATGCAAGAGTTCCCTATGATATTTTTATGCTTTGAGTGCTTATGTGTATGATTGGATTTCATCTAGTTGATTATTATTATCATCTATGCATTTTGGGTCTAGTGGTAGAAATTTTGAGTCAGTAGTTTTATGAGATCATGATTTCCATGTGAGAATGAGTCAAGGGGAGTTGGTAATATGGATGTGATCACATTAGTACCTAGTTTTTATGCATAATATCTCAAGTTATGTGATTAATTTCAATCAAATATATGAGGTTACAAAGCTATATACTCAAGTAAAATTCATTATGTTCCCATACTTAGCCAAATTTACAAAAGAGATCAAGTAGAGTTGAGTAATATTTTTGATGAGGTCACCATTCACATGAGTGGAGGTGTTAGTATAAAATTATCATATGGGTTTGCTCATTTTTGTGCCTAATTATTATGCATTAAATCTCAATTCATGAACCTAACCACATCAAAATATATGCAAGGGAAATGTTGGGCTCCTAGGTAGTTTGACAATATTTTCTCATATTTAGCCAAATTTGCATGAGGTAAGAAAGAGCCAAGTAATTAGTTTGATGGTGGCATATCTTGTACGTTTAGACATTTCATTAAAAGTTGATCATATTAGTTTGGTCAATTTTGTGTTAGTTCTTATGTGCCAAATTTGAGGTCATCCAATGTAGTGAAAAAACATATATGCATATACAAAGTTAGGATCCCAAGCATTTTAATAGTGTTTTTTATGTTCAAATAAATTTGAGTAAGTATTTTGATGACATCATATCTTTCATGTATAAAGGTTTCAAGAGAAAATTGATATATGGATGAAATCCCCTATATGAGAGGATCTTATGTGCTAAGTTTTAAATCATGCAACTAAGCACAATGAAAGTTATGCAAGAGAAAAGTTTTACTCATAAACAAGTTATAAGCATAGTTGGCTCTGTGATAGAAGTTTTTGAGAACACATTTTAATCATGATATATCTCACTCATATGAGGGTTCTATAATTAGGTTATCACATGGTTGGACTATCCTATGTGAGGAAAACATATGGTCCAAATATAATAACATGCGAGTGAGTGAGGTAAAATATATGACTATGAAAAGTTAGCATTCCAAACAAATAATCAAGTTTTCCATACTTAGTCAAATTTTCATATGTTATTATTTGAGCAACAACGATGGAACACAATGCTCCAAGAAGTCAAGAAGTAGTGAGATAATGATAAATGTTCATTATTTAACATTGAACATAGATAAAGATCAAACTTATTCTAAAGATCTATGGTGAGTATATGTTTATAACGATCAAGGTAAATGGTGCATATTAAATCTAAGATGTCAAATTGATAGTTGTTTAACATTGTTAAATACTTGATTGATCCATAGATATTGATGAAGCATGTTGAGTCAAAGTTTCTAAATTGTATGAGATGAGGTCAACATTTTCAAGGTTTAACATTTGGCTTTAGTAGACTATGTGTTAAATATTGAAAAAGATCAATGGTGTGTGATTTATCTAAAGCTAAGAGGACATGAGATGAAAGCATAATTTTTGATTCTTAACTGTGACCATTTATTTTTGAATATTTAAATTTTGCAAAGGAAAAACTAGTGATTTGTATTTTAGCTATAACTTTTGATCCAAGATGAATTTACTCATGTTGTAAAGATCAAAGATGAATAAGAATATATAGTGCATCTAATGAACTTAATTTGTAGATGTGAAAGTGTATAATCAAAGATATTAAGGTTTAAAGTTGACTATGTGTTCATGTTTGTTTTGTATGTGACCCAAGAAGAGTAATTGATCTTATATAGATACTATTTTGGTGTTTCATGGTGAATTAGCTATTGTATAGTGTTGTAGACTCCATGAGAATTATCTATATGTATTATGAAGACTTAAAAATTTGTATATAGTATGGATAAAGCTTAATAATTTGACTATGTATTTGTTCATGATGTTCCTATGTACCAGGGTAGTGTTTGAGTTGTTTGAGCATATGAAAACATGAGCTAAGTTAACTATGATCATTTGAGGATGTTGAAGGGGACATAAGGAATGGACCCATGTAATTTAAATTGGTCCTATGTTCATTTTTTATTCATTGATGTGCTAAATGGGTGAATAGGTCTCTATGAAACCTATAAGAGTTACAAAGGCCCTATTAAAAGGTGTATTTGTTTAAGGGTGACCCATATATTCTATGGGTGACCTATGAAGATTTTATTAAGCTATATATTAATATGATATATGTATTAAGGGTTAATACATACATAATGGCTGACTAGGATGTTGATAATCATGATAGCTTTATAAATTATGAAACCAAAGATGATGGTTTCTAGATTTTTAAGACTTGAATGAGGGAGTGAGAATGTGGAGCCAAGGTATGGTAAAAACCTCTAAAAGAGAAGGTATAGGTTAGTAATGACTAGTAGAGATCAAAGAGGATTAGACATACTTGTCTATTCAAGGTGTTGAAGATGATCACATAGTTCATTAGACCTAATGAGCCTAGAAGAGTCATAATGAGTAAGTATGATCAAGAGGTTATTTGAGAGAGTGTGTATGGTGAGTTAAGGAAAGTTAAATTATGTGTCTACCTAGTGGATGTTTTGAAGATTATAGTATTTTGGTAATGGTGTGTATGATATGTAGGTCATATTTATGATGGCATAATAGTGCTCTTATAGATTTGAAGATTGAGTGTGAGTGAAGGTGAAGAGTGATAAGCAGAGGTCTGTCATCAAGTGTTTTAGACATTAGTCCAAAGGTGGATATGTTCAAAAGTGTTGTTTTTTAATCTCAACATATAGGGAGTTGTAGTCTCCTTGTAAGGTGAAACTTGTCAAAGATCTAGTTGTTGTGGAAACTCAACTAGATAGGTGTATAAGTTCCTTATGGGATTATAGTCTCACTAAAATAAGGGATGGTAGTTCCTTGATTAGTTGTATATATTATAAATCAAATATTTTCATTATAGGATTGTATCCGATCTTGTAGGTTTTAGTGGGTTTTATCCTCCAAGAGGGTTTCCCACATAGATGTTGTGTTGATATGATGTATGCCCTTATTCATGTTTTGGATATATGTTTTTTCATGTTTTATTTTGCTAGATTAAGTTGATGAATGATGGAATGGTTTTGGAATTGAATGTGAATTTTTGTATACTAATTCACCCCCCCAATCTTAGTAGCTACTTCCAATAATTGTTATCATAGTAGGTCATTTGGTGGAAACTTAACAACTTAAATAGAGATCTTAATTAGCACAAGATGGATAAATAATTGAATAAAGAGAATCAATAGTGGAAGGTTATGATCAAGGAAATTGAATATCATATATGTACTTTGAATAAATATGCCAAAGAGGATGAGAATATTATGAATGATCTTAAGGTTTAACTAGTATATGCTATGATAAGTTTGTGTTCAAAATAAAAGGACATCATGTTTGATAAATAAGCTTTCTATAATAGTAGAGAAGGTGATAGCAAGGAGGAAAAATTTGATCTAGAATTTGAGCTCATGAGTGAACTTGGTAAACTAAAGGATCAAAAGAAGAGGAATCTTGAGAAATATGATAAAAGGTATTGAAGCACAAGTCAATTATCTTAAGGGAAGTTTGTTAGGTTTGTCTAATAAAGAAGAAAACAAGTATCGAGAATAGATCAAGTATATTAAAAATACATGCATATAAATTGAAAGACATGGCCAACAAGGCCAAAAAGGATGAAGAAAAGATCAACATTCTTGAGGATCAGTTAAAGACTACAAATGCAAATCTAAAAGTAAAAGAAAATGAGTGCAATGAGTTGAAGGTTGAAATTAATTTATTAAAAAGTGAGCATGAAATTTTTATAATCAAATTGGATATGTTGGGTGAGAATAATGAGAATCCTAATTATGTCAAGGAGAATACAAGATTTGAAATCAATGCAAGAAGGTATGTTAGACAACAAAATGCTTCAGTGTATGCTAGTTTATTTCATGGTAATTGTTATACATGTAATAAGTATGGTCATAGAGATAAGGAATTTAGAAGGAAGTGAGTAAAGTATGGACATTCATGGAGCTTTAAAAGGAGTACTTGGTTATGCATAAGTCATAACTCAGATCAATCAAAAGGTATGTTGAATGATATTATTTTCTACAATTGTAATAAATTAATACATATTGCCAAATTCTACAAGAATAATTTGAAGAAACATTATGCTCCTAAAATTCAATAAATGGTGTTGAGACCCAAGACTATGAATGCTATTCTTGATCATGGTGTAATACCTTCTACATCAAAGAAGGAATAAAATATGAAGAAAATACAAGAATGCCAAGAGAATTTGTCTTCTATCCAGATAGAAAAAGAAGATCAAAATCATCATCAAGAAAAAGGTATGAATGATATTTTTTGTTTCAAATTTCATAAATTTTGTCACATTAATAGTTACTAAAAGAATAGGATGAATTATTTCTCAAATTAAAATAA
Organism: Torreya grandis; assembly: GCA_037957365.1. Classification (NCBI taxonomy): domain Eukaryota; kingdom Viridiplantae; phylum Streptophyta; class Pinopsida; order Cupressales; family Taxaceae; genus Torreya; species Torreya grandis. The sequence goes on from JARHVA010000191.1 coordinate 1,776,106, forward strand.
GGTGGATAGATTTCCTAGAGTGCAAAGAAGATGTCACACATGGGTTTGGAAACTTTTGCCCATTTTTGTCCCATATATGAAGCCCTTACATGGTTTGATAAATCAATGGATCAAAAGGATTTAGGATAGAACTAAAGTTTTTTAATTTACCCTATGCTATGTTGAGAGTGCTTGTAATATGTATGGAAGTGCATAGCATTCATCTGGTTCCTCATTATGTTCATCTAGAATCTTGGGTCTAGTGGTAGAAATTTTGAGAAAGCACTTTGTTGATATCTTAATTTCCACATGTGGATGAGTCAAATAGAATTGATCATATTATTTTATTTACATTTGTCCTAATAACATATGCACCATGTTTTAATTCATCCAACAAAGCACATCAAAAGATATGAAGATAAAAGTTGGCCTCTCAATTAAAATTTGCTAAGTTTACATACTTATCCAATTTGCAAGGAGCCTAATAGATCTAAGTGAGCATGTAGACAAGGACATATCACTCATGTGTGGTAGTTTCATAATAATAAAATCATATGGGTTTGTTCATCTTGGTCCTTAGTTACTATGTGTTAAGTTTTAGATCATTCACTAAAGCATGGTAAAAGTTATGTATTTTTAAAGTTGGCTCCTCAATCATATTTTTCTAAGTTTCCCATACATATCAAAATGAACTAGACCATCATCAAGATGTCATGTAGGAATTAATGGACCAGTAAACTTGAGCATTTTTTAAAAATACTTATAAATCTCTTGAGACCAGTGGATTAAATGGGTTCATCCCTTTCAATCTCAAGAACATCTCTTAAAAATTTGATGCATCCATGACTTTTGTGCTTCAAGTTATAAGCCTTTAAATTTATACCTAAAACATAAGAAATTTGTGTTAATATCAAAATAAAGGCACTGAAAAAATATATTTATACTTAAAATTGACAGTCTATGGGACATCAAATATGATCAATATGACATCAATTTTAAGCTCTATAAACTAACCATTAGGGTTCAAACAATGGGTCCCCATTGATCTAATGATCCAAATTCAATAATACATTCAAATATAAAAATGACTGAAGGTTAAAGGGGTCAGATAATCTCAAAATGAAATGTGTGTATTACAAGTATGAAAATCACATTCAACTGGTAGAGGATTAATGATTGACAAGCATTCATACAGATCAAAATTGACAGAGAAAGATGAGCCAATATGTCAATGGGTCCTTTCAGATTTCAATATCCAATTAGAACAAAGGAAATTCCAATTTTTTCAATGGAGGTTGAGAAACCATTTTCAACCAAGGAAAATAAGGTTTTGCATAGTCATCCTGTCACCATTAAAGCTTGGCTAAACACCATTAAAAGGTCACAACCATATACTCAAATATAAAGAACATGTATAGATCACCACTAAGGCTAAATATGGACCTTTGGTTCATATTTTTCTTAGGAAGGGTTATTTCTACAATAGTGTTCACCATTCCAATGAAGATCCAAGTATGCATATATGGGCTTTTGGTTCTTGTAGAGATATGATGGGTCTATTTAGAGCTATTATAAAATAGAAAAGTGTTATATAGTTTATAGGTTCATATTGATATGGAAACTATAGGAAAAAAAATAACCTTATATTGGTTTTCCACCTATATATGGACCCATGATCCAAACATGAAGATAAAGGAAATATTTGACTAATGTAAGGGGTCCTCATACTTCATTATGGCCATAGTCTTGACAAGTAGCTACCCAAAAAACATAAAGCTAGGTTTCTGTCAGATCCATGAGCATGAAGTTTTTTCTTCAAGTGAGAGATGGTGTGAAGGATAAAATAAAAGGTCTAATGGTGGGAAATATAACTAGGAGCATTCAATGCATCTTTAGAACCTTTGGGGACTTTCTCACTCAATAAGCCATGGGAGGTGTCCTAATTTATCAAAAAGGTGGCAAGGCTTTCATTGGCTAAGGATTAAAAGGTTGTAGCTTAGGTTAAACTGATGACCTAGAATAGTGTGTTCTTTTCTTATAGCATGCTCCCACATCCTTTCTCTCTCACTCTCTTCTCCTATATATCATGGTCTCATTCCTCTTTAAGGGGTTATAAACATTTAGAATTTAACATTATTTTTTGAGATAGGGATACTCATTATGACTCTTAAAAAAGTGTGATCATCTGATATGGTTAAACCTTGTCAAAATATTTTAAGAACTACCTTTTAAAGTAACAAGATCAACTCTTTACTTATCCCTTGTCTTTAATGGGTTTTTAGTATGATTGTATATGGTGAATTTGTGAAGGAGATTCTTCCTAGTTTATTGTCATTCTACTCATCTCCTTAAATGTGTTTCTAAACTGTATTGTATGTCTAGATTAGTGTTCTACTTGGTACCTCTTTAATGAAATATTATGCAACTAGTGAGATTGAGTACGACATAGTTGTATTTTAATGATCCAATGCATGATTAAGCTTATATGAGTGTTCATTTAACTTGGATTCATCACCCTTTTATATTTATTAGGATCCCTTATCCATCTTTGTAACCCTTTTCCTATGAAACATTAGTTCAATAGTAGTTTAGGTGAGCATCAAAGAGGAACCTAACCTACTCTAAAGGTTCAACCTCACCAAAGGATACCCATAGACTATGGTTATTTCCATTAAATAGCTTAGTTGGATAAAGCTTGAATAACCCCCTTCAAGGGTGAAAATTAAGCCTATAATAGTTTTTAGAACACCCGGTGGGACACATTTCTTTTAAGAGGAAGATTCATCAAAGTTGTTGTTGGTTTGATAAAAATTGTACCAAATTTGCTCCCAAATAAAAACATATGGAGAATTCAAAATGAATAATCAACACTATAGTGTATAATAGGTAAAAAAAAGGTTAGCTTTAAGGGGTAATCCTTTTTAATTTGTTGAACTACCTTCAAATTTAGAAAAAATATTAAGGTTTTCCAATACACATTCCATATCAAGGAAATTTTGCTCCTAGGTAATTCCCAAGGCCTACCCCTACAAGAAGATATTTATCAACCCCTTCCATAGTCATGGAAACCCATAGATCTTTTGTCACTTTTAATGGCCAAATTACTCTAGACCCTATCCAATATGATCCTATCCTAGTTACAACCCTTACATGTGTTACTTATTATGCTGGTGACCAAGCTATGACACCTTCTGATCACTTTATGGACATAGAATTTTTTTGAATTATCCATAATGTCATTAAGGAAAATATGGTTATTAGCTTATCAACTACTTATTTTAAAAGAAAGGTCCTAGATTTGTATGAAGGCCTTACTACCAGTTCCATTGAAACATCAGACCAATTAGGGCAAGCCTTACATAAAATATTTGAGGATAAAAGTGATCATTTCTTACTTTCAGATCAACTTGTTACCATTTCAAGAGATCCTAATATAGTCATGCAAGACTTCAACACAAGGTTCAAAAAAACTTGCGCTAAAATCCTAGTCTTAGTTAGATGAACTCCTAACTTTGCCTCGCTATATTATTCAAAGGATTTAAATAGTGACATAATAGTGATGATCTAATCTATGGGAGGAAATATACTTCCAGATGCATATGAGGTGGCCATTAAAGTAGAAAATTATCTAGTTTAGGATAAAAAACTTACGTCCAAACCACCAATACCCTAATTTATTAAAATCATACCACCTCATATTGTTATCCTTCCATTATATGTCATTCTTTCTACACCAACAATTATTACAATCCCTATACCAAACCTAGATAAAGTTTCCACTACTGGATCTAGTGATTCACTAAAGCAAAAGAACTTTTAAGAGATCAAATACATGTTTCAATCCTTGGGGAATGAGAAAGAAAATTCAAAAGGTAATAATATTTCAATAGGCCTTATAAAAGTTCATATCAACAAAAACAACAAGCCTTTCAAGCAACTAAGCCACCATATAAGGGGAACTATCAAAGCTAGGGCCAAGGTCAAAACCAAGGTCAAGGGTAACATGGCTACAATAGGAAGAATAACTAAAATATTAATGTTACTAGTACTTCCAAATACTTGGTCCTAATTTAATATAATATGGCTCAAAATTCATAGTGTACCATGCCTTAGAATCAATCCTTTGGTCAACATATTGTGGCAAATATTGACCTTAACTAAGACATTATTGATCAATAGAAACAAGCTACTAATTTTGGATACAACCAAGATCTCATGAACCAAAATATATATTTACCTATAAGTACCAAGCTAGAAGATCCTCTAAAAGGTCAAATGTCTAATTAAGGACCAAATCAGTTGGATGTTACAATGATGAACTGTAAACAAGAAGAGTACTACACATCAAACTAGTAGGTTAGTTATAGCCAGGTCTATATTCCAATGGTAAAAAATAAAATATTTAAAATAATGAACATGGATGGTAATTGTAAATAATTCAAGGATATTACTACTATTACTCCTTCACTAACAAAGCCAAAGAAGCCTACTATCACTCCAAAGGTTCTAGTACCTCCCAAAAATTAGAGCCAAGGGAATATTTTTGTTACCCAAGGTTTACAAGTTCAAAAATCAATAATGGTGGATCCAAAATCACAATTAAAGTTTGTTGGTTCACCCATAAATATTTTCAAACAAATGAAAAAGTTGAATGTGAGTGTGCCCATGTGAGATATACTCTCCATGCCTAGCCAGGTAGACATCCTTCAAGAAGGAATATTAAATATCAATATTCTAGATAAGCCACCAATCAAGGTGAATTAAGTTATCACCAATGTATCCAAAGGGACAAATGAAGGGAAATTAGGTAAATAGTTCAAGCCTCCTCCCCTTTACATCTCAATAATCATTGGTAAGTCTATGGTGCATAATTTTTTAGTGGATAGTGGGGCTAGTACCTTAGTGATTCCAAAGTTCATCATTGATTAACTCACACTAAAATATGAGACATAGTCCAAAGGAGTGTTTAAACTTGATGATTCTTCTCCCAAGCCATTTGGTAAAATTAAGGAGCTCAATATGACCATACAATCTTTCCCTAGTATCTTGGTAGCTCAATATGTATTGATATTGGATGTTCCTCCTCACTTTTCACTATGATTATCTAGAGAGTTCATAACAAAAATAGGGTCTATCTTGTAGTAGATTGGTCCTGTATGGAATTAAAGAAAAGGTATGGGGAGAAAGTGTCAATCGAAGCTGAGCCCATTACACAATTCCATATAAAACCATATAGACTAGATAATGTCAACATCAATTACACCATCATTAATGAGGATGAACTTATAATGGTCAATAGATGAAAACTCACCTAGAAGAGGTACTAGACATGTTCCTCAATGAGCTATGGAATGATATCTATTTGGTGGACCCTTTAAAAGGTGTTGAATAAAAGGACATGGGTCTCTACTTTTTTCATGATGAAAGCCAACCCATGCCATCCCTCATGAGGCCTCAAGAAGATCCTAGTTGTATATGGAAGTTGTTATTTGATGGTTTAAGGAGCAAGCATGGGGTGGGAATAGATGTCATGTTCATATCCACTTCAAATGATAAGTACTTATCTTCATATAGGTTCCAATTCAAATTTCCATATAATTTAATATAAAATAAGGGTCTCATCCATGGCCTTAAATGAGATAATAAGAGAAGGATCAAGCCATTGTAAGTTTATGTGGATAATAAATTGGTTATACACTAATTTAGAGGTCAAAATGCCACTAAAAATACTCTAATTAAGTCCTACAAACATAGATTTTGGGACCTAATTAATGAATTTTAGGCCTTCAACATTCAATCACTACCGAGAGGCCAAAATCAACATGTTGATAGGCTAACGGCTGTGGGGGTTCATTTTCACACCCCCAATGAATTGAAAAGGATCAAGGTTCAACAACATGTCAAAGTGGTAATAATACCATCAGTGGTAAATATTGAAGCTCATTGGAAGGTGTTTGAAAATGACAAATAGATTGCATGTTTCTTGTAGCAAGAAGTAGAGTTCTCTTCCCTCAACCAAAAAAATTATAACATCAATATGTGGAGTAGATTGTTCAATTAAGGTCCAATAATATTCTTAAAGGGATAGCTACCCTAGAAGGCCTCTTTAATGAGGGAATACATATGAGGAAGGATAAATTAATGATGTTAACTAATTAATAGAACTATGAGAGAGTTCTTATCTTTGAAGACAAGCTCCTTAAGATCGGGAAGGTAAGCACTAAAGCTGAAAGGCATTCTTTCTAAGATCTTTGTAAGGAATATGCAAACATATTTTCTTGGTAAATTAATGATCTAAGGATATTTGATCCAAAATTATGTCAACACACTATAGATCTAGAGGATAATGCCAAGCATATTAGGTAGAAGAAGTAGCCCATAAATCCCAATATTGAAGAGCTCATGAGAAAGGAATTAACCAAGCTTATTGAATCTAGGATCATCTTCCCAATCAAAAACTCCTCATGGGTAGCTAATATAGTACCTATTAGAAATAAGAGTTGGGAGATCAGACTATGTGTGGACTTAATGGATATTATTAAGCTCTTGTTTAGGATCATTACCCTCTACCATCTATGAAGTAACTCCTACAATTAGTTGTTGGTTCAGAATGTTTCTCTCTTAGATGGATATTTGGGTTATAACGAATTACTTGTGATAAAAGAGGAGTAGTACAAGACTACATTCAACATAAATTATGGGATATTTGTTTATTAAAATATTCCTTTTGGATTGTCTAATGTTGGGGCAACATGTTGACCATTTTTTCATGACCAGTTTGTGTTTTCTTTTAGTTATTTTCATTTCTCCCTTGCTCATTTTTTGTGTTTGTTCACTTGATTTGTTGTTTATCTTTTCCCTTCGACCTCTCTTGGTTTAGGCTCTTCTCCATTATTCTTTGCCTTTCCTCTTTTTTTTTTCATTCAAGATGTTTTTTTCCTTCAGGATTTTGTCTTAGCCTTTCTCATTTTGTTTTGACCTGAAGTGCCCTTCATAAAAGCTTTGAAGGGCCACTTCCCTTTGAAGTGCCCTTCAAAATTTTCTGAAGGAACTTTTTGTTGCCTTTTTTTTTCCAAGTGACCCTTTGGATTGTTTCCAAAGGGCAATTTATATCTAAGTGACCCTTTAGAAAATTTTTGATGGGAACTTCACCTTGTTTCTTCCTCCAATTGACCCTTTGGATTATTTTCGAAGGGCACTTTTCATCCAAGAGACCATTCAAAAAAAAATTGAAGGGCACTTTTGCATTGGTATTTCCTAAATTCTCATTCATATTTTATCTAAAGGGATATTATGTTTAAGTGCCCTTCAGAGTTTTTTATAAAGGTTCACTTTTGATTGTTTTTTCAAAGTTTACCCTTTGGGATTTTTATCGAAGGGCCCTTTATCTATAGCCTACCCTTCACAAAAGTTTTGAAGGGCCATTTCTTTTAGAAATTACTTTCCAATTTTTTTTGAAGGGACCTTATGCCCCTACTCAAATTTTTTTTAAAGGACACTTTCCCAAGTGTCTTTTAAGAGAAGTTACTGAAGGTAACTAGCCATTACCAAGAAGCCAAAAGCAAAATTCTTAAAGGAATTCTTTCAAACAAATTATCTAAAGGAATTACTTTGGGAAATTTTCAATGAATAAAGACCTAAAACAATAAGCCTGAACCAAATGGATTCCCATGATGTGTCACAAAACACCAATTTTGATGCTTTCAACTATCCATTAGGGTTTGAAGACATGACATGTTGTAAGATGTCAAATTTAGGGTGACCAACTAGCCATTGGGTTCACATTGGTGACGTGCCACAGAACATAAAATTTAATTAACTAACTATTGGGTTACAACTTGGTGACATGTCATAGGATGTCAAGTTCATGCCTAAAGTCTTCAAGTAAGAAGTAAAGCCATTCAGAAAACTTGAATGACTCTATAGTGCAAATTAGGATTTATCAAAGGATTTAATTATAAATTTTATAAGGAACCTTAAAGAACCTAAAGGAGCAAGCAAGGATTAGAAGGACTTAGAAAACTTGAAAGGGTCTTAAGAAAAGCAAAATTAGTTTTTCAAAAGATCTTTTCTTATAAAATTTTATATGTAGAAGCAATCAAAAAAACCGAATGGGTCTACAGTGCAAATAGAGATTTGTCAAAGACTTCACTTATGAAGTTTCATAATTCATGAGAAATAGAAACCATAAAGCAATAAAATTAAATAAATCCTAGAGCCTAAATGTATTATCAAGCACAAGTTATAATTTCAAGGCTACTTAGCTAAACAAGCTTGGCCCAATGAAATGGTTCATGATGAATGATCAAGCAAATCAAAAGCTACCACCTGACTTGTCAGAGATAGATGGAGGATGATCCATAGGTATACATGCCAATAAATTAAATGAATTATAACCATGATCAAATTCATTCCTTGAGGACCAATCAAAAGAGAAGGATAAAGCCAAACTAAATCAAAGCAACTTTTTCATGCCATTATGAAAATAGACAAGACAAGGAGTGATTGGGCGCTGAAAGAGATTTCTAATAGGTGGCTCCATTGATAATGACAATTTTTGGTGCCTTCCCCAAGTATCTCATTTTTTTTGGAAGCCATTGGGATGAATCTTTGAGGGGCAATCAAAGGGCATTGAAGATAAGGACTTGGATCAAACAAATTGCCAAAATAAGTGTCTTTGGCAGGGTCAGTTGTAGCCAAGGATGGCAATCTCTAGTATAACTAATTTAATTCCTTTGGCACCAAAGGGGTTCCCTCTTATTCCTCTCTTTTCTATAAATAAGACCCTTGTGCTATTTTTAAATCATCTAGAGATAGTATGATGAAGCCCTACTATTTTGTTTTGCCATTTTCTTGCCTTTGAGCAAAGAAACATTAGTCTATCCCCTTTTATGTTTTGGATATTTTCTTGGGTATGCAAGAGATAAATAATGACAATAGGTGATGTTTTATCCTTCCTTCCTTTTTCCTTCATGCTTTTGATCAAAGATTCAATCCAATAGGTCATGTAGAGTGCATTTTATTTATATGATACTTTGCATGTGTAACCCTTTTTTTGGAATATACATGTTATTTTAGTCATTTACCTTGTTTAATCTCATTCAAATTTATCTCTACATTGAAATACTTATGTTGGAATCTTCTAGAGCTTGAGGTATAGACTATATTCTATTGTATTTTACATAAGTATAGGCCATACATGTGGATACCAATTCTTGGTGTATCACAATTTTAGACTAGGCTTTTCATTTATACAAACTTCTGACTCTTTTCATTCATACAAGTTGGTTCAGTAGTGTTATTGCATAAAAGCTAATACAAGGAGCTAGCCCTTTAAACATATAGGTTCATTTCCACTTATAGGCATACCCATAGACCTAAAAATGTCTTGACATTGTCCAAATCTAGAGGAGGCCTAAACAACACTCTTCTAGTGTACAATATTTAGAGATAACAATTCTAGCACACCTGATGGGACTAAGTTTTATTACTATGTCAAGGCACATGATGGTCTTGATAGGCCTAAACTAGTATGAATCCCCTCAACCTAGCACTTGGTAACTCCAAAAGGGTGTGAATCCCTAGTTTTAGACTAAGTTTTATACATTATCCTACATGGTCCTCAAAAGTTCCTCAAGATTTTTTGACCAAGCCCTTTTAGCTAAAGCTCTTCCTAAAGAACAACACCCTAAACCACTCCTATCCCTATTAAATCCTTGGCAAGGAGGTTTTGGGGAAAAAGAGGAATAGGTTGAAGAAGTTCAAGGAGAGGAAGAAGTTGAAGAAGATGAATAAATATAGGATCAAAGAGAAAGAAGAGAAATGGGGGAAAGAGGAGAGACGAATAGACATTAACCCTCCCCTACTTTTAATACCCAAAACCCAATAGAGCTTCCTGCTTATGACCCCATCCCTTTGAATTCTACCAAAAATCTTCATAGTTTAGATGAGGATCATCCTATTACCCCATCTAAACATATTAGAGACATCTATAATTTTTACAGTTTCCATAATGTTACTAGGGCCAACATAGCCATTAGGCTGCTTGTTATGTCTTTAAAAGGCAAAACACTTAATTGGTATAGAAAATTGGAAGGGGGCTACATTACAGGTTAGGATGGCTTTGGAGACTTATTGGTGACAAGATTTTAAAATAAGAGTGATTAGGCTTCCCTAATACTCAACTGAATGTAATAAGAAGAGGTCCAAATGAATATATGGGAGATTTCAATGAGATATTTCAAAGAGCATGGTATAGGCTGCCACCAATCATGAGACATCCTCCTATCTTTGTGTTCCCAACATACATAAAATGTATTGGTATTGATGTTGCTATTGTGTTTTAGTCAATGGGAGGATTCACTCTTCTAGGTGCATATGAGCTAGCAATTGAGGCTAAAAATAACTTAATTCAAGATAGAAGACTTCCTCCAAGAGTTTTCATGCCTTTGTTGTCCTAAAATTTAGTTGAAGATCTAAGCATGTCACAAGTTCCCAATTCCAATGTGAAGCTAAGAGACTTTCCCAAGGAGGTGGATAACATTATGGATAAGGATGAATAACTTAGATCATCAAGAGCTCAACTCAGGCAAGCTCAATATCAAACAAGTGCTCCTCTTAATGCCCAATACTATCCTCAACAAGGATATAGAGATATATACAAATATAAATATCAAGGGAGAGGATAAAATCACCAAGGTTACATTATGCATCCCAATGCATATAATCTAAATTCTACTCCTCCCATAAAGGTTGGTGTTCTAATTCATGCAAATCTAGTGTAAGGAGAAGATCATGTAGACCAATGGGAGAAGCCTCAAGGTCATTTTAAACATGATGATGGAGGAAACATATATGATTTAATTACAAAAGAGGAAGATACTCCTTACATGATAATAGAAGAAGCATGTCCTAGCCAAAGGGATAATCATGGAGAAGGTAACAACCTAAGTGCGGGAATGATGAATCTTCAAGTAAAAGATGATTTTGTGTTGACTCAAAGAATGTTAATTTTAGCCAATAGAAGGGCCAAGAATATATCATTCATATAAGGTGAGGAGCCATGAATATCTCCAAGTGATGCCTCTCCAAGGCCACAAAGAGTTAAGCAAAGAGTTGCACCTTCTATAAGCCATGTTCTTAAAAAAAATCAGAATGTAAATGTGACTATGAAGATTACAACATAGTAGCTATAGCTCCTTCATTACCATCAAAAAGGAAAGAGAAAGTGAATTCTCCATATCTAAATATTTTGGACTAATTGAAAATCACTAAGACAAGCATATCCCTTTGGGATGTTCTACATATGCCTAGTCAAAATGAGCTTTTGCAAAAGTAATTAGCAAGCATAAATGTGACTCCTCAATCTTGAAATCATCATAGTGTGGCTCTCACAAATTATCCAAATCATATTTTGAAGAATTATATTAAATCTGAGAATCCTCCACCATTCTACCTCACACTCATTGTTGTAGATAAGTCAGTCCACAATTGTATTATGGATAGTGGAGCAAGCACTACTATTATGCGTAAAGTAATGGATGATAAGCTAGGTTTGCACTATGAGCCACATAGTAAAGGCAAATTATAACTGGATGGAACTCCAAAAAAGATGGTAGGATTGGTTAAAGGTCTAAAAGTGTTTTTACATGGCTTCCCAAGCTTCCCTATCATGTATGATATTGTGGTGGTGGACCTTCCAGTACACTTTGCTATATGCTTGTCAAGGGACTTTATAGCCAAGATAGGAAGATACCTTTATAATGATTGTTCCTTTCTATCTTTCAAGACAAGGTATGGAAATAAGGTAACCATAAAGACTCAACCCTTAGCAAGGTTGTACATTGAGCCATACTTGGAGATAATGACAAATCAAAATTGTCTAATCAACAAAGAGGAAGAAATAATCATGGATGGTGAAACATCTTCTCCTCTTGATGGTATTTATAACCTCTATCTTGAAAAGTACAACACTAAAACACATGGCCTTGATCCTTACACTTTCATTGAGGAGATTGATTTGGGATTTTATTGCATGCATGAAGAGAATGCCCCAATTACTTCACTCACTAATGAAGATCATGAGCTTGATGGCATGTGGGAAATGTTATTTTATGGTTCAAATACCAATGTAGGCATAGGAGATGGTTTCATGTTGGTTTTTTCATTAAATAGTAATTAATATTGTTCTTATAGGTTTCACTTCAGCTACACTTGTAATGTGGTAGAATATGAAGGCCTAGTTCATGGTCTCTAATGGGCAAAGAGGAGAGGAATCAAGATTCTAAAAGTATATGGAGATAGTGGGTTGGTCATTCATCAAGTAATAAGTCAATCTATAACCAAGAACCCATTTCTAAAGTCCTACTATCATAGGGTATGGCATCTACTTGAAGATTTTGATGCCTTCAACATCCATCCCATACCAAGAGACTTGAACCAGCATGTTCATAGATTAGATGCAATAGGAGCATGCATTGACTTGGTTACTGATGTTAAACAAGATAAGGATAAAAAACTCATCAAGATCATTGTGAGACCTTGCATTCTAGATAATAAGTGTCATGGAAAGTATTTGAAATTGATGAACATATTGCACACTTCTTGCAAAATGAGGCAAGCTTCTCTTCAAGAAATCAAAGGAAGTCGCATGATCATTATGAAGAGAAAATTATATAGGTGAAGACAAATAAAATAACCAAGGGGATGCTTACCTTGGAGAGTGTCTTTAATGAGGATGATTAAAATAAGAACCAAATAATGAGCATGTCAACAAAAGAAGAGAACTATGAGAGAGGTTTGATTTTCAAAGATAAAATTTTAAAGATTAGCAAGGTTTGTTCTCCACTGGAAAGGCAAGATTTTATTACATTATGCAAAGATTTTTATGACATCTTTACTTAGGAGTACAAGGAATTGAAAGGATTTGATCCAAGTTTATATCATCAAACCATTGAGTTGGAGCATGGAGTTAAACTAGTAAGATAAAAACAAAGGCCTATCAATCCCAAGTAGAAGAACTATGAAGAAAGAGTTGACCAATTGATTGAGTCTAGGATATCTTTCCTATCAAACACTCAACTTGGGTAGCCATCTTTACGTTGGTTTGAAATAATAATGGAGAAATTATACTTTGTGTAGATTTTCATGATCTAAATAAAGTGTCTCTCAAGGATCATTATCCACTCCCTTCCATGGAACAAATTTTGCAAGTTGTTTTAGGTTCTCAATGTTTCTCACTTCTTGATGGTTATTTAATTTATAATCAAATATTGGTAAATTAAGAGGATAAATTTAAGACAACCTTCATCACCAATTAGGAGGCCTTTGCCTACAAAAAGATTCCATTTGGTTTATCCAATGTTGGAGCTACATTTCAAGGGACAATGGACATGGCTTTCAAAGGTTTGATCAATAAGTTTTTACTTGTTTACCTTGATGATATAACCATTTTTTCAAAGGATGTTGTTGATCATATGTGACATCTAAGGCAAGTGTTTGAGAAGTGTAGAGAGTTTGACATATCCATTAATATAAAGAAGTACATCTTCGATGTCCATGAAGGTAAACTTTTGGGTCATGTTGTTTCAAAAGAAGGCTTATCTATTGACCCTAAATGGATTAGATCTATTCTAGGCTTGTCTTTGCCTCAACACAAGAAAGGGATGAAAATTTTATTGGGAAAAATAAAATTTGTAAAGAATTTTATCCCAAAATTTTCAACTATGATAAATCCTATCACAACCATGATAAAAAAGAACCAAGTTTTTACTTGGACAAAATAAGGTAAAGGCAGCTTTGAGGCAATCAAGAAAGCAATTACAACATCTCCCACTCTCTTAAATATAATTTTTTCTAAATATTTCATACTTTATAATTTTTCTAACCTTAACACAGTCTCATCTATGCTTACGTAA
>JARHVA010000191.1:1795000-1915000 GCA_037957365.1 Torreya grandis
TGAGTTGTATAAAATTAATATACAAGATAAAATTTCAATGAATGGTTTGGAATAATGGTATAGTCTAAAACGGTAATTAAAATAATAGGTCAATGAGTTTTTTCCTTATTAGTGGTCTCATAATTTTTTAAATTGTGTAATACATGATTATAAAAGAAATTAGGAGCATTTTAATACAAAGATTTTGTTTTTTTAAAAATTTATTGGATGCAAATGATATCTGGCAACCAATAAAAAGGAGCATCCATATAAATCTTCAGCCCCCTATTGCTTCCCACCCCTCTAAAACTTCTCCCTAAATAATAATTGATCCTATTTTTAAGGTGAAGATTATTTTAAAAGAAAATTTTTAATATATAATGATGCATGGGACCTCTCTACTCAATAATATAAAAGCATGAGGGAAATGTTTGCCACCCCAAAAAATGAATTTCAACTTAGTCTAAAATGGAAATAGTTCAACTAAAATAATAATAACCTAAAAGAAGGAAAATTTTACTTTTTAATTCAGTCTAAAATGGAAATAATTTCTAGTATCCCAAACAGAGCAAACAGATGAATGATGTAAGGAGATAGAGACATGGTAGAATAAATGAAACCCTCTTACATTAGAACACTTATTTATTATGATTATTTGTTTATAGTTAATAAAAAATGTCTAATCTCCCCTCACATTCACCATTTAGGTCACTATTGAATACAAGTGAGCGCTAAAGAATTTGAATATCTACCATTTCATTATCATGACCATTTAAAAATAAAAATATAGGTTTATCTAAATCTCATTGATTTCATAACTTAAAGTAGTAAATAATGAATAAAATGGTCATGTAAAGTGAAACAAATCACACGTTTTAGATAGAGTAAAATAATACATTAAATAGATTAAATACCTAACAAGAAGGACCTATAAAAATGATAGTAAAAATTTGGGTCAATGCTTAGACCAATAACATGATAGTTAGCCTAACAATCAATAAAATTATGTTTTTTGACCCTCTAAAGGGAGATAAAAAATTAAAAGAGAAAAAAATGGAAAGAGAAAAAGACAAACTTAACAATAATTTCAAAGCACATGGGAATTTTGAATTCTATAATAATTTAAGAGTTTATATAAAAATTTGTAACATATAAAATTAGTTTTAAAAATATTTATATATTTAAACATATTAAACATTTAAACATACATTATTTAATAAAAATATTTAAACATAAATAAAAATAAATAATAAAATCATATAGTTTTTAAATATAAAAATATTTAATTTTTTTAATTGTTTGTTATAATTATTCTCATTGAAAAAGTTTATTTATATTTATTCATTAAATTACCAGATTAAATTGTCTAATAATGATTTGACTCCTTAATTCTTATCCCCCATAGAATACCTTTGAGATAATTTAATTCATCAATTCAAATACTTATGAGAGTGAGTCACCTTTCTTGAATTTATAAACTAATATTTGGAGACAAATTCAACTCCAAAATGTTAATTAAAATAAGTGACACAAAATCGTAGCTATAACTCAAAGACCTCTAGTGAAAGGATTTTGTGGGGTTATCTAAATTATGGTTATGTGAGGGCATAATTAGTCTACACCATGCCAATCTATAAACATTAAATTTTCATTTATGACAATAAGGTGTTATATCTCAATACAAAGTTAGGGTTAAACATTTCGGCCAATAACATAAATACTTTAACTTTGAAACCCAATATTGGGGTTGAAAATACATGGCCAAATAACATCCATGTAAAATCAATTAAATTTAAATATAAAAATGTAAGCCAAGAAACTTTACTCCTCTTTAAAAAATATTTCAATACAAGAATCACAAAAACATCATTTATCAAGATTATAGATATTATATTACTAATGAAACACATGATTTAATTATATCTCTTAGGAAGATTTTCAAGGGCACTTTGACCATTAACTGGAACATCCCAAGATGATAAATGTCATTTTAGCTAACTTAGAACACTAATTATATAGTATTTCTATATATAGATCTTCCATTTATAGATTGTATCTAAATGTAGATTTGTATAATTTAGGGAATTTCATTCCAATAAAATAGCAATAGACTCATTTGGGAAGATTTTCAAGGTCATATAAATGATTAAATGGTACATCCCAATATTATTAATTCCAGTTTTAGCTATGGATTCATTTGAAAATCATTTCTAAGGCATTATAATGACTAATTGGTCCATTCTATGAGGATCAAGATCATTTATATCTATCACAAGAACACTTTTTATTTATATGGTATGTCTATAAATATATTTCCATATATTATTATATATACTTAAATATTTTTATATATGTCTTTAGGTATAGATTTGAATTTGAGACAAAACCTTGTAAATCAAGGTAAAAGAACCAAGATTGGGATTTTTCATAATCCTCATTATAAATGTTTAAAGTATTGAAGGAAAAAAATTCTCTCATCGATAAGAAAACCTAAAAGGAATCAAAATTATGTTCTTGATTCACAGTATGCCTTGCATAATCCTATTACATTATAGGTATCATTTCATCCCTTGCCACCATACTTTATGCACTAAAATTTCATACGTATGAGAAACAATTGGGTGACTCTGACCATGATCAATAAATGAAAATCCTTACATTAAAAAATATAAATTTTTGGTCCACTACATTAGCCTCATCCAATACATGAAAATTTAAGATCAAACCATCTTAAAAAGTTAATCATAATGAACCAAAATGTGATACTAATCAAACAGTGAACATGGTAGTGACACATCGAGTTATATTAAAAAATGCATCATAAAAATAAATTACTAGATTCACAAAGCCTTCAATGCCTCTTATTACAAACTTGGTTAAGTGTCAAATCATATCTCTCCCTACATCTATAAGTAACCCTTGGGCATATTTAGTCAACCCCTGACTTATATGAGTCCCAACTAATTACACTTGATGGGTCTCTTGCCATGGGGTTTAGATGACATACAAGGGATCATCTAAATTATAAAACTTTTAGTAATCTACTACAAGACATACAATGAAAATTATAGAAGTTAAAATACAGAAATATAAGTAAAATTATCATCATGGAACTTTGGAACCAATGGTAATGATTTTGAAATAATAGGCTCTTATATAATAAGTGGATTTTTATCCACATTTTTTGAATATGTAACATAAGAAAATTATCTAATAAGGATTTGACTCCTTAAGTTTTATCCCTCCTAAAATAATTTTGAGATAATTTAATTCACCAATTCAAATACTTATGAGGGAAAGTTGCCTTTCTTTAATTTACAAACTAATATTTGGAGAGAAATTTGACCCTAAAATGGTAATTAAAATAAGTTAAAAAAAATTATACCTAATAAAGAAAATACCTCTTGGGAAAATATTTTTTGTGCTTATCTAAATTATGGTTATGTGAGGGTATAAATAGTTTACACAATACTAATCTATGAACATTAAATTTTCATTCATGACAATAAGGTGTGATATCTTCATGCATAGTTTGTGTTAAAGATTTAAGCCAATAAATAAGTACTTCAACCTTGAATCCCAATAATGGGGTCCAAAATACATGGCCAAATCACATCCATGTAAAATCAATCAAATTTAAACAAGAAACTAAGCCAAGCAACTTTACTCCTCTAAAAAAATATTTCAATACAAGAATCACAAAAACTTTGTTAATCAAGATTATAAAAATTATAAATGAAATAGAAGATTTAATTATATCTCTTGAGAAGATTTACAAGGGAATTTTGATAATTAATTGGTACATTCCAAGATGATCAACACCATTTTCAGCTATCTCAAAACACTTACTATATATATTATTTCTATCTGTAGACTTTCTATATATAGATTGTATCTAAATGTAGTTTTGTATAATTTTGAAATTTTCATTCCAATAAAATAAAATCAAACTCATCATAAAAAATTATGCTTGATGAGTCTCATACCATGCATTTTGGATCACATCCAGGGGATCATAAAAATTATAAAATATTCAATAATCCTCTACAAAACCATATAATGAAAATTATAGAAGTTCAAATATGGAAATAGAAGTAAGATTATCATCATAAAAATATGGAACCGATGGTAATGATTTATAAATAATAGGCTCTTTCATAATAAGTGGAGTTGTATCCACATATTTGAAGATGTAACATTATTAATAATATATTTAGGAAGAAACAAGTGGTGGTGGTATAATAGTAGGTATAAACATTAGAATAGATAGTGTTTTTCAAACATATATGTCCACTTAAGGTTTTTATCATATTTATAAACCCAAAATTCTTCTTGGTCACTTCTAATTTTTTAACACCATTATAACAAAAGCATAATTACCAAGAAAAAATTGATCACCCATAACTAAGCTCTTTATCCAACAAATATAGATGCCTCCTTATTGAAATTAAGGGAGTTTTAATTTTGACATAAAGATTGTGTGAAGAGGATATCTCTTCACATGAAGAATGCAAGCCATCATAGACTAAAGCATTGCATGGTGATTCAGATCCTAAAAGATTTGTGCCCATAATTAATTTAGATGAACTTATTTTTACATCATCATGGGTTTGGAGTAACTAGTAGGTTTAACTACATATTTACACTCTTTCAATTCATATATACCCTCTTACCAATACACAAAAAAAATTATAATAGTTATTATATAAATATTGTCATATACTATATATCATAATATTTTTACATATTAAACTAATTAATTATATATAAATTATATATTTTGTAAAATATATTTTAATATTATTAAATATCATTATATTATATATTTCAATACATCTATATATTGTTAATGGTACAAAAATAAAATTATATTTTTAACAAGATTAAATTAATTTTTATGCATTTAAAGTATTATATAATCCCATTTAACATGAAAATGGGTTGATTTTTTACTTCATTTAAAAATCATATGTGGGAGGGGGTCAAAAATGCACTCATAGGTATGGATTTAAAACTCTACGATGGTTCACCATGTGCATACCATATGAGGTAGATTACTTAAAAGACCAAATATATAAAATATTAATATTTGGTATAAATTAAATTAAAATTTTCAATAATGTATTTGAATTTAAAATTACATATCATGAAACATTAATTTTGGTGTTGTAGATGACACTTGGCATGAGATAGTGGGTTGTAAAGTAGATGGACAATTAAATTTCAAGTAATGTGAATAATTAATTTTTCATCCCTTAAAACTTGGTTATAAAAATTATATGAACTATTAAATGACATACAAATTAATCTATATTCTACTTTACGGAATGACAATCAAATTTTAGTTAACCATGAGGTATTTGGAGCTAAAATTTGACATAGTCATACAAATTTTTTCTATTAAACTAATTAAAATTAAGATAAATTTTATTTAACACTAATTAAACTATGTTCTATTTATTAATGGTGAGTTTATTTCTCCACTCAAATCCTTTAGTTCATTTTGAAACAAAAAAATTTAGAAGTTTTCTAGTTTATTAAGACCAAAATGATTGCTTACTAACTTTAATTTTGAAGTTTAGTTCTGAGATGTGTTTCTTGGTAGATCTTTTTATAGATGAAAGTAATGTAAAGTGACCTAGAGAATGGTTCATTAGTTTATACAAATAATATTAGTTATTTTTTGACTTGTGTATACTATGACCTTCTTGGAAGTTT
Source organism: Torreya grandis (assembly GCA_037957365.1). Lineage (NCBI taxonomy): Eukaryota > Viridiplantae > Streptophyta > Pinopsida > Cupressales > Taxaceae > Torreya > Torreya grandis. Next base: position 1,800,698 of record JARHVA010000191.1, read on the forward strand.
TCTGTAATACATAGTAAGATGCATGTACTCATGCACCTATAGTCAATTTCAATTTTTTTCTTCTTATAGATGTTAGAAACTCTTTACTTTATATTATCAATTTGCTATTTCAGTATGGGATGAACATCCAATTTCAATATTAGATAGACTATTTTATTTCTTTGGTGTTCACTCATTTCTAAGAAAAAATAATATATTATTTATTTTCTTGAGGATCTTAGTTTCATCCAAGAATTCTTGAAAGTGTACATCTCTAACTATGGCTTGTAAATATGAGTTGTTTCATTTGATTAAGATTAAAAATAGTAATAAATGCCATATGGTTGTGTAGCATTGACTAAATTGTAGAATAAACGTGGGAAGTGAAAGATGAAGATAAAAAATCATAAAACCTTTTAACCCTCTTATAAATTGATCATAACCCCCATGTAATAAAGAGGTTTTGGTTGCACATATAATAGAAAAAATAGATATTGAGGAATTAATTAGGCCAATGAGGGATCCTCATTTAGCCAACCCCTACCATACGTCTTTGGAAAATACATTAGATTCATTATTATAGGTGAATTTGTTTAAATGGTAACATGTCAAATTGACAAATGGGAATTTTATAGAGAGAGAAGTAATTCCTAATATGATAAAAAATTGTTAGTGGTTAGTTTGAGAAATAAAAAATAAAAAATTGTTCATTATTCACTAATCCAAAAACTAATGTGCCACTTCCAATGTAATTCAAACATTTTCTAATACATTACTGCCACAATAAATTGATGAAAAATAATTTTTAGGATTAATGGTGGATGGTTTATGATGTCCCCCTAGCTTCTAACAATAGTGAGATTCCTTTATATTTTTTTAGGAAAAATTATTTAAAGTTTAATATCCTAAATTATATTCAATATTAATTTTATTTTAAAGAGTTTTAGGGCTAATAAAAAGGTTTTAAACAAGATAGATTGGGTGTATATCATGTGCCTAATCAACCTATCAGAATCTCTATCAAATAACCACTTTAGCTTGAGACAATCCCCTCTATAGTGAAGGATATTGTAGAGATTGACTATTTGCATTCACTTAAGGAATTTTATGACACCATCATGTAATATATTATCTAATTTTCCCATACTAGTGCTTATGAAAGTGGACATGGAGATGGTCCAACAAACACTACTACTCAACCACACTAATGTAGATCCTATGTTGTTATATGCACTGGAACTTAAATTAGATGAAGAGAATGATTTGATGTAAACAAATTATGGCGGTGTTTATAATTGAATATATGTTATGGTTTTGACTAATGATTTTTTAAAACATACATTTGGTTTAGAAATATTGCCTACACCTTTGCAAGTATCTTTTAAATTTGACATGCAATTTTTATTTGGGCCTATTAAATTATAAATAGTGTTTTAAATATAATAATCATTTTACATATAAATTATAATAATAATATGTATTTTTTTAGGTTTTAATAAAATACAATACCATCATTTTCCTATCCATATTGTGAACCATCTTGTAGCTCATATATTACTTCAACTACTTGGTTGATGTGTATATATAGAGATATAATTTTCAATGTTATAAGTTATCATTTATGTATATGCATGTAATTATATATATTATCAACTAATGATGATATCTTATTTATTTAATTATTGACCTCATTTTAGACTCATCCATATATATATGGGTAGGAGTAGGCATAGGTATTGATAATGTGATTTCATTTGTGCAACAACATACTAAGGTGTGAGTCAAACTTGTAAATTATATTTAAGTGTAAATATGGATTTGTTTTAATAAATTTCCTAACATAAGAAGCCCCATGTTCAAATTTTATATTCATTTAAAAATTATATATTTTAATACATACATATATACATTTAACCTTATTTTACTTATTTTATAGATAGTATTCTTTGAATTCCATTATTTTATTAAAACTCTGCACATAGATATAATCATAGCCTCAAATTATTTGATCAAAAGGCACATGTCATCAAAATAATCCAATCACATCCTTCAATAGCTTTATTATACTATGTCAATAATCATATAGAATATGGTTGGCCTTTAGTTGATTATGGATAATTCTTATGGGTCACATATGTCCACCATATCTTCTTGTGGTAGTATTGAGAAACTACAGTAATATTTTTAGTGCCTAACTAATGGCTTCCTATAATAATTTTAAGTAACTAGTGATTTTTTACTTCATATACATAATTTTTTTTTAATTTATTGTATTCACATTTATGGAGAGGCATGGAATTGGATGGATTCACCATAGAGTGACACTATGATAATTATATTATGCGATGTATTAGTTTATTGTATTATAATATGGATATGGATGATGTTTACCAAAAAAATTAATTTTCCAATACTACACAACCATATAGTATTTGTTTCTATTTTTATTATTATTCAAATGAAACAACTCATATTTACAAGCCATAGTTAGAGATATACACTTTTAGGAATTCTTAGATGAAGCCTAGATAACTATCACTGTCAATGGTTTGTGGTTATTTAATTTAATATCAGGGGTACATGAAGTAGTCAAAATTATAATAAATATGAAATATGTTTTTGAACATTTGATTGTAGTTTAAGTGAAATATATAAAGATCTCTTAAAATGCATGCCAAGTTATTAAATTTGATTTAGAGGTGGAATTGTGTAAAAAAATTGGAATGGTTCATTTTGATAAATGGTAGAAGGGTTAATGTTATTACTATGTTTGGAGGATAGAAACTCATATAGAATAAGAGAGATTTATACTCATATATGTAATCATAGGAATTTGAATCAAGAGAGGAGGTTAGATCAAGTATTAGTTTTCATATAAAATAATGAAATAAACACACTAACAAGCATAACATATCTAAGTCTAGATCATAGGGGGAGCTTAGTGAAAAAATAACAATTGAAAACACAAATAAAATGTAAAATAAAAAAGATATCTTACCTTACTTGAATTATCTAAATGATGTGTTCATTGAGCTTTCTTGGCTTGTGCTTAAAAAGTCTCCGGAAATTGAAGTTGTGTGGCTCCTTATTTCCTTGACACCATAGTTGGCTTGGCTTATTCTTGATGTAGCTTGATAGTTTGGCTTATGATTTTGGAATGATAACACTATTTCTTGTAATATTATCATAAAACTTGCATTATAACTTTAATCTATCCAAGCTCTCTAAATGAAGAGGAAAATGCTTATATTTATAAGTTTAGAAACTAATTGTAACTCAAGGTGAGTTAGAGTGTATTTAATGTTTAGAATAGATTCAAACCTAATCTAAGTGATTTAATTAACCCAAGTAGAGTTAAAAAGTGTCAAAACCTCATTATTATCAATTAATAGGCATGAGTGAAATATGTTAGGATATTTGACAACTCATAAAAAGATAATTATGAATTCCTAGGATATTCTTGATTTTTCAATTTCCCTTTTTTTAGAATTTCATTAATTACACATGGATAATTCAACCAATCTTTTAATTTGATTTAGAATTTTAATTAATTATGTTTAGTATTTTATCATTTCTAATATTTGATTTAATTCATGTGTGCACTTGCCTTAATTAATAGGTCTATAGGCCAAATTGCATGTTGTAATGTCATTGAATAATTAAAGATGGATATATGAGAGGTTTTTGTTGTTTATGATAGGATACCCTAATTAGGGTTATTCTAATAGGATTTTGAGCTTTGAAAATTATTTCAAAAGCAAATTTAGGAACTTCAGTGATTCTTAGGCTTAATTGAAGATGCTTAGAAAGAATCAGTCTGATGTCTAATTGGATCTATTGGTGGCTAATTTTAGGTGTCTAGAATTTTCCCTTATTTGGGAAGGCATTATAAGTTGTAATCATAATAACATCTTTTCAAATAATGAAAAGGTATTTTATGCTTTTGAATTCAATGGTAATGGATGAAATGTAGGTTCCCCCTTGAAGGAGTGGTTAGAAAAGGGGTCGGTCAATGATCCCTCAAAATAATGAAATGAGTGGACCAAAGAGATAAAATGAGGTGGAAGGGATTAATTTACCCAAAGGTGGTTATAATCAGTGGAATATAGAGCTACCATAGTGAGGGTAGTCAAATAGGATGATTTTCTCATAGATGGTTATAATCATTAGCATAGGGGGGATAAAAAAGGTGATGATTTGCCTAAAGGTGGTTAGAATCACGGAAAAAGGAGTAAGGTAATAAGAGAGTAATTTTACCAAAGATAGTTATAATAAGTTAAAGGATAAATAATGAATTTCCCATAGTTGGTTATAATCATTGGCTAGATAAAAACATGCCTTAATCAGATAGAATAAAGAGAATGATTTTCTCAAAGATGGTTATAATCACTAACCTTCAAATGGATGGAAACACAATGATTTTCCCTAAAGGTGGTTAGAATCATTAGTAATGCAAGTGGGATCGTATATAATTATTTACCTAAATGTGATTATAATTAGTATACCTTGATTATGGTAAATAAGTGGGATGATATACAATGATTTGCCTAAAGGTGGTTATAATCATTAGTATCCCATTTATGGAAAACAAGTTAGATGGTATACAATGATTTGCCCAATGGTAGTTATAATCATTAGTATCTTGATTATGGAAAACAAGTGGGATAGTATGCAATGATTTACCCAAAGGTGATCATAATCATTAGTATCTTGATTATGGAAAACATGATATGGAATGATGATGGCAAATGAGAATAGAGGATAAAAATGAGCCTGGTTAACCTTATAGTAGGAATATGCTCATTTAAACTATTGAAGAAATAAAATTCTTTTGTTGATTAATTATTCTATTTAGGGTATGATTTGGATTTGATCATGAATGTTGTTGATGCAAAGGAAATATATCATTATTGCATTACCATGTAGACTCTATGAAGCTAATTTTTGTTATAACACATGACGTTAGTCATCATGACATAAAGCCATGATGACTTGGTCAAAATATACATAAGGACTAAAATGTGATACACTAAACAATTGAAAATAATGTACCAATGATAAAAATGGTGATGATAATGTTGACATATGAATATGGATGGATTAAATAATAATGCATAAATAATCACCCAATGAATGCATATAGACTAAATCAAGGCACAATAATAAAGCAAATAAATAGGAAACTAAGACAACAAAGAAACAAAACACACAAAAAAAATAAAGAGAAATAATATTTAGGTGGAGGTACTTGCATTATCATTTTTATTTTTAGAAATGTTACACTATTTTATTTTTGGTTGCAGATGTATTTTCCCCTTAAGGATACACATTGTCATCAATTAAAAATAATGTTTTATTAAGTATTGGTGCAATAAAAGGAAAATACAGTTTAATTTATTTATCTCACTTACATACTGAAGAAAATAAAGTTAAGACACCCTCATGGCCTATAATTGAAAAATGGGAATGGAGTATAGTTTTATTTATTTTTATTTGATCAGGTAAAAAGTACATGTTTTTCAAGGACCAAGTGTAGTTTGATGAGAAAGTAGAAAACATCTTAATGCAGAAAAAATAGATAATTTTACATATAATATATTAGGGTTGAAGTTAATACCTAAACCATCTCATTGGGGGATTGACCTTGAGGTTAAATGATGTGAACCTACAAAATTGAGATTAAAAACAACACCTTGTAATAACATTATATAAAATAAAACATTAAAATCATAGTTCTTGTCACATGTTTGGTTATTTAGGCATGAAATCAAACTATAAATGTGAGTACAATATAATCAATAAAGATAATTACCAAAAATAAAAAGCTTTTGAAATATAATGACTAGCATATATTTGAAAACTTACTAAAATGCATTCATTTGTGCATTTTCTATTTGTGAAATTTGAGTTATAGAGTTGTTGTCACAAATTTGAGAAAAAGTGCAGTCAAATTGATGACTACAATGAAATTATGGAGAATATACTAGTGGAAACAAGAGTTGGGTAGGCATGATTTAGTTTTATTAATTTTTACAATTTTCCCCTATTTTTTAAAAATTAATTGAAAATGCACTTAGAGTCAGTGAATTTAGAAATAAATTTCATGAATGGGATTGGGGATTGGTTAGTCTATGAATATGTTAACATTATTTAATTTTGGTTAAAAATTGGGATTTTTAGACATTTTTTAGAATATGCATAATTAACATATGGAACATTTAGTGTCAGTATGAAACATTGGTCTCCACAACCAATGGTTACATTAATGTAACTATTAACTATTTTGACCACAAGTCAAATTAGGTCAACCCCTATATGATAAAACATGATATAGGTGTCTATTAGGGGGTAAAATGTGTAATATGGTCCACATGAAGTCATTCAATGTGTATTTAGCCTTGATCATGTTCATTTTTTAGACCTTAGTATCATTTTATGTCACATATGGTCATTTTGAGTCATTTATGGGACTAGAACAATTTTCATATGAGGAAAAGTGTTACAAAGAAATATTCAACATACCCTATGTTAGAATATGTTAGAGGAACTATTGTAAAACTTATATTTATAGGTGTTATGTTGAAAATAAGAAGATTAAGTAGTCTCATTTGGTTTTCAGTTGTTGTACAACTTATGGAATATATTGGGAATGTGGAATGACTTTTAAAGTGACTCTTTAGGTCCTATAAACTCAATTATATGCTTGTTCATCTTTTAAAAGATAAACAGGAAAAAAAAATCATGTTTCTTCTATCACTCTACTTTGTATGTAAAAATGGTCAACTAGTTTTAGTCTAATACGAACTATAGGAGGTGAGTTGGATCAAGTTCCTTTGGTAGATGATTAAAATCCTTGTATAATTCAAATACATGAAAATGTTCAAAGGATTATTTGATTTTGGTCTATGAACCTAGTTGATTCTGGTATAATTCAAATACATGAAATTGCTTAGAGTGTTAGTGATTCTTTTCTACCTACTCATTCCCATAACCTTTAGTTTCCTTATGTATTTGGATTGGTACGAGATATTATAGTTATGTACATTTTCTTGGAGAGGGTGACCATTATTCTCACATGATTTTGAGTCATGTTTTCAAGTTTAAAATTCAAATAATGAGCATAACTATTTTAATTTCCTAGTTGAGGGCTCTATTATTAATCTGTATACAAGATTCCATAAATAGTGGAGTTCAATTTTCTTATATTAGCTTTTAGATCAAAGGTAAATTAGTGTTTCATGCCTCTAATGGTCATGGTGATCACCTCTCCTTTCGAATTTAGTCTCAATAGTAGCCCTTAGTGAAGTGAGAATTCAAAATAATACACACAGTCAGTTTTCCTATTACTATAACCTAAAATCAAGTGTAAATAACACCTTAACCAATCATGTTGGTGGAAAAAGGATGATTTAAGATGGTGAGGAGTTTAAAGTGGAAACACTAAGTTTGAGTTATCCCAAAGGTTATAAGTTGGTTTTGAGAATAAATCTGACACACACTACCTTATATCCTACATCTTAACCTATAGGTAATTTCTTTTAGGAGCCTAAGTGTATTCATCAAGGGTATGAATGGTATGATATGAAGGTTTTTGAGCTCAATGGAGAACATTAGTCGGGTCTAAGGTCATTGAAAATTGTAATGGTAATAATGGTGAGGCTATTATATGAGTATCGACCTAGATCCTTGTTCTTATATTGAGAAAGTTATATTTGACAAGTCTTACCTTAAATTATTTGAAAAATGTCCTATTCATGCATCAGATCATCCCATGATGAAGTGTTTTTAGGTCTAGATAGGCCCAATTATTTACATAATGTAGCCCAAGAATAGAGATAGTTCCTTGACACGAAAGGAGGTTATTTGATCAAAAGAGGATAATGTGAACAAGTTTCCAATGTAAGCAGACTTCCACTATAGAGATTCAATGATTTTTGAAACAAAGAGAACCTTGATAATGCAAACCTATAGCATAATGATAATATTGGGGTGAAAACATGATCTCAAGGTGAGAAATAAGACCTTTTACATGTGAAATAATGCTAAAGCCTCAAATTTAATCAATGTCATTGAATTAAAATATTTTAACATAGGTAAAAACCTACAGGGGTCCCTTTTTCTCTCAAAATGCCACCTATAGTTTTATTGTAGACTGACAGTACATGGGGAAAAGGTAGTTTGAACATTGGGCATAGCCTAAGATAGGATTTAAATTAAAATAGCTATGAAGTGATCTAATATGATTCAAAACAAGAAGATCAATGTCTAAAACATGCACCTTCACCTTCAGGAAACCCCAATCTCTACTAAGACAAACACCTGGAGTCTACTATAGTTCTTGGACTAGGCTTAGTCAAGTGGACAGTACTAATGAGAGGATTCAAATAATTATATATTCATAAAAAATATAATCCAATCCTAGAGTGTTGATGAAATATCTCATGAGGTTCTCATACCAATAAAATAAGATAGAGACTGAGTTTAAAACTTCAACCTATAGTCACGTTCAAAGTCCCTGAATAATCATAGTCTTAAAAGCCATTTTTGAGGGATTTGAATAATTGAGTGACCTATGGTGTGATATAGACCTTAAATTTGGTGTTTAAGGTCATAAATACCTATTATATCATCCCATGATCTCATTTTTCCTTAAAAAGGGGTAAGTCTCCTCTATTTTATCTTAGACCCAGTCAAGGTAAATCTGCAAGTTTGATGCATGAATGATGAATGTATGGAAGATATAACTTAAAATGGTCCTAATATTTTGAATACAATTGAATTAGGACATGTAAAATGGTGTATAAAATTATGTATAAAACATTAATTCTTAGATGTGTTATAGGTCATAAGGTATAGTCAGGCCTATTAGGCCTAAAGCCCTAGGTCTACATTCACTTCTATGGCCATATGAACCCTATAATACAATTTTGAGCCTTAAATTGGAGGTATAAGTTTTTTTAAGAAATTAATTTATATAGGATCTACACAAGTTGGTCATTTTGGCCTATTCCCATCTTAGGGGTACACAAAATGCACTTAAGAACTCGATACGCCAATTTCTCTTACTCACAATTGTATAGACATATTACATGGTGACTCAAGGATTTGGGAATATTTGAGGAAGGTATTGAGATCAAAATTATTGACATTGTTTGGTAGTTTTAATGTATAGTTTTTATGAATAATCCCTAAGAACCAAAACCTAATAAAACCCTCCTTAAACCATATTTTTGACCCAATGGAGAAAACATGCTAGGAAATGCATTTAGGAAGGATAGTATGGATTTTAAATGGTTTTATACTTTTATAAGACTCTCTAAATATACATCACATCAAATTAATTTTTAGACTACTTATATGAATCAGGTACAAAATGGGTTTTTTTTCAAGTTTGTGATTATTGTATAGGTATAGAAGAAGATCAATAGCCAAGAATCATTAGATGGGGTCAATTGGGACCTTTTTTAACTCTCCATATTAATTTATCACTATATATTGGCATGGAAACAACTCTATTACACCATTCATCACAAAAATTCTTGGATAAAAATTTAAGATAAGGAGTGAATGCTAAGTGAGAGAGTGATAAGTCTATTTTGGAATGTTTTAATGTCTAATTAATGGAGTGAAAGGCATAAATACTCTAGACAGGTGTATTAACACCTCTTCCATATATTTTTTTGAGAAACAAAAGGATTTTTGGTGATAAATACAAATAGTGAGGCTAAGAAGGCTAATGAATGAATGTAGATGATGAGAACAAGTGTCTATAAGATGGATAGTAGTTAGGGAAACATCTGATTATTATCATAGTATGTTTCTAACCCCATAAGAGAGTGCATATGTTTCAACACTCCCTACTCTAGTTTCATGAGCTCAAGAGATACGTCATCATGGAGGTAGTTTTCAAGAAGCCCATTTGAGGACCCTATGCCACTATCAGGATTTTTTATACTTTAGATGGAAACTTGTCTAAGAAAACCTTACACTTATCTATTCTTCACTTCATTATTCTAATATGTAACTAGTCCTCATCACTTGACATTTATTCTTATTACCCTTGATATACTCTTACTCTCTCTCCTCTCACACACTCTATAAATGCAAGACATTTTAGATTTTAGAGCCTTGTCCATGTATGTGGAGAAGCCCTACTAATTTGACTACTAGTTTTTCCTTTTGAATAAAGATTTGAATTTGGTTTTGATGATACAATTCCTTGTCTAAGTGTGTGGAGTAGTGTAAAATTTGAATGATAAGTAGTAATCACCTATCCTTACCTTCATCTTACTATCTCATATTATGTGCAAGAAATTCATTCTCTACTAGGTCATATGGAGTTTAATCAGTGTCCTTATCTATCTCTAAGTGTAGGAAGTTTCATTAGTGTCCAATATTATGACTTTTCTCCTTTCACTTTGGCAAGTGCAGTACATATCACCTTCATGTTTGAAATACTTACGTTGGAGTACCCTAAAAGTTTAAAGATAGTCTCATGAACAATCCTTCATAGTAAAAATCATGTTAGTCTAGTGGATATCATTTTCTTGTATCACATTTTTAGTATAGGTTATTTTCATGTTACTTCTATCCCTTTTCATCCAAGTAAATAACTAGTATAGGTGATAAGAAATTAAATTCATATCTAGGGAGCTAGCCCTTAAACCTAGAGGTCTACCTCTATCATAGGCAACCCACAAGCCTAGATGTATTCTAATGTTTCCCAAATATTAGACTAGGATTTAATAACCAACTATAGGGTGCAAATTTTTGTGACAATAATTTTGGCATATCTAGTGGGACCATTTTTCTATAGGCATCTTGTTAAGATGAATTATGGTCTTGACAACATCATAGTTACATACAGTGTTCAACTCAACATTTGGTGACTCCATTCAAGGTAATATATAGTTTTAAACCATTGTTTTATTAGTTCTTGTGTTCATAATTAATTTTCCCTACTAGGTCAACATATAATAGAGGTTTCAATACTATAAATCCACTTCTTCAACCTCAAATTCCTATTTAAGTTCAACATCCTTAGCCTATCTTGACCTTTGAATAATAAGAAGACTTTTCAAGTCAATATATCAAGAGAGTGAAGAATATATTGAGGATAATATGGATAGGTATCATGCCTTCCTAGCCTTTAACATTGGAATTCCAATTCATCTTTATGTATACCATGATACACCCCCTAATGCTACTATGAGTGTTCCCACATTTAGTCATGAAGGTCATATTACCCCTAGTGATCATATTAGGGACATCTCAAATTTATTTATTTTTCAAAATATCACTAAGGCCAACATTACCATTACAGTCCTTGATAGAGGGTGTATCACAACTTGGGATGATTTTAAAGAGTTATTGACATCAAGGGTTGAAGATAAAAGTGATCACACATCACTTATTCATCAATGTAATTTAATTCAATGTGTTCTTAAGGAGATAATACATGAATTAAATGAGATATTCTACATAACTTGGCATAGGATACCTCATCCCATTATACCACCTACATTATTTTTGTTTTATACATATCTAAGGGCTATTAGTACTAACATAGACATCATGTTGTATTCCATGGATGGTTACACCTTAACCAAAGCTTATGACCTTGGCATTAGAGTTTAAAATGGCCTAATATAAGCTAAAAAGTTACCTCTAAAAGTATCCATGACTTTAATTCCAAATATGTCTACTGGTACATAAAGTGTTTCTCAAGTCCTAAGTGCAAATACAAAGTTTATAACTACCCTTAAGAAATAAGTAGATACTATTGAATAAGATGCAATGGTTAAGGCCTTAAAAGCTTAGTTAGGCAACCAAATATGCAAAATGTTGTTAATCAAAACACCTACCCATATCATCAACAAGGAAATAGGATCATACATCAAAAATATGGTAAAAGGAGAGGTCAAGGATAGCCTAACTTCAATAGTATAGATAATTCATATAACCCAACTTTCACCTCCAACATAAGAACCATGGTACTCATACATACTAACTTGGTGTAAGGAGAAGAATAGTAGAAATGCCAATTAATAGATGTAAATGAAGGTGGTGTTGGAATAATAATGAATGATATGGGGTGAATAAATATTCAATACTTTATAACTTTACTTTATCATTTAAGAACTATCAAAACAATATAGTGAACTAGAAGCACAAAAAAAGCCATCAGCATGAGATAAGAGCATAACACATAAAAAAATTATTTGAGTGGTAAGAATTCAAGGAAAATAAAACCAACTAGTGATTTGAATTTACTATAGTCCTATAATATAAACATCAATATTTAGTAAATCAAAAACTTTATTTGGAGTACCAACTGTAACTAGCAAAGCACCAACTTGACTAGGCTTTAACAAGGACCCACTTGCAAGGAGGCACAAACCTCCTATATGAATCAGCACAAAATCATCCACCTTAAAAATTTGATCACCTTTAGAATGATTTTTTTTATAAAATATATTATTATCTCCTGCTTCAAATCTTCACACACTTCTATCCTTCTCAATCTGGTCTCTAGCCTTCTCTCAATTAGCCCTCTCCTTGACTTGGTTAGGTTATATGACCTTCATAATAATCTATAGTACCCATATAATATATTAATTATAGTTTATAAAAAACATTTATAATGGTTTAATATACCTCCTTCATCTATTCAAAGTGATATCTCAGTCACTCAACTCTGTCAAACTCTAACTAGTCAATTAGGCCTATTAGGCCTTATTCTTATACTAGGATCATGCTCATGCAACTTTCAGTCAAAAATACACACTTTTAAAATTATATTTTAAATAAAATATTCCTTATTTCATTAAAAAAACATTATAATATGTTTTTCATATCATATAAGACCAAAAACTCCTTTTATGCCTTAAGGAGACCTAATTCAATTAGGCCTTCCTTATCACACTTTTCCCTTTAAACTGTTTGGAGCAGTCTCAAAATTATCACATGGAAGGAACATATAATATGAAACTAAAATAGGTAATTAATAATCTCATATTATTTCCATAACACATTTTATCTCCAATGACCACTTGAAGCATGCTATTACTACTCTTCACAATTAGGACTATGCATACCTAGAAAGTCTATCTTAAAAAACTAAAGAATAAACATAATTTTTCCAAAAAATCATGGAAAAAAATCACATATAATAAATATAACTAACCTAACGGTAATAAAATTTTATTTAGACTCCAAAACCCATGGGAAAATGACTCAAACCCTTCTCTGTAAGTAACCCACTTAGAACTGCCAACTAGCCTCAAAACATAGTCATGGAAACATGAACTTTTGACACCTAAAGGAAAACACTCAAGAAATTAAAATGGATTAAAATGATCTTAAATCATTATAAAATAAAAATCCAATAAAAATATCATAATATCTAATGTAAATATTGGTCTTGTAGACTAATCTCATGACCTCACAATACACAGACCTCACTGAGCATGACAAGTCAATTTGAGAGTAACTTTTTCCTATATAAAATGATCTCCAAATATTATATACAATATGAAAATGTATATTCATTCAATTTAATTAATCCATAATCTATTATAACACATCCTTAATCACCTTCTCACTTCCACCTAGTTTTCTTGTTATTTTCATCATTAGACCTATTATTGACTAGTCAACTTATATGACTAGTTTAAAACACTTGAGGGATATAAAATACTTAGAAACCACCATGTAAATAATATACAAGTATAAATATGCAAAAAATAATCCATTTATCAACTTTGACTTAGTCAAATCTAACTTCTATAATAAATCTCTGAGAAACAAGGCTTTTCTTATAGGGTCCATTCACTCACCTGACAAACCAATCATAGATGGAGGTGCCTAAGAGAGTTTTCTACATTATAAAAAAAACATAAATAGACATACCAAACTATTATTATCACTTTAAAACAAAATATATCACATGATATCACCATTAAGGTTCTTTAAGGGTTTAAACCATTTTCTAGTCTTAACAATCATTCAAGAAGCATAGCCCCTTATTCCAAAAACCAACGCTTGTAACATTGATCTAGGACCATTAAAAATATACCATTAATGTATTATGTTCCCATACATAAGTTAAACCTTAAAATTAACACTATAAATCTCTTCTTGGGTTGAGAACCCTTCATTCTGTGTATATGAGAGAAATTAAAACACTTTTTATTGATTTAACCTTCAAAATTTAACCTAAAACTTGGTCAAAATACTTGAAACAACATGGAAAATTTATATAAATACTCATATTTTCATGTTATTCTTATAAATAAAAATTCATACCCCATTAGGCCATGTTCTCTCGCTTTGCTCTCTAGGCCTTGACCTACAAGTCACATTAGGTCTTGAAATTAACCTTCTAACCATTGTATAAGATATTAACACCTCATATACAAACTTGAGAAACCTCTCTCATGATAAAAAACTATTATAAATGTTTTATATGCCTTTTCAACACCTCATGACACCTCATTAGGTCAGGTAGGGTCTAGAACTAGTCTAGTTATAGATTAGGTCTATAGGTCTTGCCCCTATAAGCTTACTTTGAGACTCTCATGAGTGATATAATGACTCATATAAATTTTTAAAATAACCTAATACAACATAATTGCCTCTTTACATCCATTTCACTAGGTTATTAAACTCATATACCTTCTCATAAGGTCTTACATGTTCCTCAAACAATGTCATACCTCTCAATGATGTTATTAAACAAGAACATTCTTAAATGACCTCATGAACACCATTATTAATAACCTTTGACATCAATGAGAAAATTAAACAATATAAATAATGATCAATAGTCTCCCCTTTTTCATTGATGGTAAAACATATTGTATTTTGATCATTCTCAACTCCCTATTCTAGACATTTTCCCCTTTTGAAATAAATGACAAAGTGATGTCTGCAACTCCTTTGATCACACTCCTTGTAACCATAATACTCATGACATAGGAATTATGAGATTATGAGACATATCAAAAACATGATTCCCCTATCTCCATGCATATATTCATGGATAAACTCACCTATTCTTGAAGATAATGAGCATGATTAGCTCCCTCTAAGTAATCAACTTTTTCAATGATTTGTAGGGGTAGGAATTACACCCAATTCTTATCTTAAGTGTTTAAATGTTACCCTTGAAAGTGGTTTGGTTAAGATGTCTACAATTTTATCTTATGTAGAAACATATTCAAGTTTGACACTTTATTCAATTACCATCTCTATTAGAAAAGTATACTTGATGGGAATGTGTATTATACTTGAGTGCATGATAGGGTTCTTTGAGATGCTTATAACACTTGTATTTTCATAGTAAATAAGGCTAGGACCATCATACTCCACATTGTAATATTTTAGGTTATATATCATCCATAGGACTTGAGCACAACATATAGCTACTACAATGTACTCAGTCTCAAAAGTGGACAAATATATTGATGGTTGATTTTTAATTATCCATAAAACTAGGAACCTACTAGGAATGAGTCTCCTCCACTAGTACTCTTCCTATCATCTATACTTTTTGGCTAATATACATTTGTGTAGGATATCAAATTGAACTCCTTAATTCTAAGATACCATAATAAATACTCTATAGTCTAATTGAGATACCTAAGTATCCTTTTGACTGCTTACAGATGATTCTCCTTTAGATCTACTTGAAACATTTCCACAAGATCTACTACTTGTGTAAAACAAAATTATAATCATTGACCTATATGTTGTCTAATTAAACTTTGAATTACATCATGTGATCATGGGTGTACTAATTGCCTTACAATCCTCCATCTCAAACTTCTTCAAAATCTCTCATTTTTTCTTAACTTGTGAGATGAATATACCTTTTTCATATTGAATTATTTGTAAACCAAGTAAGAATGATAGTTATCTTGGCATGGACATATCAAAATATTTATGAATCACCTTTGTAAAATCCTTTATCATGTTCTAATTATTTTTATAAAATATGATGACACCCACATAGACAACTACTATCAGATGAGGGTCATATTTTTCCTTGATATATAGATTGCTATCTACAAATCCAATTTTAAATCATTGATCCAATAAATACTTATCCAACCTAGCATACCAATCTCTAGGAGATTAATTTAAATCTTATATTGCCTTTTTCAATTTAAAAACATAGTGTTTTCATTTGATAGTGATAACCCTTTAGGTTACTCAATGTACACTTCTAGATTCCCATTCAAAAAGGTAGATTTGACATCCATCTAGTATACCTTGAATCCTCTGAATCCTACATAAGCTATAAAAAATCTGATGACCTCCAATATTTATATTAGTATAAAAGTCTCCTTAAAATATACTCCTTAAACTTGTGCATATCCCTTGCATGCCAATCTATCCTTGTTCTTAGTGATTTCTCCATCTTCATTAAAATTGTTTCTAAACACCCATTTTGTGCTAATGGCATTCTTATCTTTAGGCCTAGGAACTAGTTACCAAGTATCATTCTTCTCTATTTGGTCTAAGTCCTCATTCATATCAACTATCCAAAATTTTTCTTTTCTTACTTCTATAATACTCTTAGGTTGAATCTTTGATAATATAGCATCATTCTCTTGAGATAGATTACTTACCAGTCTTCTCTTTGTTTACATACCTACATTATTATTGCCAATGATTTGAGATTTATGGTGATCTCTTTGAATATATCTTGAGGGTCCTTTTGAATCCTATCTCTCTTCAAATTCTTCTTCCTCCTCATCAACCTTTATATTCTCCTCTTCACTCTTAAAGTCCAAATTATCTAAAGTGTTCTGACTTTGAGTGAGATTTCCTTGTTTCTTTAATCATCACATTGGTGCTTTCCACTATATTTTGTAGTCTCTTGTTA
The DNA here is from genome assembly GCA_037957365.1 of Torreya grandis. Taxonomy (NCBI): domain Eukaryota; kingdom Viridiplantae; phylum Streptophyta; class Pinopsida; order Cupressales; family Taxaceae; genus Torreya; species Torreya grandis. The sequence goes on from JARHVA010000191.1 coordinate 1,817,568, forward strand.
TAACATCTATATTTTGATCTCATTTATTAGAATCCTAAGAATATAACTTAATTAGATCTAGAATCAAACTTTTACAAGTCTTTAACATCTATTTTGATGAAACATTTTATCCCAAATACTCTAATGTGTTATACATTGGTAGGTTTTACCTTCCATAGTTCATAAAGAGTTTTATTTCCATTAGTCCTTAGCTATCCTCTATTCAAAATGTAGACAATAGTGATTAATTCCTATCTCCAATATCCATCAAAAAATATAGACTCATTTAGCATAGTTCTATCCATATCTTGAACTATCATATTCTTCCTTTCTACTACTCTATATTGTTGAGGGTTTTTAGTTATTGAGAAATCTATCCTTATTCCATAAACCGCATAAAATTCATCAAACTCATTGGACTAAAACTCTACTTCTCTATCATGTCTTAGGCACTTGATCTTCCCATTCCTCTCATTTTCAACAAGAGCCTTGAATACCTTAAACTTGTTAAGGGATTCTAATTTCTATTTTAGGAATGTAACCCAAGTCATTCTCATGTGATCATTAATGAGCAACATGAAGTAGCTATCTCCTTGAATGCTTTGAATTATTGTAGGTCCATAGATATTATTGTGTATAAAATCCATGGAATTGAAACTTCTTCTAGTTTGCTTACCATGTTGACATGCCTTGTAAAGTATGTTTGTAAGTTTGATGATCTTAATCATGTTCTTCATAGAATTATTAGTGATAATACTGAATAGGTTGTCAAAGTTTAGTTGACCTAACATTTTTTTATATAACCAAATTTCATCTATCTTATTCATGAGACATCTCTCCTTCTTGGTCTTATTTAATACATATAAGTTGTTCTCATTCCTCTTGGCATTTGAAATTAGCCTTCCTAATTTGGCTCTCCTTATCTCATACCCTTTGTCATGAAATTTTAGTGTGTGTACTTTATTACATATTTTACTCACACTAAGTAGGTTATGTCTTCATCTTTTCATTATCCAAACTCAAGACACCCTTGCCAATTATATTATCAGTTGTGTTGTCTTCAAACCTCACTATTCCTACAACATTCTTATTTAATGAGATATAATTATTTGTGTATCCTATCATATGTATTGAGTAACCACCATATATATACAATTTAATTTTTTAATCTTGAATTTAAAAGGAAGTATGAGCTAGCATAGAGTCTTCTTTGGTCTCTTGACATCAATTTGATCTATCCTCACTTGCTTAAAATTTCATACCAATGTTTTATCCTTATTATGTATTCTAAAAGATTCATATGTCATGTTGAATCTTATGGACCTTCTAACTTTACTAGAGCAGAATCTTGCAATGTGTCATATATTGTGACATATGTAGAAAACAACATTTATGTACTTACCATGGTTTCATGAAAATTTATCCTTTATTAATTTAGGTTACATGTTGGTCTTTTCATATTAGTACTCTTGAATTATTTTGACTTCTCAATCTCCATTTAAAACTTTCTCACTTATTTATGAGCTGTTCATGCTCAACCTTCAAGGAATCTAGCTTTATCTTCAACTGGTCATACTCAACTTCCTTTGACTTACACCTTGTGCTGACCTCTTGTATTAAGATCTTTGATAGTCTTATTTTGATGTTTCAAATAATCAAGGTTACTTAAAATCTCATATTTAAGGTATAATAAATATTATCCTTATTCACTTTCATATTAGACTTTTTCATCATACAAGTTGTCCTGTTCCTATTGAACACAATATATTTGTGTGCTTCTTAGAATTGTCTCAAAGGACTAGGATATGATATAAAATGTTGGAATCACAATGAGTAAGAGTGGGGTGAATCAATTTTTAAAATGTTTACAACTTTACTTTATCACTCATGAACTATCAAAATAATATAGTGAACTAGCAACGCATTAAGAGCCATGAGTATGAAATAAGAACATAATGCATAAAACACTTATTTAAGTGGGAAAAATTAAAGGGGAATAAAAAAAAATCATGATGACAAAGTAATATATTATTATAATACAAACATCAAGATTTAGGTAATCAACAACATCACATAAAACACTAACTCTAACTAGCCAAACAACACCTTGAGTAGGCTTTAGCAAGCACCCACATACAAGGAGGCACCAACCCTATAGATGACTTAAAAAAAATAAAAAAAACTATCACCTTAATAACCATATTTTTCTTATAAAATATATTATGATCTCCTTCTTTAGATATTCACACACGTCTATCCTTCTTAAATGGGTCTCTAACATTTTTTGCTTAATTAACCCTCTCCTTGACTTGGTTAGGTCATATGATAATAATAATATATAGTACCCTTATTATATATTCATGATAATTTATTTATAACATTTTAATGGTATAAAATACCTTCTTTATATCTTTAAACTTTTAACTCATTCACTTTAACTCTCTTAAACCCTAACTAGTCAATTACGCCTATTAGGCCTAGTTTTTATACTAGGCTCATGCTTATACACCTATTTTTCATCCAAAAACACTTTACCACTTATATTTTCAATAAAATAGGCCTTATTAATTTACAAAAACATGAATAAAACATTAAAATAGGTTTTTCATAACATATAGGACAAGAAACCCCTTTTAGGTCTTAAGGAGACCTAACTCAATTAGCCCTTCATTAGCACACGTTACCCTTAAAACTCTTTGGAACACTATCAAACTTATCAAAAAGTAGTAAAATATCATATTTCACTCAAATATTTCCACAATAATATGATATTATATCTATTACACCTTTTATCTCTAATCACCACCTAGAGCACTCTATTAGTATTGTTCACAATTAAGCCTATGCATACCTAAAAAGTCTATCTTGAATAATTGAATCATAAACATAAATTTTACAAAAAATAATGGAGAAAATTAAAATATATAGAATATTAATTACATTAGGGTCATCACCATATGATTTATAATCCACAACTGAAGGAAGAAGGACTCAAACCCTTCTCTACAAGTACCCCACTCAAAAGTGCAAACTAGCCTCAAAACATAGTCATTGAAACGTAAACTTATGACACATAAAATAATAAAATCAAGAGATTAAAATTCATGAAAATGATATAAAATTATTATAATAACAAAAAATAATATCATAATCTATAATTTCAATATTATTCTTGCAAATTGATTTCATGACCTCACTGTACACAGACCTCACTAAGCTAGACAAGTCAATTTGAGAGAATTTTTTTATTGTATACAATGAAATCAAAATATTATATACAATATGAAATTATATTAAAGTTATTTAAAAATATATCCATCCATTTTGATTCATCCCTAATCCATGATAACACTTCCCTAATCACATTCTTACTTCTGCTTGGGTTTCTCATTATTTTCATCATTAGGCCTATTAGTGACAAGTCAACTTGTATGACCAGTTTAGCACACTTGAGGGATATAAAACGATTATAAACAAACATATACATAATATATTAGTATAATATTAAACCTTCATCTATTTATCATCTTTGACTTGGTCAAATCTAATTACTATATCAAATCTCCAAGAAATAAGGCCTTTCTTATAGGGTCAACTCACTCACCTAACAAACCAATCACACCTAGAGGTTCTTTGGAAATTTTAATACATTATATTAACACTTAAATATACATAAAAAATATTATGAACACTTTATAACAAGATATTTCACATCAGATCACTATTAGGGTTCTTTGAGGGTTTAAACCATCTTCTAGTCTTAATGATCATTAATAAATGTTAGCCCCATATTATATAAACCAATGCTTGTAACATTGATCTAGGACCCTTATATATATATATATATATATATATATATATATATATATATATATATATATATATATATATATATATATATATATATATATATATATATATATATATATATACCAAAAATGTATTATGTTACCATAAATAAGTTACATGTTCTAATGAACACTTGAAAGTTCTTCTCAGGTTGTCAACCTTTCATTCTATGCACATGAGAGACCTCAAAACACTTTTTATTACCTTAACTTTAAAATTTTGAACTAAAACATGGTCAACATAATTTTTAAAAAATGAAAAAATTATTTAAATGATCATATTTTCATGTTATAATTTTAAATATAACCTCATACGCTATTAGTCCATTACTAGTCTAAAGACAAGATTCCATAAGTAGTGGAGTTCTATTTTCTTGTATTAGATTTTAGATAAAAGGTTTATTATTTTTGCCTGCCTCTCATATTAATGGTTATAATATATCATTTAAAATATTAGTCTCAATATTATCTCTTAGTTAATTGAGAAACCTAAAAAATACACACAATCAATTTTCCTATGACTATCACATACAGTGAAGTGAAGATAACCCCTTAACTAATCATGTTAATGGAACAAGGATGATTGAACATGGCAAAGATTTTATGGTGGAAACATTGAGTTTGAGTTATCCTAAAGGTTATAAGTTGGTTTTTATAACCAATGTAATACACACTGTCTTATATCCTACATCTTCACCTATAGGTAATTTCCAACAGGACCTTGAGTGTATTCATTAGAGGTTTGAATAGTGTGATATGAAGGTGTTTGATCTTAACGAATAACTTTAGTCAGGTCTAATTGCATTAAAAAACATCATGGTAATAATTGTGAGGCCATTGTATGAAGATAGACCTAGGTCCTTGTTCTTAGATTGAAAAAGTTGTATTTGAGAAGTCTTACCTTAACTTCTTTGAATAAGCTCTTGTTCATACATTAGATCATCCCATGATGAAATTTTTTGAAGTCTAGATAGACCCAATTATTTACATAATGTATCCCAAGCCTAGAGATAGTACCTCAACATGAAGAGGAGGTTGTTTGATCAAAATAAGATAATACAAACAAGATTATAATGTAGGTAGACTTATAATGTATATATTCAATGATATTTGAAACAAAGAGAACCTTGATAATGCAAACATGTAGCATAATGACATTATTAGGGTGAAAACATGATCTCAAAGTGATAAATGAGTCCTTTAAAGTGTGAAAAGATTATAAGGCATCAAAGGTAACCAATGTAGTTAAATTATAGTATTTTGACATAGGTAAGCACCTACAGGGGTCCCTTTTTCTCTAAAAATGCCACCTACAGTTTAAATGTAAAGTAATAATACATGGGGAAAAGATCATTTGAATGTTGGGAATAGTTTACTCCAAGATTTGATTTCAAACAACTATGAAATGATTTTAGATGACTCTAAAAATTAATATTGGTGTCTCAAACATTCACCTTCACCTACAGGAAACCCCAATCTCTACTAAGACAAACACCTATAGTCTATTACATTTCTTAGACTTGGCCTATTGAAGTAGAGAGTATATGTTGAGAGGGTTATCATATGTATATATGGGTAAACATGATAATCCAATCTCAAATGGTTGATGACATATCTTATGAGGTTCTCAAACTAATTAAATAAGGGAAAGATTGAGTTTGAAACTTCAACCTACAGTCATGGTCAAAGTCCCTGTACAATCATAGTCTTAAAAGCTAGTTTTGATGGATTTGAAGAATTAAGTGACATGTGTATGATACATCCATAAAATTTGATTTATAAGGTCAAAAATAATGATTATACCCTCCCATGGTCTCATTTTTCCTAATAAAATATGGTAATTTCCATTCATTTTGTCTCAAATAAAGGGCAATCCTAGTCAAGATAAGTATGGAGGTTTAATGTATGAATGATATATAAATGGAAGATAGAAATTTTAATGGTACTAATATTTTGAATAAAATTAAATTAGGACATGAATAAGGTTGTATAAAAATTTTCAAGCAACATTAATAATCAGAGGTGGTTATAGGTCATGAGACATAGTCATGAATATTGGTAAAAAACTAGGCCTAAAGCCCTATAGGGGTCTATATTCACTTATAAGGTCATATGAACCATAAAATTCACTTTTTATCCTTCATGTGTAATTTATAAGGCTATTTTAAGCCATTAATTTATATAACATCTACATAAGTTGGTCATTCTAACATATTTCCATCTTAGGGGTACACTGAATGTAGTTAAGAACCTAATAGGCCAACTTCTCTTGCTCACACTTGTATGTAATAATTTAAGGGTGAATAAAGGATTTGGGGTTATTTTAGGAAGGTCATTATATAAAAATTAATAGTATTTTTTAGGAGTGTCAACATCTAGTTTTTATGAACAATCCCTAAGAATGAAAAACTACTAAACCCCTCCTTAAACCCTAGTTTTGACATGATGGAAAAAACATGAAATGAAACTCATTAAGGATGGATATTATGGTGTAAAATTGGTTTTTTACTTATGGAGGACTCTCTCAAGATCCATCACATCAGATTGGTATTTACCCTATTTGTATGAACAAGGAACAAAATAGGGTTTTTTTCAATTTTATGATTATTTTGTAGGTATAAAAGAAGATGAACATGTGAGAGACATTGGAGGGGATAAATATGGACCTATTATAACTATACATATTCATTTATCACCATATATGGGCATGGAAACATCTATGCTACACCATTCATCATAGGCAGTCTTGGATAGATATTGAAGATATGGAATGAATGCCAAGTGAGATAGTGAGATGTCTATTTTTAGGACCTTTTATAGTCTAATTCATGGAATTAAATTTATAAATACCTTATATATGTGTCATATCACCTATTACATGGATTTGGTTGATCAAATAAAGGCTTTTTGGTGATAAATATGAAGAATGAGGCCAAGAGAGCTAATGAATGACTACAGATGATGAAAACAAGTGTCTAAAAGATGGCTAGAAATTAAGGGAACATTTGATTAATATCATATCATGTTTATAAACCCATATTATATTTATTATGTGTCATTTATCCCTAATCCATTTTAAATAAATCAAAAGATATCCCATTTGGAGGTAGTTTTCAAGAAGGTCATTTGAGGAAACTATGCCAGTTTGGGGAGTTTTTGTGCTTCAAATGGACACTTTTCCAAGAAGATATTCCATACCTATTTTATTCACTTCATTATTATAAAATTTAACTAGTCCTCATCATTTGACCTTTTATCTCCTCTTATTCTCTCTCCTCTCATACACTCTATAAATACAAGCCATTTTGGCTTTTATAGTCTTGTCCATGTCTAGTATGGTGAAGCCTAGATGATTTGAATACTGATGTTTACCTTTGAATAAATACTTTAAGATTTTATTATTTGAAAATTCCTTATCTATTTTTTTAGAGTATTTTAAAATTTGAATGATAAGTGGTAATCACCTATCTTTAAATTCATCTTACTCTCTCATATTGTGTGCAATCAATTCATTATTTAACAAGTCACATGGAGTGTAGTTAGTGTCCTTATCTATCTCCAAGTGTATGAAATTACATTGGTGTCTAAGATTAGGACTTTTTTATTTTCACTTTGAGAGGTGTAGTACATATGACCTTCATTTTTGAATTTAGTCTTGTGAAAAATCCTTCATAGTGCAGATCATGGTAGTTTCGTGGATATCATTTTGGTGTATCATCTTGTCATAATAGGGTTTTTTTTTTTTTCTAATTTTATATATTTTCATCCAATAAAATATTTATTATAAGTGATAATCAAATAAAGTCATATATAGGGAGCTAGGCCTTAAACCTAGAGATTTACCTTTATCATAGGCAACCCATAGGCCTAGAGGTATTCCAATGTTTCCCAAATCTTAGAGTAGTCTTGAATAACTAATTATAGGGTGAAATATTTGGTGATAAAAGTAACCAAACTATAATTTATGGTGTAAAAATATGTTTTTGATAGATGTTTTTACTATTTGCGTACCATTTAAATAGATGATGTAAAATTAGGTAATACAGAAGGTAGTTTCATCACAGAATAAGAAAATATTAGTCTTAAGAAGTTTTTAGGCCATAAAAGTTATTTAGTATGTCTAATTCATCTTTTTTAGGGCATACATATGAAGGATTTTGTTAATGGAGAAGGAATGGATTATGAGGATTATGGTATTATTGATAGCTGAGTATCTGGATGCATTAGATAGGGCATGGATTCTTAGGATTAAAAAGTGGAGATAATTTCCCCATTGAGTATATCTATATGAAAAAATTTCACCTTAACTCTAAAAATTTAAATCATGTGGCATTTGAACATGTACCTTGTTTCAAGTATCATTAAATCCCCTTTATGTGACATTGAATTCTCTTGTGTGTGTGATTGAATTTTATTGGAGATCATGCTTATTGCTTCTAGATATTTTCATGATCCATATCATACTTATTTTAGGTATTTTTGTGATTCGATACTTCCATATTAATTTATGCATATACTTAGACATGTTACAGCTATATTACTCATTACTACATGATTGATATAAATATGACATGGTTATCTTATCCTTTTGACATAAGGTGAATATCATGTTACATTTCCATCACCTATAAATGGGTGTGGGACATATGAGTGGTGGCATGTTATGGATGTATGATTCCACATTCATATATATATTTAATATAAATTATATAATTTGATATAATTTACATTATTTATATATACACTTGCTTCATAATATTATGCATTTGACATTAACTTTTTGGATTTGAGACATTTTTTTAGATTTGTGACATATATTAAATAGAGTGTACAAAGGTTAAGTTTCATTTTAATAGATAATTTAGTTTAATAGACATTAGAGGTGCATATTACATGCAATTTACTAAATTTATTATACTTATTTAGATTATATACAAATTTATGCTCTGAAATTACCAAGATGTACCAATCAAACTTTATCTATCTACTATGATTAGTTACCTTGGGTAGTGAGATTAATATTATATGCACTTAATTTAATTGAAACTTATTACCTTTTACATATTTATATGGCTATACCATTTTCATAGGATAGACTGCTTAGATTTATTAGATTATGTATACACTTGAGTTGTGTGATTAATATTTAATTATATCAATGTCTTAAAAATAACTCACCCTTGCACCAAATTAGGATAGTTATCACCCTCTAATTATCTTGATAACCCTCTAATTATCTTATTCACATATCTAAGGTTCTTTTTTAAACCTTTATTCTATTATTTTATGAAGGAAACATCATTACCAAAACAAACTACCAAGATGAAATATAGTTTCATTGACACACATGTGTACCCCCTTCATTACATTCATTCCTTTCAAGTATTTGAATTTTTCAATTTTAAGATTATATGCACAAGTTACACTATGATGATTTAATATTTTAGTGTTTTTACTATGAAAATCCTAAGTTAGATTAAAGGGATGAGTTGTCTAAATTTGATAAATAATACACAATAATCATATACTATTTTTTATAGCTTTTGATTTATTTTAAATTTCTAAAAATAGTAATAAATTTGTAAATAAAGACTTATTTAGAAAACAATTATCATGGAAGCTATGAATTCTTAAAACTAAGTTCTAGATAGGTCTGAGTGTCATAAATATGGTCCTTAGGTCTAATTATTCATTGGATAGTATCACCCCACCTAGATAGTAATGCCATGATAATATAGTGTCTTAAAATGGAATTAGTGTCCTCTTTTCAAGAGTGTTACTATTTTTTTGAAGCACTTTCACCTGGGTTTCTAGGTTCTATTCCTATGCACATGAAATATTAAAATATATATTTTACCTAAGATATATAATTTAGTGTGCAAACCCTAATCCTCTTTTCAAGTATGGCATGAGATAGAAATGTGTGTTTGTTAGTAGGATAGGATAGACATCCTCAACACCCTGTTGTGAAGAGGGTTGCCTACATACCAATAGTCTGAGGAGGGATCAAGCCTGATGTAGTTCTCCAATCTAGTCCTTAGTGAAAGTCAAAGTTAATGCTAGAATGAGAGAGGTATTTAATGCTTTGAGTGTGCTTGAGATTGAAAAAAAATTAAATTTGGGCTTAGGGTAGTTATAGATGGTAGTATACAGAAGTAGTGAAGAATATGGATAAAATACCTTGATTTTTCTCAACTTGTTTCTTATTTGAATATGATTTTTTGATCTATATTAGATATAGTCTATATAGGTGAAATTTTCTTCCATTTATAGTGATCCATATCTTTGTGGATAATAAAATGTACTTAATATGACCATAGGAGGGACATACATTTGAAAATATATCCATTCTAGAGAGTAATGGTAATTGACACTAGTACCAAGTTAGGGACACTAGTGACATGTGGTGGTAGTGTCCTTAATTTGGTGGTAGTGTCCTTAATGTTTTGGTAGTGTCTAGATGATAAACTGATAGGCACACTAGGTTAAAAATTGGGAATGCATTTATAGGGCTATGGTTGAGCTGACATAAGATGTATGTGGTATTCACAATGGATGGAAAAGTATGATAAAGGATCTATGAGAGGTATATGGTTAAAATAAGAATAATATATCTCAAAAAACACTCATAGCATCCAAATTCAACTTTTATGTATTACATTTATCCCCCCTTTATGTTATAAATGTAGCAAAGCAAAATAACTAGTAGACAAGAAAAAAAAGTGCAACTATACTTACTTAGGAAGTGAAGCCCATGTAGTAGAGTCTGAGTATGTGATGTTGGGTGTATGTATGTGAAACATGGTCCAAATCAATGACCTACAATAAAACATTCAAAAATAAATCCTTACTTTATAGATTATCAAAATAAAAATACTATGTTAAATAAAGCAATTGAGTAAAGCTGAGTAAAAAGATATGAAAGATGAAAGGAATGAATACATCTCATTAGGTACGTCAACCAATGCATGAACCTAGAGAAAATATATGTGTGTAAGTTTACATAGTGATCAAATCATTGAATATCTTAGATTGAGCTGATAGCTTGTTCAATCCTCATATGTGGGTGGCTCAGGAACTCAATCTAGTTTTCACTCCATCATTGCCCACCCTTTTTCCATGGATCATGATCTATAAATAACTTGGTTAATAATATAAGTGTGTCTAACCCTCTCATGTGGGTGGTTCAAGAACTCAATTAGGTTATGACTCCATCATTTCCCACCTCTGTGAAGCAGATCCATCTAAATGTAGACTATAAAAAGTACTAAAAGTATCTAATTGGGTATATCTAGCTATGTATTCATCTTTGTAACCACTTGGGTACATTAGGAGGCTCTAGGACACTCAAAAATTCCAACCACTATATTTGGAATAAGGAATGAAACTAGGGACAACCTATAATAATATGAAAAATTTATACAACATAGCTAATGACATGGATTTTTCCATTCTATTTGATCAATCTATGCCTAACTAAGCATATGGAAACTATTTACCATGCACATTCCCCCATTCTGATATATAAGTATATTGATTTTAAACTATGTAATAACTATACATTTGTATTTAAATTGAATGTGGGAGTGATCATGCCATGCATGTTGCCCCCAAATCTGATCAACTAGTATGAATCTGATTTAAAATGAGTATATTTGAGAAAAATATGAACATAACTATCAAACCTATGATTTACCTATGCAAATATATACTATACCTAGTATACTATTTTGGCTAATCTAGACTGCACTAAATCTAAGGCTACTAGAATGTAGATCCAGTTAGTGTAATTTTTTTTTTGTGGTGATAGTATCCCAATTTGGGTGTTAACATTTATCTAGTCTAAAGTCTAGGTAATCTGAACTACTTTTTGGGTCCTCAATTTTTCCTATGTTTGACCTATATCTAATTTCTAAAATTGAGCATGTGTGCTGAAAATAATCTTTGAATAACAAAGTATGAACTTGATATATATGACAAATCCTTGTGAATGCCTCTTCTTTTGAGGGTGGTTATGTAACCTGTATAAGAATTATCTTCAAAATAAGTATCTTTGAAAACTGTGTTAGTTAGAGCATGCATATGGTAACTCCTTATCAATCCAATATAATGTACAAACATAACATTAGAATGTAAAAAAATATGAGCATAATTAGGTAATGTAATATGTATATTATATTTTATCATTGCACAAAGGTGTCAGTATAGATGTAATAAATGTTTGTAACAACAAATCTGAGTATCTATCTAAGGGGATGGGGAATGATGTCCATCATGACACCTATTTAGGAGTGGTATATGCATAAGGTCCCTCATGGAATAAAAAAATGGTGTGTGTAATTATAAAAGATAAGTGTCATGCTGAAGACATATAAAAAAGCATACATACAAAACACATGAGGCATGCAAGAGTAGGCCAAGGGGCCAAAATATAAGGGACATGGTCACATGTCACTAAATTTGAGAATGGAATATATATAATTATATGTTCAAATGTCCACATATGCAAGAATAAATAAATTTTGGATTAGAACCACATAAAAGGACATGTTCAAATGTGTGCATATACAATCAAGAAAGCACACATAAGGGATATGGGTACATGTCTAAGGCATACAAACATAAAATTTGTATGGAGACAAATAGAAATGGCATATTCAGATGCCATTAAAATGGAATAAACATAATAAACCTAATCAAATCTAAACTAGGAAAGCTAAAAATGAAATCATGTATAACTATGTAGTACAAGTATGTGAAAATGCTAGGACATACATTTAATAAGTTTAAACTAGTGATAGAAACTCTAAGAAATGAGTAGAGATGATCAATATCAAGATATATGAATGCATAACTTGTAATGTATAAAATATAAGGATAGAAACTGGTAATAACAACTATGTATGAGATACCCCCAAGTGGTTAGATGTATCAAATGAATAAAACTAGATTAGTGTATATGCCCCTAGTGGTTAGTGTTATAACTCAAAATTTCACCCTATGAGAGGGTGATTTAATCCCTCTCAACTTTATCTATGAAATGGTATTTACTCTAGGTTGTGGGTGACCTCTAAGTGAGTCAAACCTCTAGATTTTGGGCTAGCTCTCAAAATACAACACCTAGACTAATAATACACCACTTGTTTCAACATGGAAAAGGGAAACAAGAGTAATAATCTAAGTGAAAAAAAAATTAAGGTGATGCACCAAACATGAAATCCACAACTTGTTGAAGATTCACTATGAAATATCAACTTATAATTTGATCATGCTACTCTAAACAACCCCTATCACACTAGTGTTTCAATATGAAGGTTTAGATTATTGTAAGAGTAATAAGATTATTAACCAAGAGGTGTTAGTGGAAAAACTAATGAATTATCATTTCTCTAAATGATCAAACAAATTAAAACACTTTATATAACCTATGAAACACAAGAAACTTTTGTAAGGCATGTAACATGAAGGACAAATGCAAAGGATATGACTATCACAAAACACTCATCAATATAACATCCTCAAAATCACTCTTTGAAAGATATAATTAGAACATATAAATTTAATAATCAAGTGTAAGTCTCAATTTTAGTAGGAATTTTTCATAGAAATGTGTGGATCCATTTCAAAGCCAAAATGGTTACTTAAATAGATCAATGGTGAAGAGAGAAAGAGGGGAATAGTAGAGGAATGACAAGTGTCAAGAATGAGAGAAATAGTTACAAAGAAAGAGTTATGAAATAATATATTAGGTCTACCATTCCATGTGTTGACCCCTTGAAGATGCTCTATCTTTCGAAGTGGTGTAGGAGTTACAAATTGCCTTGACACCTTGACTAAAATCTTAGAAACTACTATTATTTACATGAAAGGGGTGACAAATGGAAATTAAAAAAATGAATTAACCATAATATAGCCTTAAAAACTCATTAAACATATTAAATTCCTTCATAAATTCATTTGACCTATCATTCCCTTAGTTATATGCATAGGTGTCTTGGAACTCTTCTTTTCCCATACCTAGATTGGTTCAAGTCACCAAATACTAAAGTACATATTATTTATCTCATCCAAACTATATTAATGGTATTAAAATATTTTATCAAGTCTAAAACACACCATTTTGTTTCTTGGACCAACTCCTAAAAACTTGTTTTACTCATTAAGCCTTCATTAGGCGTAGTTTCCTTGTATCATTTTCTATGTAAAAATCATTGTGTGGGAGTTGTAAAAATGAAAATGAAAAAATAAGGGCATATTATAGGACCATATATGTCATTACATCTCCATACCAAATTACATCTTTAGAATCTAAGTCTAAACCCAATTTTTTTGCCCTTTTCTTCTACCAATTAGGCCTAATTAGGCCACTTTACTTTGGACCATATGTTCTTGCTCTAGACTTCTGACACACATTTTAAATCACATAAAATTATGTTATTTAGTTTACCTAGAAAATAAAAAACCTCCATGTCAATTTTTGGGTCCTAAGACCCTATGGAGGTATGCAAACCAAGAAATGGAATTACCACCTAGTCTCATTTTGAGCATATTTAAGATTGCCTTGAAAAATGGGCCTAGTTTGATCATCTAAATGATATAAAATTCAATGTTTTTAAATTTAATGGTTATAGAAAGTTCCAAATTACCTCATCCCATGATGTGTAATCTCTCCCTTCTTAGAACACCTGTAAAACATAAAAAACATGCAAAAATAAGGTATTATTGGTAGTCTATATAGTAGTTCATACAAGTAAAGTACATGCGATGAAAATATTTAGAGTCTTCAACAACATCAAAGAGTTTTTAGGATAAAATTGTGGAATTTTATGTGAATTTGAGCTCTTTTTCCCATGACTAATCACTATAAGGGTTTAAGAGAAGTTTTAGACCTATTTGGGTCTTAATGATTATTCCTAAATAATAGATATTCAATGAACTCATTCCACTTGTAATAAATTATTAGTATACCCCTTAAAATATTCCAAAATTCTCATACTCCCATGAAAAGTGTGGATAATGAAATGAGCATCTGAAGTTGCTCTTTGAATGGATTACTTAGCATTCTTGGGCTTAGAGAGATATCTAATTTAAGTTCTACATATTTAATCTTGTTCACATTATTTTTAGAGGATAATAAACCTATATAAAATACTTCTCAATTATTCCAAATTCTTTTTAAGTCTTAATTAAACCTATATATCAATCTGGTATACAGATCAAGGCTTTTGGGATTCAAGCTTACTCTCTCTTTGCTAGCCCTCAATAGCCTTAGAGTGAAAACCCACATTTTTTTCACAAAAAAACGAATTTATATCTATTTTATGAATATTTATTTTCCTCAAAATTCATTCATGAGGTCTGATAACTTGTTTAAATCTCTTAGAGCTCAAGTGGATCTCTAGGTCTCATGGCTACCCTTGCCTAAGGAATGAGCTAGGTCTGAGACAAAACATTGAGTAATTATAATATTTGTATAATGTAAATAATACCATAGAGATAATTTTAAAGTCATTATTAAAATTGGTACAAAATTTCAAATGATGATCATGCCTATAGATCCTTCAAATGTCAATTTCTTTCAAGACTGGGTATAGCCTACTAGTGTGACTATAGGTTTTAGACTTAGACTGAGTTTTGTCACTTAGAACCCAATTTTTACACCACCTAAAGTTTTATTTTATCTCATGACATATTATTATATATTTTTATCTAGTATAAACCTTAGATTCCCTTCTTTCCTACCTTGTTGTGGACTTTAGACTTAATGTATGTTTGTGTTTATATTGTGTGTAGATGACCTTTAATGGTCAACTGACTACATTTGGTATTTTAGGACCTCTTTTCCCACATAAATATATATTATTTATCCCATGTTTGAATCATTTTATTAGTCTCAAATTAAATTTCAAACCTTTGTCTTCTTTCTTTAGGCTTGAGGTATGTTTTCTCTATAAGTCTCCTGTAGGTGCTTGTTAGAGAATATGATTGTCTTGATTATTTTGAACCTCACTCTTTATATTAATAACCTCCAATAGCTCCATTATATTTTTTTGAGGTCTTATTTTGGTTTAATTCATTTTAAAATATTTACTCTTTCCTCTTTTATATCCTTGAGATGATTTTGGGTTCATATAGATTGTAGGTATTCATGAATGTCTTGACTATGCATAAAGTCTTATAAACCTCACTTTTATCTCTAGAATTTTTGATTTTGAACCTACTTTGCTCCTCTATTTAGATATTATAATATTATTTTCTAGAGAACTTAATATTATTTATACTCATTTAAAAAAATATCTCCAAGTTTTGAAGAAACCTTTATTACCTAGACAAGCCTACAAGTGACTATAAGTGACTGTAGACGCATTCATTTTAGAGCTTAACTATGATAGGTCTCCAAACCTATCTTTAAATATATCTAATGACTATATATTATCATTATGGATATATTAAACACTTATAAAAATATTATAACCTTATACTCCACCATTATCACTCTGTAATGCCAAAAGCATCAACTAGCTATAGGTGGAAATTTGAAGGAGTTTTGACTATGTTAGGTCTTCTTAGGTACAAAACCAATCTTCACTCCTTTAAAACAAGCAAAGACCTTCTAAAATGTTATATATCATGTTATTTTTGAGATTATAATATCATTATCAGTTCTTAAACCTCAAAATCTTTAGACATCACTATCAACAAAATCAATATCCCTAATAGGTTGTAGGAGTTAATATGAACATTATTGATTATGTATGGTGCTTAAATGACATTTAGATAGTCTTCAAACTTTACACTAGCTCAGTCATTTTATTAATATCTGAAAAAACTTGTCAAAGACTGGAACCTTTATATTTCCATTAGATGTCACTATCTTAATAGCAACATCTTCATTATGTAGTTGTGGGAGATGTTTCAATGGACAATTAACTATGTTTGAAGAAGTAGGTCTTTTATTGGAATTTTTGAATAGTTCATGAAGTGTTTTCAATTCCATGATGTTTGAGAGATCAATAGTGCATATTCCATGGATAGATGGTCTATCAACACTTGATGACATTTTCAAATTTATTATCTTTGCTTATTCCTTCCATAAAATATTGTGGGTTTGTAATTAAATTGTCAACTCAGTATTTAACACTCACTTAATTGCCCAAGTAGCTTATTAGTCTCTTAAATTAGTTATATCACTTAAAATTCTATTGGGTTCTCCATCCTTAACAAAATATAGTAATGGTTTGTCATTTATTTGGTCTAAAATGTGAACCTAAAAGCCTATGGCCTCTAGGTCACTCATGACTATTTAAGGCTTTAACAAGCCACTTCCTTGATCTCTTGAGTTCTGAGATTTTCACCATATCAAACCATCATGCACTTCTTTTAACTTTCCTTAATGCATAATAGAGAATGTGATAAAACATTATGTCATCCCCTTTAACTTTAGGTTACTTTACAAACCGTCTATGGAATGTGTAGTCTTGAGCATTGACAATGAAATATTTTGATAATGTGTCATGTTTTTATCGGATTTATGAGTTTTAATGAGGTTTCACTTAGCGCTCCATATTATCCAAACAGCCTTAACATGGATTTTGGTCCCTAAATACATATTGATAGACTTGTAAGCTTGTAAATGCTCGAAACACTTCATAAACTTGCTCAAGATTCAAATTTGGATCATGTTCCCCATTATTCAACTAACCAATAGCTCAAAAGTGTTTCTCTTGTTGATCAGTCATGTTATTCATTATTATTCAAACCAAAATGAAGCCAAGACTTTGAAAGACTATCCAAATATCATAGAATTCTCTCAAGAAGAAAGTCACTTGGAGATTATAGATAAAGAGAGTCATTTCAAACAAAACACATGAATTCCATGTATTTTAATTATGTTCCATGAGTGATGGAGTTTTATAAAACTCTAAAAGTAACCACCATGAAGAGAAATTGAAATTTTCAAAAGGATTTACTAGAAAAACCTTTATACTAAGACCTTCTTCCCTCAATTTAAAGTACTTCATGGAGATTATTCAACTAATAAAACACCATGAAAATGAGCTCCAATACCTCTTAAATACACCAGAAAAATCATTCCTCTCCATCTATTTCTGATATGGAGAAAAAAGTGAAATAATAGACCCTTCTCAGATGCATAGGCCATAGTAGCCTACTATCATTCCTAGAAATTATTAATAAAGAAAATTGCATCATTATAAAAACCATGACACTAATTTTAATATCATTAGGACCCCTAATAATTACCAAAATTTTAGCTCCTAACTGTGTCTCTCTCCTATCCATACCATCCACTTAAATTTTTCCTTTATAAGACTATAAATGTAGCAATGGAGGAGAAAAGGTGTATGGAGAATCAGTTAGACTTTAAAATTGGTCTAAATCTATGAAGTGACATGAGGGATCCCAAGAGACACTTCCAAACCATTTCTAACTGACAATTGATCCTCTAGGTTGTATAAGTGCCCAAAAGTGCTTGTGAATGCCATTCTTCATATTTGGTGAGTTAAAACTACAAGTTTGTTAGTATGTAACTAACACTAAACATTATATGACCTCTCTCTAACATCAAGGTCATTATGAATGATTTGAAACACTCTCTTCTTTAAGTGATAAATTTTGTTCCTCTATATGGGCTAAAAGGGGGCCAAATTGTGATTTTTTGCATTTTAGAGTCAAATAAAGGTTAGATCATGATAGGATGACATTAATGACATTCAAATAAACATTCCTACTAACATAACAAGACCTTTTGATTGACCTCTTGGACTAGATAAGTGTTCATTAAACCAAAACTTGGACAAGGCAAAGGAAAGGAAAACATGACCATATGGGACACTCTAGGACCATTGTAGACCATGAAAAATCAACATGACCACACTATGAAAATTTTAATTTATATGGGTTGACCCATTTTAACATGCGCCCAAAATTTACTCAGTAAGTAGATGATAATAAGTCTAGATTAGTGTAGTAGACTGAAGTCCTCTATGTAATCTACAAGCACTTGAAAATAATAAGTGAATAATCTAATGTATGATAAGAATGACTATACTAAGATATATAGCAGATGTAATATCTGGTAAGTATTATAAATGCAAACATTGCAATGCATACAATCTATAAATTTGTGTTTTCCAAGTAATATTTGAATGTTTTTTTAATTTTGCCATGTTATATTATTTTTTTATTTTATGGATATAATCTATGTAGAAATAAATGAAAATAAACTATGCACAAGGAGCAAGAGAGAAGAAAACTATATGCAATAAAAGAGAAACCATACTAATCGATGAGTCTCATGGGAGACTTACTATCACTATGGCTTGTGTCAAAAATAGGAACAATAATATTTCATTTAGTGTGACTGTTATGCTATAGTTGAATTTTGTTATAGTAGGAACTTGAGCTAAAATAAGTGTATTTGAGCACAATTTTAACATAACTATCAAACCTATGATTGTATTTATATAAATCTATGTTATACTTGGTATACTATTCTAGATAATCTAGACCACCCTAAAGCTGGGTCTATTAGACAATAGTGCCATATAGTAGACAATAGTACCTTGTGGTGTTAGTTCATCTGGGCACTAATATCTATCAGATCTAAAATGTGGGTAATCTGTACTACTTTTTGAATCCTTATTTTTTACTATGTCTCATTTATGTATAATTTATGAAAATGAGCCTATGTGTTGGAAATAATCTATGAATAGAAATATAGTATCCTAATCTCTGTGATGAACCCCAACCTTTTATGTTTTTAACTATGCAAATTTTAAGGTAGATTAAAGGGTTGAGTTATCTAAATTAGTTAAAAAATATGCAATAATTTGACACTAATTTTTTTATATATTTTGATTTATTTTGACTTTATAAAAATTGTAATAATTATGTGAAAATATAGACATATCTTGAAAATGACTATTGTAGAAAATCTAGGTTCTAAAAACTAATTTCTAGATAGGTCTATGTTTCTTCAACAGGGTCCTTACGTCTAATTATTCATTGGATAATAACAACCCTCTGGATAGTAGTGCCATGTTAATCTAGTGTCCTAAATATGGTGCTAGTGTCTTCTTTTTAATATTTCTCATATTTTTTGGGGTACCTATGCATGTGTTTATAGGCTATATTGCTATGCACATGAAATCTAGAACTCTATTTTATGCCTAGAATATCTAATTTAGTGTACACTAACTTATTCCTTAAAAAAATGGCATGAGATGAAAATTTGTGTTCATTAGTAGGATAGGCTAGACATATTCAATACCCAATTATCAAGAGAGTTGCCTACATACCAATACTCTGAGGTGGGATAAATCCTGATGTAGTTTTCCTACCTCATGCTTAGTGAAAGTGCAAGTGAATGCTAGAATGAGAGTGGTATTGAATGCCTTGAGTGTGACTGATATTAAAAATATTTTTATAATATGGGATTAGGGAAGTTTTAGATGATAATATGTATAAGTAGTTTATAATAGGGATCAAATACCTTGATTTTTCTCAATTTATTTCTTATTTGAATAGACTTTTTGTGCATATCTTCCATCTATAAAGGTCAAATATTCTTGTATTTAAAATGATCCATTGCTTGTGTGTATAATAAAATTTACTTAGTCCAACCTTAAGAGGAACATATATTTAAAAATGTATTTTTTTGGGAGAGTTAGTGAAATGGACATTATAACTAATTTGGGGTTATTTAAGCCATGTGGATCTAGTGTCCTTAATGTGGTTTTAGTGTCTAGCTAGAAGACTGTTGGGCATGCTAGGTTGCAATCTAGGAATGTAGTTGTAGGACTATGTTTAAGTTGATAAAATATGTATGTGGTCTACATAATGGCTATAAAAGGTGTGATAAAGTATCTAGGATAGGTTGTATAAAGAAACACTCTTAGCATCCAAATACCACTTTTAGGTGATTACAATAATATGCTTTGAGGTGGAGACAATACACAAAAAACAAATTAAAATAGGGTTTAAATCAAATAAAGATGTGTTTTAGACACCACAATACAATTTTATTTTCCTTTAACCTAGTAATTTCATCCTTATAAATTAATATATTACATGATGAAAAAATGTAGATGCTAAATATAGATGTTATATGATAAACTAGTCTTGTACACTTGAAAAATATCACTCATGGCTCAACCCTTTAGTGCATGACCTTTATGTTATCAAAAGTCTCATGTTATCCATCCCATTATGCCTAAATTATTATCCTATAGTCAAATCTTGATATTTTGATTATCTAGATCTATTGAATCCCATAATATGCATAAAATATAATTAATATCCTACTTTGGTATATATATCTACAATAAGATTTTATACTATCAGACACTACCATCCATAATAGGCCAATAGCATCATTGGTAATGTCCCAAGTCTAATGCTATTGTTTGATACTTACAAATGGTCAAATTTGAAAAAAGAATTGACATGTATATGTTATACTATTTGCCTTAATTAACACTCCCATGAGATCATTTCAAAATGTGTTGTATACATAAAATAAAAAGACCATTCATTATCATCAACTATAAATCAAACACGCATATATCTTCCATAAGTGAAATCACCTCTCAATATTGAGAAACCATCATATTATTCCATATACCCATATAAATCATAGGATCAATATTGATATAGGTATGAATCCTTCCCAAATTAGTTTATGAGAAGTATTTTTAAATTTACAAGATAGATCACTATATGAATTCATATTTAATAATTGCATAATTATTCACAAACAAGCCAAAAATAAAGGGATAACTAAATCGGTGTAAGGCCCTCTTTAATGTATTAGATATGTATGAAGTGCTCATTGATAGAGGAGTATTTGAGATTAGCTCAAATCCATTTGAACCCTATAATCCATATTTTTCAATGTGGTATGTATTGATTGGAGGAAATATGGTTTGAGCTACATACTGATATACATAACATGTGAGTGAGATATCAATAGGGAATTTTCAAGGAAATAGTAAACTATAACATTTTTTGAACTCATCCTCTAGTTATTATTATGTAAATCCTAGCTTTTTCTAGGGTCTTCAACCTTATAGATTTTTATATTATAGTAATTATTTATATTTTCATTTTATTAATCTAAATACAATCTAGAAATAATGCTAGAGTAAGTGGTGTACCTATTGAACATCTTGAACTTCCTCTTATACCACCTAATATGTATTAATCTATTCCATTTCAAATTATGTCAATAATAAATATTTCAATGATGGAAATGAGAAAAATACCAAAAATATCCTCATTGAGTATGAATCATGAAAATAATGAAACACATGAGAATATTGAAAATGAGAAAGTATGTCTAGAATATGTTAAATTCAATATAATTTTTTAAGAGCATATTTGAGAAAATATTAAATATATCTAGATTATTCTTAATACTATATATTAAACTTAAAAATCTAAATCCATTAATAAAATACATTTATCTCTATTGATACTAATATTTTGGCTATTTCATAAACCTATTAAGCATCACTTCCATTATCCCACCCTTTCAGTACACCATTAAGCCTGCATCTAGTGGGAGTATAAGATATGTCTTTAATCCATAGTTCCCTAAATACCAACACATATTCCTACATACTTCATGTGAATATTCAATATCTCAACTCAAATAATGTTTTTAATTCCTACATCAGCACAATCTATGCTTTCATATCCTTTGGTAACTTTTCATATATAAACTCCTAATCCTAATGGGTCCACTATGCAAACTCTACTACAAGATATTAAAACTTTGGAAGATAAGGTAAACAATATTGATCAACTTCATTTAAGGATAAATCATTCAGTTGATTCACATGATGTATTTCATAATCCTTTTACACACAAGATATATTTGCACCTTTTAAAACCCAAGTTTTTGGCACCCAATTTCACATATTATGATGGAAAGGGTCATCCTAAGCAACATATACAATGTTTTTATATTGCATGAATTTATATTTATTATAATGATATTTTTTTATAAAATTATTTCCAAGAATCCTAAATGACATCTAATTAAACAACCTATTAAGGTTAGTCACGAGAAAAATGATAATAAAATGAAATCCCCTTTCCTAGATAGATACTTGAAAGGTTATTACATTAGAGATACATAGTGGACTCCACATAGCCCAATTTACATCTACATGAACCAAATAATTACTAAGATGAGATAAATAAGCTTCCAAATGGGTACATAATCCCATATTTTAAATTATGCTAGTAAATCACATAACACTAAGAATTAGGTTCTGTGAACCACTAAAAATTCTAATTATGCTCCGTAAATGCATAGTAATTTGAGGAAAAGGAAGACAGTATTACATATTATTTGGTTCTAAATTTATAACATATACATGGTCTTTGGTAGCATGACTATTTTTTGGTACCTAATTTTGATTTTAAATGATAGTATGAACTCTCATATATGGGATAATCAACTATCCATCTCATTCTTAAATTCAAAAAGAAAACAAAAAAAATCAATAAGTCAATAAAATACAAAAACATAAAAATAAGAAAAAATATTTTAACATTCACATGATTAATAGATTTTACATATTTTATCTATAGTAGTGGATAGAATAAAATTTACTTTATATACACACAAATGTTTCATAGGTAATTGAGTGTGATATATGTATACACTAGATCTATGATGCACGAGCATATAAATGTTAGAATTTTCCTCCACCTATGTGACACACTTATTTAGGGGAATATGTTTCTATTTATCATGATCTTTAAAGGTTACATTGTTTATGATCACCTTTTGTTATTGTTTTGAGCTTATGATCATTTTACATTATCATGTTGAGCTTATATACTATCGCTTACACATGTCTATACTGATGCTTGTATCTGACACAATGTTGTAGATATGATATACCATAGGACATTTTTATAACAAATATTAAAAGGGGCTAATTTTGCATTATTATTTTAATTACTTATATGTCACACAATCATATTTTTACTTGTCTTACTTGAGTGTACTTCTTAGTTTCTACCTTGTATTGATTGTGTAAAATTTTAAAATGTTCCTTGTTTATTGGACATAGTGCCATTGAGTGTTGTTTTTTGGTGTTTTTAAATTTGAACATGTCCTCCCCTTAAGTGTGAGACATTTCAACATTCCCCTTGGTTGAAATATGTTTATACCCACTATTTGTGTGACATTGAGTGATCTTGTGTGTTTTCTTGATTGTTTGTTGAGACTTTGATATTTACTTCTAGATGTTGCCATGATAAATATAATGAATTTTTAGTATTATTTTAATTATTTAAAATTATATTCATTGATACATATACTTAGACATTATACCACTATATGTTTCATTAGTACATGAATGATACATATATAACATGGTTATCTTATCCTTTGAGATATGGTGATTATCACATTACATCCCCTCACCTAAAAAGGGTAGCCATATAAATGGTGGAATGTAATAAAGAAATTAATCCACATAAACATACAATTAGAATAATTGATATATATATATATATATATATATATATATATATTATAATTTACATGTTTTAGATATATATTGGGTAAATATCATATACATTTGACATCAATTTCATAGATTTGAGATAATTTTTCAGATTTGTGACATATATTATATATAGTTTACAAATTATGGGTTACATTTTTATTAAAAAAATTAACTTGAGACACATTAGAGGTGTACATTCTATGCATATACACCAAATCATACACATATTGAAATTCTATACACATTTATGCATCGACCTTACAAAGATACATTGATTAAAATTTATTTATTTACAATAGTTATCTCCCTTGAATAGTGTGATCGAGATTAAATAGGCTCAATGGACTTATAACTAATTTATTTTTGGAAGTTGATATGGTTAAATCATTTAAATTATGTGATATTAGCAAGATTATTTATACACTTGAGTTGTGCAATTGAGATTTAGTAATTTTGATGGCCTTGTTATAAGGAAACCTTGAATTATATTGGGGGTACTATCACCCCTGAATTATCCTCTTCACATATCCAAGGTTAATTTATGAACCTCTTTCCAATACTTCAAGGAAACATCATTACCAAAAAAAAATACCAAGGGGAAACATGGTTACATTGACACACAGGTGTAGTCCTTCCTTGATCTCTTTATTTCAAGTATTTTAATTATTTAATTTTAAGATTATATGAACTAATTAAAATATAACATAAATTTTTTTTATAGGTAATAAAAAAAATTCAAATAGGTCTCAAGTCAATGCAAGGTGTTTTATACACACCAAAATACACATTTCATTTCCCTTAACCTAGTAATTTCATACTTATGCATTAATATATCAAGGGAGATTTAGATGCTAAATCTATATTTTTTATGATAAACTAGGATTATACACCTAAATAATTCCATCCATGGATAAAACCTCTAGTTCATAACCTTTTCTATTACCAAAAGGATCATGTTCACCATCTCATTATGCCTAAATTCTTATCCTATAGTATGACCCTAATATTATAATTACCTAGATCACTAATAGCCAACATTATACATAAAAATTGATTAATATCCTACTCTATTAACTTTATGTCTTCAACATATTTTTAACCCCCAAACACTACCATCCAAACTAGATGCTAGCATTGAAACTAGTGTCCCAAGTCTAATGCTAGTACTAGTTAGAACCTTACAAATCACAAAATCTTAATTTTTTTGACATGTATGGGTCAGTCTATTTGTATTAATTAAACCTTCCATGATATAATTTCAAAAGGTGTTGTAAAAATATAATAAAAATACCATTCATTATAATCAAGTACAAATCAATCACACTTCTATCTTATACCAATAGAAATCACATATAAAACTTGTTCAATTACCCTATTCTTTCCTATTTACATATTAATAATAGAATAATTATTATGGGATTGAAGAATTCTAAAATCAACCCATTAGTATATTTATCAAGTTACAATATATATCACTACATGTACTTGCATATATCATATTTCACAATTATTCACACCCAAGGCCATATAAGGGGGAGAAATACATTGGTTTGAGGCCCTCTTAAAAGCATTGGCTATGTAAGAAGTGCTAATTGACATCATATTATAAATCTAAATTATTTTTTTGGATTGATTTTTTGAATAATCTAATCATTAGTCATTAGGATACTCTATTATCTTTTAAATTTTTATCTTAGATTTTAATAAACATAATGTGTCTAAATTAATGTTAAACCATTTTTAAATTTTAAATTAGCAGTATGATGAGTCTCTTCAAGATTATTATATTTGATTTAATAATGCATCATACTCTTTAACATTTCATCCTTTATGTTTGGAACTAAAATTCATATTTAGTAAAGGTCTGCTTTCTCCATTTAAATAAAGATAATTACTTTATCATTATATTTGTTTAGATAAATTATATATGTGTGTGTGTGTGTGTAAAATTATTCCTATTATCTATTCAATAATAAAAAATAAATAAATTCATATTCATTCAAAATTAGAAAAAATAGTTGAAGATTATTACAATGAATGTGAATTACTAGAAGAAGATGATGTAAAAAATAACTAGATTCTAATTCCTTATGTGACACATTTACATAATTTAATTAATACGGTGGAATTTTTTTATAAATATATTATGTAATTAATACAAATTAAGATAAATCAAGATACACCTACAATACTTTTTCTAATGTTATTAGACAAGAAATTTATTTCACTACTCACTACTCAACATAAAAAAACACATATTCTACATAAATAAGGAAATCAATTTTATGCCTATCATCAAATCATAGGACATCATAAATAAAAGTGTATTATACTTAAATAAAAAATCACAAAATACAAATATGAGGTTATTATTTGTGAAATACAAAATCAACCAATCCTTGCTACTAAGGAAATTCAACAAGTGTCACCTAGAAATTTAACAAGTAAAAAGTGTTCTAGATAAAATGATCTAAAAATTATAATATTCATGCATATATATTATTTTTGGCATAATAATATTAACTCTACATAATTGTAAAATTATTTAAGTATAAGGATATTTCCACAAATGGGGTATATTATCAATGATTTACATCATAAGGGATAATGAAAAGACTCTTTGGGATACATAATTTTACTAATTACTTGTTTACTAAAGGTTATCTTTGTAAAAGGTTTGATAATTCCTCATTTATATCAAAACCCATTTACTTTTGGAATATTATATTTATACCAAAATTAGGAAAAACTAACAATAATCATAAATTATTTTTTCTCACAAGAGTCACTTA
Source organism: Torreya grandis (assembly GCA_037957365.1). Classification (NCBI taxonomy): domain Eukaryota; kingdom Viridiplantae; phylum Streptophyta; class Pinopsida; order Cupressales; family Taxaceae; genus Torreya; species Torreya grandis. Next base: position 1,844,736 of record JARHVA010000191.1, read on the forward strand.
ATACTCATACCACATGATGCTAATATATATCAACAAATAAATGAAGAAGAAAAGCATGTTATGTACCTATATGACTCTAAGATATTTGATCCTAATGAATATTATTTATTTGACTAATCCTAATCATTAAATTATTTAAAATATTTTAACAATTCATAATGTCCAAAAAATCAATAAAATATAAAAACATTCAAATAGATTCAAAAATAAAAATATTTAGCATTTACATGTTTAATATCTTTTTTAGATGTTGTTTACTTTATGCTACTAGATGTCATATCATTTCCTTTATATACACATATATGTTTCATGGTTAATTTTTTATAATACAAGAATATATTATGCCCATGATACGTCAGCATACATATGTTAGACCTCTCTTCCAACCACGTGCCACAATTTTCTTGGGGAATATGCTTATATTGATAATGATTAATACATTTTACACTATTTATGATCACTTTACATTATCATGTCAAGATTATTTACTAAAACTTACAAATGTTTATATTTGTGATTATATCTTACACTGTGTGCTATATATTCTCTACTAAAAGACATTTTTATAACACATATATGTAGGGACTATTATGATATGCTTATGTTAGTTTCTTATGTTTCACTAATTCATATTATTACATGTATTACTTGAGTGTAATTTTATTCTACCTTGTCTTGACTATGTAAAATTTAAATGTGTTCTATATTTATTGTAAATAGTGCCATGAGTGTTATTTCTTCAGTGTGTAAACATTTGAACATGTCCTCCCATTGATTTTGTGTCTTTTAAACATTTCCCTTCTTTGTAGTCTCATTAGACCCCCTTTTTTGTGACATTCAGTGCCCTTGTGTATGTATTTTATTGTTTATAGGTCTTGTGTTTATTACTTATAAACATTGCCATGATCTATGTCATGCATCTTAGGTCTTATTTTGATTAGATTATACAAAATTCATTGATACATATACTTATACATGATACCACTATAATATATTTACTACATGATTGATATAAATATATCATGTCTATATTATCATTTTGAGATAATGTGACTATCATATTTCATTCCCATCACCTCAAAATGGGGGAATATAAATGGAATAATGTCATATAGGCATGATTCTACATACACATAGAATTAGAAAATTGAAAAAAAAGTTATATTCTACATGATTTAGATATATACTTGGGTCATAATCTTATGAATTTTGCATTAATTTTATAGATTTGAGATAAAGATCTTTAGATTTAACACAAAAATTATACATTATTCTAAAATAGTAGGTTAAATTTTGAGAGATACTTCATCTTGAGACACACTAGAGGTGCATATGCCATTTAAATTTTCAAAATATTTGATATATATTCATATTATATACACATTAATACATCAACCTTACGAAGATTCATTGCTTGAGATTTATCTATCTACAATAATATAATACCTTGAGTAGTATGATCATGATTTAGTTAATTTAATTTATTTATCACTACTTTAATTTTATAGGTTGAGATGGCTACACAATTTTACCTAGGTGATATTGGCTAGATTTTCTAGATTATATTTATACTTGAGTTATACAATTAAGATTTAGTGATATTTATTAATTTGGTACAAATAACCTTTGTATGAGACTGGGGGTGTGATCACCCTCAAATTATCCTCTTCACATGTCCATGTTTTAGTTGTGAACCTCTCCCCATTACTTTAGTAAGGATACATCATTACCAAAACAAACTACCGAGGGGAAACATGGATGAATCGACATGCAAGTGTACTCCTTATTTTCTATTTTTTATTGTAATTATTTAAATTAATAAATTTTAATACTATATTAATTAATTAAAATGTGAAATTCCCTCAATTTTTGGTAATACACAAACAAAAAATTTAAAATAGGTATCAAGTAAAATCAAGGTGTGCTATACACACCAAGGTCCACATTTATTTTCCTTTAACATAATAATTTAAATAGTATGCATTGCTATATTAAAATAGGGTAAATTTAGGTGATAAATATTTTATATATATAATAAACTAGTTTTATACACTTGATAACTATTTCTTATGGCTCAAACCTTTAGTTTAGGAATTTTCCATTGCTAAAAGGTTTGCATTCTCTATCTCAATATGCCTAAATGTTTATCATATAGTTTGACCCAAATATTATAATCAACTAGATAATATGTATCCAAAAATGTGGTTAAAACTTGATTAATATAAAAATCTAGTATTTATAGGTCTTTAGCTTCTTTCTATCCTCTCAAACACAACTAGCTAGACTAGGACACTAACATTTATGCTAATGTCCCAAGTCTGACACTAGTTTCAAAACCTTATAAATAATCAAATTTACAAATATTTATACATTTATGGCTGTGTTATATACTTATTTAAAACCTCCTATAATATATACCTCTATTTAAGTATAATTTAAGCACACCTCTATTTTATACCATGGAAAATCACCTCTAAATCTTTCAAAACATACCTATTATTCCATACTCAAATATGAATCATATGATAAGTATTTTTATAAATTTAAAACTTAAAAAAACTAGTCCATGAGTAGTATTTTTAAATTTATAAGCTAGATCACAATATGGACTCACATATAACATGTTGCACAATTATTCACACATAAGCCCACACAAGGGGAAAACCTAAATTAATATGAGGCCTTATATTGATTATTAGATATGTAGTGAGTTATTATTAAATAATGGGTATTATAGGTTAGATTTCATTCCATTGAGTCTAATAACCCCTATTTTTTAAGGTGTCAATCCATAGTTGGAGGACCTAAGGCATTGATCTACATATTGATATCCATAACCTTTGCACAAAATGAGAATAAAGAATATATAAATTGATAATTAACCCTAATAGGAACATTTGGAATTTATGTAAAATGATATTTAATTAATTATGATTATAATGATCAAAAATGGGATAAAAGAGTTGATGTTAGTGTCAATATTCTGATAATAGTGTCTAGTTGGATGGAGAACTAATTTATAGAATCTGATGAATCCTTAAAAAGCATTATCCTTTATTATTCCAAACATATATCAATCATATCTACCCATGTATCAGTGAATAATATAAATATTAAATATTCTTCATGTTTAAGCATTCAATTTATTATTATTATTATTATTATGAATGATATTTTCTAGATTTAGCATATTTTCAAAATTTATCATTATATCAACATATGTGAATCTAAATTACTTAATTATATTGATTTATATTAGTATAATACTTACTTTATTATGATATTATATTATCTTTTAACTCTTCAAAAATAGGGTTTAATAAGTGATTATTATTGTGGTGGTACCTATTGCTACTAGTGAACTCTAACTAACACTATAATAGGTATCACCGAAGGTATTGTAAACCCTCATCCTACTAGAGGTATGATCCTAACATATGCTCATCTAATCCTCCCCCTTATTTTAATGAGATTCCCTAGTGTAAACCCTAATCTTCACAGTCTAGAATCCTTGCTCTCTATGTTACCTCTAAGATCTACCTATGGTGTAGGGATATTATATGCATATTGTAGCATGAACTATAATTAAATTTATGTACATGATTAAAATGACACACTAACCTTCATTCTCTTTTACTTCTTGAGGTTTGTCATAGGAAATTGATAAAAATATGATAGGATGGTGGGTCTAGGGGTTTGGTTTATTAGTTTAGGTTTAATAATAAGTATTTGGATGATGGGTGGTAGAGGACTATTGTGGTGATACCAAAAGAGTTATCATATGCCATATTTATCATTAATAACATAGAATTAGTAAGAAATTAAACTCTAGGAACCCTCAATATGAGTGATAATAAGAAGTCAATATTTTTGGTCATTATTAGGGATAAGATTTGGGTGTAATTAGGTTGGATGATTTTAGGGAACTAATTAAATCTATTAGGTTGACTATGTACAATCAATGTCATATAAAAATTTAATTAAATATGATGATTATTTTTATGATGTGATATTACACCCTTGTGGAGGAGTTATTTAGGCCCCCCCACTCCCAGTTGTAATATGGGAACAACACTAGATTGTGGGTATCCTATAAAAGAATTGAACCTCCAGAGAAGGAAAAATTCCTCTTAATGGATCATCTAAACTAATGATAATTTTGGGAAAGGGTTAGAAAGGGGGAAAGGGCTACTAATAAATCTAACTAAGTGATGCACCAATAAAAATGAAAGACTCTCATAATCTTAAACCCATATTATATGAGCACAAGACAATGCTAGCTCACACAACCTCACAAACCCACTGATTGCATATGTGTTTCATGTAATAAGTTTAGGTAGAACACCAATATAGATTTTAAATAGATTAAAATCATCGTAAAAGAGGTTAGAAAGGAGGACAATTGATGAGGAAGATTTTCCTTCACAATGCCATCATACACAACTCACTCAACATAAATCTAAGGCAAGAAATAGGTATAGAAAGTATATTATTACATCAAGAGTAGTTCTTAAAAATGATTGAAAAGTTTTAACCTAATCAATATGAGAATATATTATAATATCTCATGGAGTCCCCTACTGTTCAAAATTAGAGAGTCTAGCATTCAAGAGAGATTTCTCCTAAATTTTGAGAGAATTATTGTTAGAGTAAGAAATAAGATATATATATATATATATATAGAGAGAGAGAGAGAGAGATCATGTCATTATATATATATATATATATATATATATATATATATATATATATATATATATATATATATATATATATATATATAAAGAGAGAGAGAGAGAGAGAGAGATCATGTCATTAAATATCAATAAATGAACTACCACCACCTTTCAATAAATTATGAACCATATTTTGATCAAATATGGACATAATATATCATTAAAAATTATCTTTCATTTTTATTATAGCCTTTGATCTCTTTGAAAAACATACTAGAAGATAAAAATGTGTTTTGGATGATGAGTCATGCTCCTATTAAGAATGAAAACCCTTAGAGCTCACTTAAAAATCCATTAAATTATCTAACTACTTCCTCTAACCAATAGATCTCCATCTTGTGACTCTACATTGTCTTCTATTTGCCTTGCTTATAAGGACAAAATAATTATTTCCATCAACCCAACTAAACCATGACTATGTCTAATTTAGGTGGCTAAATGTTCCTACTAAATTGTGGATGATACGAGTATCATATTTATGCCTTGGTGTGCTCTTTACTGGAACCCCTAGACACATATGTACTATAGATGAAAAGCAATACCATATATTGGCTTTAATAAAGTCATCATATCTAATAGGGTGAATTTACATTGTTTGAATAACCTAGTAGCCCACCTTTGATCTGTATTATACCCAAAAGATAGATTCTGCATATGTAGAACTTTAATGGCATCATTCAAACTTGAAATATCCATTTTGGTTCAACTTTGAGTTGTATTTAGACCTCCAATATAAGTCTCATAACTTCAACCTTTAATTTTGACCACAAATCTTGATCTAATTATTCATAATTATGATACCCTCAACCTTCATCATTGGCTGTTGATCGATGATCCGTATTTGAGATTAAAAACACCTGATAATTATGTATTTATCCCTAGGATATGCGATTAGTTTCATCTACTCCTATTATTATGCCATATATTGACCTTGTGTTTAATATTATCTCATTTATCATTTAATATTATACATACCATTGATCTCAATGGTTTGATTGAACATGTGTTATCTATCTACTTTTACTTGATCAAATGTGTACCATTAATCCACTAAGTCATTGTGATCATGACACTTTTTAGCCCCTCTCTTGATCTCAATATCCTCTAACTTTTTGAATTGATTCTCGCCATTATATCTTAGGTGCATGATAAAATGCACTCTATTATATATTTAGGACCCACTAATGTCATTAGTCTTTCACTCATCATTAGATATTTGATATGATCAAACACTGATCATTAATTTAATTTCAAGAAATTTTTGACTCTTTGACATTAAGCATTAGATATATCTTCTATCTAATATCTCAATATATTGACAACTATAATATTTTATTTTAACCTTAGGATCATTTGAACCCAAATGGTTACTTGTCATAGCTTTATCTTGACATCTTTGTGCATGCCCCAGATTGTTGGTTTATTTTTGAATCTTTATATCTTGAGGTAACAAGCTCATAAATATAATAAATTTATATATCATGATTTAGGTATGAATAAATTAATTTCAATATGATATTTTGGCCTGAGAGGATTTTTAAGCATACTTATAAAATGCATAATCAATTTGACCAATCAATTTCTTCATGATTTTTGAGATAGTTTGGCTCTTCAAAGCTTGATTTTGCCATCTTTTGATCATTTAAGTGTTAAGAACTCTACTCAAATTCTCTATCCAAGTATAATCATGGCATGTGGGTCAAAATTTTCCATCATCTATGGTGACTCATAGGAAATCATGTTTTTTATGCTTGATAACCCTTACTAGTTACCTTATCTGATCCATTGGGCATGGTATCACAAGTCTTTGATCTTAGCTAACATGAAATGATGCAAGGCTTCCCATATGGATAAATTACTCTTGAAGAAATAGGAGCAAAAATAAATAAAACAAACAAATCTCCCAAGGAACTTTTGAAAAGGAAACACACAACAAGAATATAATGTCTAGAAGGCACTTAGAGGACATCAGAAAAACTATTATAATATGTACATGGTTATAAATTAAAAGTATATTCCTCTTGGATAAAATGGAAAAGATTTATCATCACTCACTTTTGGTGAACTAAGATGAAAAACACCATTTTTTTGAGATCTCATGATAGGTGAGCTAAGATGCCTGGTTATTGACTCTTTTGGCATGCTTTGAAATGAAATGGGACAAACATATCTCTAATGTAGACATATTGTTCCATTTATTCAAGGATTACACCAAAATAGATAATAGGACCACCTATAACCTCCTCATATAATGGATCCTTTGAACATGAAGGTTAACTATCTAGGCTTAGGCAAAAAATCTCTAATTCATCCTAAAATGCAACTTCTTCTTGGTCATCTAGGATAATCCTAAATTTAACACCATCCTTACTTTGTTTACTTTTAAAGGATCCATATGGTAGCTTATCAACCCATCTAAGGTTCAAAATTTCATGATTTTTTTAATCTATATTTGACCATTCTCTTTAATTATTGAAGACATCATTACTACCTTTAATAAACAATTCATCTTGAGATTGGTCAGATTCTTCAACTTGATTTACAAGTTAATTTTCATTCTTTAGAGGAGGAATAGGCTGGTTTATAACCTTTATTTAGTTCATAAAGTCATGGTATAGTTTTTTTCAACTTCACTTTTATCCTCTTTCTCCTCTATTTCTTTCTCTTGCTCATTTATGACCTCTTCAACCTGATTAGCTGACTAATTGATGACTACAACCACATCAATTTCTACACTTTACTCATCCTCATATTTAACCCCAGTGAATGGAATATATTGGAACAAATCAAAGTCCCCTTTGATCTCAAATGCATCTTTAATACACCTACCTTCAATTATGAAGGCATCAATATTACTTTGAAGCTCTAATTCATTAGTGTCAAGGCCATGCCACAACAGATAGTCCAATCCTAATTTTTTCTCCTTTTAATGGAGTGTATTACCTATCATGATCTCCTCATCATAAACAATTGGGTTTTATTTTTTTAGGTCCATCTATTCCTACAAGATCCTCCTCTATTCTTTTCAAAATAGGATTTTTATCCAATAGGGAGTTTTGATACCTAAATATGTATCACAAGTACCTAAAGTGTTTAAGAATATTATCATTTTAGAATCCTAAAAATTTAGCACATGAGTTTTAAGTTATGATAATCATATTATCTATTTATGAAATAGAGGTAAATAAAGTGGATTGTTTCACAATATTTATAATTTTTGGTGGTTGGGATCCACCGTGGCCAAAATTTAGTCTATGTAAGATATGAAGTATGTTATGCTAATATTGGTAAATTATGATCAAGAAATAATCTAAGATGAGTATTCACAATGAAAATTAAGATAGAGTGATCTAGTTAAAAAGTAGAAAAAGGAAAGTAAAGGTAGAGAAGAAATGATGTTGATATTCATTGTAAATATCATGGCAAATTTAAAATATCATCTAGGCATGCACTTAAACAATGTATGACATGAAATGGAATAAGCTCAAATCCTATCAGGCATTAGGTAAACATATAAATATGGTGTGAAATAATGAAAATAACAATCAAATTCACTTTAAATATTTACCCCTACAACCAAAAATCATTATCCCAAATGCAAGAAGATTAAGCAAACAAAATCAACCTCATAACTTTCAATAAACATAGTATTGGCACAAGTTAACAACTCTACATTTAAATGTACACATCATGAATTCATTAGAACCATTCAAATATGAAAAAAAAAAAAAAAGTGAGAGATAAGCCAAGATAAAAAAGGACATAAGTAAATTTGGACAAACTTTATAGAATTCATTGCTTATATTAATTTATTAAAAGTTACAATTAGTTATTCTCTCTACGAATTCCCCCTATTTATAGAATTGATAATTCTCATTTTATAGGATGAAAGGAATCATGTTGGTCAGTTATATCTAATTATAATAGTACAAGTGTTAGGATAGATTTCCTTTCCACAAATGTTGTAGAATACACTAGAATTTTCCCAATGGACTAACCTATAGGAAATGTGTTTTACAAGTTACACCTTATTTTACAGAAGAATATTCTCTTTTTAAAAGTATACAAGCTCAATTACATAAATGAATATTGATATCTTAACTAACTCAAAGGCTCTTGTGTTATCACAGTCTTTTACTTCCCTTATAGGATCTTCATTCTATAGTGTTTCTCACTAATGAGTTGGAGATCAATTATGGGTGTCATGAACAACTCTTTTTATTCATATTTTAGGCCCTTGAGATCCATCTCAACCCTTTCCAAAGCCTACTTAAAGCCCTTAACATTTCATATCATTTCCTTTGATGAAAAAAGTAGGCCCATGACTTTATTATTATCAACCACTATTTTCCCTTATCGTTGACTCTTGACTTATTGCATGAATTGAGTAGTTCTATGCTTGTAATCCTCATCAATTATTAGACCCAAGGGACTAAGTGTGGTAGGCTCCTTGATAAAGATATCTAAAATGTGCAAAATTTTATCTTCTTCTTGCTTGAGGTCCTGAGAGATATCCTCCATCTACTTGGACCAATTTTTTAGGTCCTTGATCTTATCAATTAATATAGCCATATCCATATTAAGGTCAAATAGGATAACTATCCTAAATTTAGGGATTTAATCTTTAGTCAAGACCTTGATCAAATCCTTTACTTGGTATCTCTAAGCCTATAATTAACCATCTTGGCTTGTAGCCTTAGTACTTTGTTTTCTTATTGCATCCTGCATGGTTCTAATTGATTTTAAAGAATGGAATAAATTAGTCATAGTGTCTTAAAATTTCCTAAACCTATCTTCTTGAATGGATAATATGTCTTGTTCTTTCATGTTATTATACTACAAGATGTCTTTGATCACTATCTATAATTGATATGTCTAGGCCTAATCCACTTCAAGGACATTTTATTCAAATATTATATATTTTTTAGGTATTTTTCCTATTACTAGGGTTAATACAATAAAAGGTTACACCTTATGGAAAGTGAATTCTTTTCCACCAATCATGGATTTCTTCTTAGTTACCCTCTATAAACTAGGAGTGGTTTGGTTAAACTTAACACCAACTAAAGATCATGTCACTTTGGGAGTTGGGGTTTCCACTTGTGATCCACTTGATTCTCTTGGAATAGCCATTATTTTCTCTTCCTCCTTCCACAACACCAATATCCATGGTTTGGCTTCCTCATGCACTAGAATATTGATTACTTTTACTAATTCCCAAGGGTGGTGCATGGTAGGTACCTTTTATAATTTTCCATTGATGAACTATTTAGGAATGGTTTTTACCTAAATCAAGTTCTCATTGAAGATATTAACTTCACTTAAAGGATGAGTGAGGGTCACTTTAGGCTTCTTAACCTTCACTGGGATAATGTAAAATTTATCTTTTATTTTGGGGGGTATATAGGAACTATGTCCAACACTCCCTTCCCATTTTATTCTTTGGATACCTCATTTTATTCATCCTTAGACTCATAGGCTGATGATAGCAATTTTAGAGCCTCTTCATTTCTTTCACTAGGTTCTAGTGATACCACATAGATTTCCTCCACTGGTGATCCCTACTCCTTTGCTTGAGTTGAGGAATATGTAATTTAATTAGGCCTTATATCCTTTTCCCTTTTCTCAAGTTATATGTCAGCTATATATTCTATCTATAACTAGGCTAATGGAGGTTCAGAAGGTACACCACTTAGCAAAAGGTACTTCCTTAGTACTAATTACCATTTGTCATCATCCCCTTTCTATTCCCTCTACATTCTAAAATCTATTTTGATGTTATGATTTTTCAACCTAAAGGTGACCTTAGAGAATGAAGAGTCCTTTGTATATATAGGGTCAAAATCACAAAGTTGATGATCATAGGGTACATGTATTTTATTAGCCTTCAATTGTTTTTTAACCTTTCCTTGTGGGTCCCATTGCCTTGGATCATCCACTTGGATATTGAAGGAGGTGTTATATTTGGAAGTGGCCTTAATTTTATCCCATTATGAAGAAATAATCCTTCCAATGGTTAAGGGGAAGCTATGAAATAATCCCTTCCTCTTGGTTTTTCAAAAACCATCAATTCCATTACACAATTGGTAAGCCACCTCTTGTCCACTAACTTGTTTTGCGCATGGACTAGTAATCTGAGGGGAGGCCATTATGTTCCTTAAACCCTAATGATTTTGCAATCTAGATATAACTAGATGTCTCCCATGGCCTCAATTGACTTTTTTTTAAAGGGGATGACTCTTGGCATTGGATTCCTACTTATGGCCTCAGATAAGGATGGATAAACATAGTCACATATGAATTAGATGTGGTCCATATATTTGAATATTTGTAATTTTGAATAATAATGGGAGATTATTTGTATCCCATTAGGTGACCATTGTATTAGGTTGGGTATCTTTGTGTTAGCAAGTAAGGCATCTAGGAGGTATGACATCATGTATAATTGGTTCTTATATTTTTCTTTTTGACTAAAAAGATCTAGCTACTTAAATAACTATTGACCACTTCACCAAGACAAGATATGAGATATTTGTCAACCATAAAATATACTAAGGGTACCCAAATATTGTCCACATATGTGGTAGTTGGATTTCCACATAACCTATTCATCAAAGTCATGATCATTCTTATCCTAGGCCTAAAATGACTAATGGGAATGTTGCCATTGAAATCTAAAAACACTTAATTTACAGAATAGAACCATAGGGAAAGGATGGTCTTCAAGTCATTTTCCTTAACACAATTATTGATTGCAGTTTGGTTTGTTTGGGTTTTAGGTAGCTTCTAATAATTTTCAAATGCTATGGCAAAAATATAAGATATATTTATGCAATTATGCTCATTGATTAACATATATTTATTAATTTTACATTCTCTAATAATAGTAAAGAGAACATTTATATAATTCAATACATTGGGTTTTGTTGTGGCATAATGTAGACCTATCATTTGAATGGAAACTATCATAGTAGAGCCTTCTTACTGACACATTATTCTCCTCTTCTCTCATGATGGGATGTTGGTTTTCAATGGTCTAAAAGAATTTTGACCAATTGTTATCCCTAGTATTTAAATTTGTGGCATCAAATCATGTATCGTTGAAAACTTGTCCTTCTACGTCTAAGGTTAGATAGAGGTCTACATCTTCTTTGGAGACACTTTTGTGGATTACCATTATTGTAAGTCTCTCTAAATTGGTTACCAATGGTCTATAATTGAATTTTGGATCAATTTACTTTGCTTTGATAAAATCTTTTGGCTTGATTATGATGATCATAAAGTTGCATTAGGGTTTTTGGATGTGCTAAGGTTTTTTTGAAGGTCCCTTACAATGCTTTAATGGTGGTAGTTTTTTGGACTCATGAGAGGTTAAGAACTTAGATTATGTTTGGATCTTTACATTTATACCTTTACATTTCCTAGGTCTCCAAAATCTCTAATGTGGCATATCAAGCTTATGTGGATCTAGCGTGGCATCACCATGGCATCCTGCTCATTAATATTTAAAAGATGACCATTGTATTTTGAAAATTCCTACTTTATCTGACACCATTGGATCCTCCCTACATAGATCAATGTGGGTCATTGATATTGATCCAAGAACTTGAATGAAACTAATTTTTCTCTACATTCCACATGGTTTTGAAACTTGTCACTTCCACATTCACCCTGCCTTTTTAACATTTGTTACACATAGTTGATATTGATTACATGGAGAAATACTCTCTATTGATCTCATTTTGACTAATTATTCCTCATACTCTATGGACCATTTATTGGAATGTGTACACTACATCACATACCATAAATATTTAAAAGATGCTAAGACTTTAATTTATGGCTTGAAGTAATACCACATGTCATCTCTATGTTTTTCCTTAAATTTTCAACATGTGATATTCACCATTTTATCATCCTTTTATGATAAAACATTGACCATTAGATCTTAATCCATATGGTCAAACACTATTGGTTGCTCAATGTTCTTTGGATACAAGTGTGACATTTCTCATCTCAACATTTCCCATGAATTTATAACATTTTCTGTCGATCATCCAATCATCTTCACACAAGCAAACATGGACAATTAGATCTTGATCGATAGGGTTAAACTCCATTGTATGCTTAATATTCTTTGGCTATGAGTGTGACACTTGTCACCCTCTGAGTTGTCCTAGGGATCCATTAAAGTCTTGAATTGATACATGTCATTAGATCAATTCTACCAGAGTAAATGTGTCTTATTGATCCTTAGAAGATGGTTGATATTTAACTTAAGGTTAGGGTCTTTAAATTTAAGCACACATTGTTGGATCTTGATCATTCGAGGGAATGTGGATCATTAGATATACAAATAAAAATGATGTTTAAGTTAGGACTTAGGAACATAAAATTTAATCAAAAGTCTTAGACTAATGTTTTCATTCTTATTAATAAATACAAATAAATCCTTAGGCCAAAATCTTAAGATAAGTTTTGAAACATGTTAAAGGGGACCTTCCAAAATAAAATACCTAACCTACAGTTTTAGCCTAAGCTTTGTATTAATAAATATGATAAAAACCTTAGGGTAAGGCTTTAGGTAAAGATTTATAACAAAGGGACCATGCGCTAGTTATACCATGATAATAATAAAATAGACTAGGAAGTTGTGGGACATAAAGGGACCAAGCATAAGATTTATAGCCTAAATTTTGGTCATGTTGAAAAATACAACTAAGCATTAAGATAAAAATAAAACTAAGTCTATGGCATAATTTCAATGTTCCCATGTAAAATGTTCCCACCAAATTAAAATTTGATTCAAAAGGAACTTATGTAATTAGGGTTAGGGTTTTAAGTTGATCATACATGAATTTAACTTGATTTCAATAGACCAAAGGCTATTAAAAGTTTAAATCATTATTAAATCATAAAACCCAGGCATTGCTCATTCCAAATGGACTTCCATTTGAGATTTAACCTAAAACATAAAGATAAAATTTAGCAACTTATGAATTATGAATAATTATGCCAACCAACTCAGGTGTGGATGAACTTCAAATAAAGATTTAGTGCAAAACATTGTATTGATACTCTAATTAGATGAATTTTCAAATTTAGGGTATAAATTTCCACTTTTTAACACCAAGGTCCTCATTTTTCAAAAATGGGGGTATGTTGACCTCAATAATTGACAATTTATGGTGGAAACATAGCAATATGTTATAAATTATATTCTCTAGTTTAGACTAATTTATAATCATCTATCATCATCCCTTATCACCTCTAATCACTCTCTCCTCATCAATAATCACTCCATTAACCTTCATCATCCATAATCACTCCCTCATCAACATTAACCATTTATCATAATTTATAGTCACTTCATCATCCCTCATTGTCCCTCATCTTACCTAATCACTCCCTCATAATACTTCATCATAATTAATTATCCCTAATCACTCCCTCATTATCCCTCCTAATCCTTAATCAAAACCTAACATCACCACAATAACTAAATACCACCATGACCACATTAATCAACCCTACTAACATCAAATTATGATTAGTTAATTGATTAATCATTTATAATTTATAAATTTAATCATAATTAAATATTTTCACACATTAAGTAATAAAATTAAAAAATACTAATATCCTCTCCCACCCTCCACTCCATATCATCAAAGGTCATATTTTAGTCAATTCCCTAGTTTGAAAGGGAAACTTATTCAAGCCAGTCCAAGTCAAGAAGTTAACATTGTCTCCATTTAGAAACAAATTAGTTAACTACCCCATCACTCTATCTCCAAAGAGGAAACAACTTAGTTAACTCTTGCATAAAGAGTAAAAAATCAGTTAACTCCTTATCACTCTTACATAAAATGGAAGTAAACCAATCAATTGTGTCTCCAAATGGAAACATATTACATTTGATCATGTATCATTATTAAGATCACTTATTTGTTAGAACAAATCTATCTAATGAAGCATTAGGATCAAACATCAAGACATAACCATGTTGTCTATGTGCTTTGATTCCACTAACTAATTGGCATATGATTTGGAGAAAAACTTCCAGGTTCATGACTTTAATCATTAACACTAACTTTTAACATGTTTTTATATTCATTAATAATTCTTTCACCCTACATGTGCAATCCTTCTTAGAACCAAACTCATATCAGAATAAATTTTATAATCTTGAGGAGAAATTATCATATTCAAAACTATTTCATAGTTTCACTAAACCATAACATTAAATTCATATTTCAATAATCCATGATCAACCAATGCTAAGAGAACTTAATTGTATTTTTGAAATGTGAGGTTTATTTGAGAAATAAGATGAAACTAGAGCTAAGGGATTGTCTAAAAGGACTTATTGAGAGTGAGGAACAAAGTAGAGAAAACAAACACACTAAATAGAAAGTAGACAAATGGAAAGTAAGGAAATATATATATACACATACATACATATATATATATATATATATATATATATATATATATGTATACATATATATATATATATATATACATATATATATATATACATATATATACATACATATATATATATGTATGTGTATATATATATATATGTATATATATATGTATATCTATATATATATATATATGTATATCTATATATGTATATGTGTATATATATATATGTGTGTGTGTATATATATATATGTGTGTATATATATATATGTGTATATATATGTGTGTGTATATATATATATATATATGTGTATATATATATATATGTCTATATATATATATATATATGTATATGTACACATATATACATATATACATACATACATACATATATATATATATATACATACATATATATATATATACATACATATATATATGTATATGTATATATGTATATACATATATATAGACACACACACACACACACACACACACACACACACACACACACACACACACACACATTCATAAACAAGGGATAAGAAGAAAAGAATAGAAAGAAACTAATCTAGCCTACCTAAACTAACTCTAACTCATCTTACAGTCATTCAATGAAGACTCTAAGTGGGACAATAAAGAATTAGTGCTTGAGGTATTGCCCATTAGTGAGTAGTGTGGACTTTGCTCCCTATATATATTTCATCTTGAAGGTGTTGTCTCCAAGTATCTCAACTATCTGGTAGGGACCTATCCATAATGGTGTGAACTTCCCATGTTTACCCTTAGGCTCAAATGCCTTATCCTAAATAGGAACTAACTATCCTTGCCTGAACACCCTTATTTTTGAAAATTTATCAATCCACCTCTTGATAGTGGTTTGATTTATGCTAAAATTGGAAAAAACCTCTTCTCTTGCCTCTTTTATCTATATGATATCCAATAACCTTGAACCTATAAATTTTTGATCCTCCTCCATGTACTCTTGCATGAACTTTTATGTTTGTATCTTGAGGGTGATGGGTAAAATGGGTTCTTAACCATAAAATAGAAATAATGGTGATGCTTTGAGAGCTTGTTTGATTCTAGTTCTATCTATCCAAAGGGCACACTTAAGCAACTTATGCCACATTCTAGGTTTATTAGTTGTATAATTATTTATAGTCTTCATCATGTTCTTATTTATTTATTTAGATACTAGATTACCTTCAGGATAATGGTTTGATGAGAACTTGAATATGATGTTGTTATCATATAACCATTCTATCATCTCTATAGATATAAAAGCATATCCATTATCACAGACTATAGATACAAGTGTCTCAAACCTGGTGTATACATTTTTTTTGAAGAATTTTATCACCTCTTTAGTCCTACACTATTTAGTTGCCACTAATTTAGTCCATCTGGTGTAGTAGTTAGTAGAAATTAGAACATACTTAGGACCCTTCAAGGAATTAGGGTTAATGTACCCCATAAAATATAGCCCCCATTGGTCAAAGGGTTTATCAATCATTATTGGTCTTAATGGTATGGATGGCTTAGGTTCTTTATTTTTGAATACTTGACATGAGTGGCACTCTCTCACATGTTTGTGAGCATCCTTGAGGATTATAGGCTAGTAATAACAAGACATTAATATTTTGTGTGTCATAGTATTTTAAGATGGATGTCGACTTCCTAATTTTTCATGGAAGGTACTCATGGTCTCAACTACTTCACTCATGGAGACACATCTCTATTAAATGCCTTCAAAATTCTTATTATACAAAACTCCATGCTTGATTAAAAGTTATCATATTTTAGCCTTACATCTCTCTTTTATTATTTACTTGACCTTATATGGCAATAATCATTGATTAGTAAGTGGACAATAGGATCATATGAATCATTACATCTAAAAATTTGTTGCTCTACTTGCATGACACGTAGTTTGGGGTTAGTATTGGAAATATATTAAATTAAACCCTGACACCTTACCAATTTGGTAGTATTCATCTCAATGTCATATTATTAGAGTACAAAAATCCACTTACCTATCATTTCTCCTAGTTTGTTTTGACTTAGAATGAGATTAGTGGTAGGTTTTGGTAGAATGGCATGCACCTTATTCTTAAGGATATAATGCCTAAATGTTTTTAATACCTTGACTAAAGTACATACTTTATTGTTAATAAAAAAAGCAATTTAACTCAACATTTTAAAGGTTAATTATTATAAAAGTTATTGGATGGTCACATCCATCTATCTTCAGAGTTAGAATTGTAGCTATTGTATGATTTAAAGTAAAGGAGTAAAGAAAAAAATCTTGATAAAGTCTAGATTTATGAGTACTAGGGCTTGTCCAATTATCTCTTTGATGCCTTTGAAATCCTTTTTTGTATCTTCATTCTGAGTGATCTTCACATATTTTTTCAATACGTCATTCAAAGGTTTCACTAGTTATGCAAAATCAAAAATAATCTTCTTCACAAAGTTTATTTTACCAAAGAATGACTTCAATTCCTTCCTACTATTTAGGGGCTCTATATTAGATATTACATCTACTCTATAGAGATTCCTTCCTTAATAATAACATTTCATAATAGTTCTCCCTTAGTAACATAGAAAATAATCTTTCTTGGGTTAAGAAAAATCCCAAACCTTCTACATCTTTCAAATACCTATTGTAGTTGCATAATATGATCCTCCCTATTTTTTGAAAAGATAGTTAGATCATCCATTTATATGATGATTCACTTACCTACAAGATCCTATAAATCTTAATATATATCCCTTTGAAAAGTGGCTATTGCATTTATCAATCCAAATGGATTTCTTTTGTAGGCAAAGGTACCCCACTTGGTAGTAAATGCAGTTTTCATCCTATTTTATTAATTCAAAAGCACTTGGTTATACCCTAAAAAACCATCAAGAAAGTACATCATGTAAAAACCAAAAATAATTTGTATTACATGGTTAAGAGAAGGTAGGGGTTAATTATCTTTCTCATATGCTCTATTTAGATTTCTAAAATCATTGCATAGTCTAATTTCACCTTTTTCTTCTTGATTAGGACTAAATTAGCAACCCAAGTGGAATGTCTAATGGGAAACACAATATTTGCATCTAAGATATTCTTGACCTCTTTACATATTAGTGGTTCTAAAACTAGGTTGATAGGTTTTTGGTTTTGTCTAAAAGGTTTGAAGTTTTCTTTTAAAGCTATGGTATGAGTTATGGCCTTTGGATCAAATATATTTAGGTCATCATAGGACCATGATATGATATATTTATACTTGGCCAACATTTCTTTGGCTCTTTTAGACTCAATGATTGTATAGGTTATACCAATATTAACAACTGAGGTTGGCCTTGAAATCCAAGATCAATTGAGTTATACTCCTTCCCACTTACTTTGGGAATATTGGTAACCTCAACTAGTCTATCAGAATCAAAGAGTATCTCTAAGGTTATCATGCCTATGGGGATCTTATTGTCATTCAAATAAAATACCTTTTCGTCAAGTTTGTTTTCAATGTTCTCATCATCAAGGAGACTAGATTCATCATTAATATATCCCTCAAACACTCCTAAACTAGTCATAAAGTATATGATCTATTGATCATAATTTAATACATACAATTGGTTGACATTATCTGGCATTGATGGACATGATATTAATTAAATTGAGAGGTTTTATAAATTGGAACTTTGATTGGGTATAAGGTTGGCTGTAGCTAAAACAAGTTCATCATTAGCCTTGCTTTCTTCCCTAGGGATTGACATAATGTTAAAAGTATTAAAACATTCAACTAAGTCCCACACTCTAAATTTATACTTCTTTAGATAGGACAACTTGCATTGATATTTAATCTTGACCTAATTCACCACTAGTTTAGAATCACCAAAAACTAATAGTTCCTTGGCCTCATGCTTGATTACAAATTATCATCCAAGAATAAGTGCTTCAGACTCCACCAAATTATTGGTACATGAGTACTAAATTTTTTAAGAGGAATTGTATTCTTTCCCATTGGAATTGATTAATACCACTCCTACTCCATAGCTTTATTTGCATCTAGAACTATCAAAATAAAGTTTCCATAATCTAGGCAAACCATGAGAAGTTTTAAAGTTACATACCTTTGTGGTGTTAAGAGTGCAAACACCAGGATTTGAGTTAACCATGTTGACCCTCTCATTTAATGAATTGTACTTAATGATCATATGCTTCATTTTATTCTCCATTTAAAACTTGATTTGGTTAGGGACTCCCTTCCAAGGAAACCACATATATGAATAAATTATTGAAATATAACTATTTAATCTCCTAGTATAGTCTCTACTTAGTAGCATCCCATAAGCATCAAAGATGTCTAATAATTAGATATGTGATAATCTACATGTGAACATTCAATAATTCATCAATCAATTTGACTCTTGATTTATTTAATTAAGTTACAACTCTATCAGATTTAAAAGGAATCAAACCTAATTATTCACAAATACCTTTAAGCATAATATTTATATATGCACAAAAATCTAACAAAAAATTATGTAGATTCTTACCAAAAATCTTGATTGTAATTAGGAAAAGAGAAATGTTTGCCTTAATTTTGTGTATTGTGACATTAGCATGTGCAGACTTTTAAGATTTACTAGGATTTTTAAATAAAGATTCCAATTTCAGATCCCTCTTTTTAGTAATCTATGTTGACTCATGCAAGGTAATGTTAGATTTGATCTTTTTCATGTCCTCTACTATGTTATAACTAGTCTTATTAGAAGAATTAGATGTATCACCTTTGGGTTTACAAGTACTTCCCCTAGGAGGCTCAAGATTATTATTTGAGGTAGTATTAGGAGGGGTCTCAAGTTATTTGGAGGAGTTAAAGTGGTGAATTTTTTATTTTGATCTTGGTTTCTTAGAGGATAAGTCTTCTTCAAAAATTGTTGAAAAACATGAATCTCTTCAAGAATATCCCTAGGATCATTATCCTCTTGGAAAGGGAACTCAAATGTCTCCACCATGAGAGTTGAATCAAATAGTCTAGGTGACCTTCAAGATCTTGATGTACCTTCATCACAATCCTTATTAGGGACAACTTCAAGACTATCTAATTCTTATTTTAAGGCTTAAAAAACATTAAAAATTTCAACATAGTCTATTTCCCCATGCTTACAAGTGAAATGGACTCTACAATAGTCAAGTAAAGTAACATCAGTAAGATTCATATTAGGCACATTATTGCTAGTAGATGGCACATTATTCTTGTTGTTATGGTAGCTATCATTAAAAAATATCTTAGTGGGCCCATTAAACCTTTGAAAAGAGTAATTCTTATTAGATATCTCTCCATTATTACTTACTTTTTAAATTGAAGGAAGTCAGTGATAAAATTTTAAACCATCTTGAGGATAAAGTCATTCTCATTCTTTGGGGGTATCAAAATTATGAACTTGAGTATTACCATTAGATGCAGGCATTAAAGCCTTATAATCTTGAGGATGAGATCCATTGGTAGAATTATTCAAGAATCTTAGATTTTGAGTAGGATGAGAATGTATCAAAGGTAGTTATTTAAATATTAGAAGTTGGTTCAGGTTAGGTAGATTTTGGTTGGCATTTAGAATAACATTCATAACTGGTAAATATGGATTGGCATTAGGAATGGAGTATGCTAATTATCTTTGGGGTTACATCTAGTCATTAATTATCATAGCCTCAACACAAGCTAAAGATAATGTGTTTTTGGGCCTAAAAACTCGCTTTATGAACACAAAAGTCATAATATCTAAGGCATTCTTATAGATTTTCAAGGATAAAGCCTCAATGGTTTTTTAAGGATCTATGGTCCCACTCAACATTTTATGGAACCTAGCATTGAAAGCTTTTATAGGATCATTTTTATCCCTTTTTACTATCATGAATTTCTAGTATAGGATACAAATACTAATGATTAAACCAAATTAATCAATGAAAACATTTTTAAAATTAACCCAATTGGTAATATAATTTTTAAGGTTTAGAAACCATTCATATGCAACATCTTAAAAAGTAAAAGGACATAGTATACATGCTACATCTTCATGAATTATATTTAAAAACCTTAATATATATTTTAAACTCTTAATGTGTTATTCAAAATTTATAATTCCACTAGGACTAAATGTTGGCAAATAATTTTAAATATTATGAGGAAGGTCACGTACCACACCATGCACATTGATCGAATAACCACCTAGCTAAACCAAAACTTCGTAGGGATCAGACACATGAGTACTTTTACTTGGTGAAGTTGGAAAATAATTAGAATGTCTATTATTACATTTATCTTTCCTAGTTCTCCTATTAAATTCTAATGAAAGCAAAGGTTCTCTAGTCTCTAAATGTGACCTTGTCCTGATTCTTGGTAATTGTAGCTTGTGGTATTTAAATCATGTTTCAAATATGATGTGTCAGTCTTATCCTTATAGGGTAAAATGATTATACTTACACATTAAGTGAATTTTTCAAATATTTATATAAAGGATGATAAAGGATAACAATATTTAACTAAGTTAGCTCAAAGATGTAACCAAACACATAAGTGTGATTGTTATTTACACATTTAAGCTTAAATAAACTCAAATTAGAAAAGGATATATCAATATTTGATATTAAAAAAATATTAATAACCTCAAAATTTATGAATTGACAAATCTTGAGCCATATTTACCATAATTAAGCATATAACTTCAAAGAACAGCGATCTTTGTCTAAAGGAAGTGTTG
This sequence comes from Torreya grandis, assembly GCA_037957365.1. Taxonomy (NCBI): domain Eukaryota; kingdom Viridiplantae; phylum Streptophyta; class Pinopsida; order Cupressales; family Taxaceae; genus Torreya; species Torreya grandis. The sequence goes on from JARHVA010000191.1 coordinate 1,866,659, forward strand.
AACAAATTTGACCCTACAAGTCAAATTGGGAACACTATAGGTAGAAAATTTATTTTTATAGGTTTATATGGTGTATAATATTTAATTATGAGGTATATAATAGGTAATTTTATGTTATATTAGCCTTGTTCATTAGTCATTTTAGTCCTTATGTCTTTTTGAGTCATTTTGGGGTCAAAATAGGGCATTAAATGAGTTGTATAGCCTCTGATGGAAGTGTTAAGGTGTAAGAAGGGTTATTTAATGTTAAATGTGTCCCATTATGGCTTAATAACCTATTCATAATTGGAAGTGATAGGTTATTCAGAAGAAAGAGTAGTTTTCTTGGGAAAAGAGAAGAGTTTGGCACTTGTATGAGCCATGGGGGAAGGTAACACATGGGAGAAGGACATGAAATGTCTATAAATTTTAATAAATATAAATTACAAATTTTGAATTCTCTGGAAGTTTCATTTTTGATCTAAAATCATTCTACTCCTTTATTACCCTTCTAAACACACAGAACTAGTCAACAGGTTTATTCTTGGTACAGACAGTTGGATAAATTTCAAGTCAAAAAAATTTTAGAGAATAAATTAAAATAATATATATTAATTTCCATAAAAATATTTTTAATAATGGTTTGCTATGATTTGTGAACCATCCTCATGAAGTTGACTATGTTTTTTTGCATGCTAATTTGTGCACCTGTAAGTTTTTCTCTTGTTTGGATGATTTCATATAATCCAATTTATAATATTGGTTATATATTATTTTTAATCCCTTATATGATGTTATTAATTATTTTTTTCACATTTTTAAATCATTTTATAATTCAAATAACTCATTTTATAATGAGGAGTGGAGTGGAGTTGTAGTTATTTCTTTGACTTAATGGAGTTTTATTCTATGTTATGCTTTCAAAATGAAGTGAAATTATGTGTTATTTATAATATATGTATTTTATTCATATTAAATTAAAAATATAAATTCAAAAACCACTTCAAAATCCAATATAGTAATGCAAGTTAGCAAATGACCACCTGCAATAGTTGTCTGGCCTACCACTTCTTGGAGGAACATGAAATGTGTGTTTGAGAATTATCTATTGTTTGTAGGGTATATATATATATATTTTTTACACAATTTTTAAGAATTTTTATAATATTTTATGCTATTATAACCTCAAGGAAACCTTCCAAGAAAAATTGTGGCACTTTGGGAAAATTTCCCAAAATTATCAAAATAGAGGTCTAGGCCCTATTTTGAGGTTTCTTATACATAATTTCATTGATTTATAAAGCCTCCAAGTAAATATGTTTTCAAGATCCCATATATTAATATAATATTTAAAAATAATAGAGGTGTTTGCGTTGAGGAAGATGGTTTTCAAAATCCCTCGAGTTATTCTTCAAGACACTAAAATCACTTAGTGTTATTTACAGCCAATAGAAGACATGTCAAATCTTGAAATCACAAGGAATATTTTGAGGTACTAATGAAGTATTAAATGGGGTTAGGTAAAAAATACACTCCAAAATTGGTTCATAATACATCAAATACAAACAAGACATTATAATCCTAAGTGAGACCAAAAAACATCATCTACAACAAATATACACAACTATAGGAATTGAAGAGATACTTTGAGTAATCAAATTATGGTTGAAAGTATTGTTGATTAAATTATTGATATTATTAAAGGAAATAGTGAGTCTCTAATGTTTTTAATATCTAAAATATCTAATAAGATAAAGGTTAATTCAAACTACATCCTAAACCTGCTAAATACACTTACAACTAAGCTTAAAAGAGGAAAACATAGTCTTATAGGTCAAGAAAGTTAAGAAGACCTAAAACCATATTTTCAGTAAGTATGGAGAATGGAGAATGATTATGTGACTATAATATTCATTATGGTACTACTTATTACATTTTAATACCTTATTTCTACATAACAAGGTGGAGATAATATGTACAAATGGCTTAGACATCCACCTACAACTGACTGTTAGCCTACATTATCCATTGTAAAGGCTTGAGAATTGATATACCAATTAATGTTTTATATAAGGTAACTTAAAATACATAAAATTATTCCTATATATTGGTGTTATTTTCAAAGATGAAAGTCACCTATAAGGCCTTGTATAATCAACTATAGCTAACTGAGAGATGACAATAAGCTAGAAAAGTATAGTGGGAACCATATCAAGATATGAAAATGAGTTATATTTCTATGGAAATGATTTGTTATGTTCAATAACACATTTTAAAGTATTTAATAGCTATATTCAATACTTAAATATGCATTATTACCTACATGGGCTACTTTTAAAGTAGAAGCTTAGAAAACACAATCAACAAAAGGAGTCTTATGACTAGTCTTGATAAGGATCCAATAGAAAGGTAAGATTTAAACAATTTTAATGACTAAATAAGTATTTTAGTACTTTAATAAGGCTTATTAATTATTTCCAAAGTCTAACCCATGCAACTACACTTACAAGTGCCTTACCCAAACATGAAATATAGTTAGGTACCTTGACCAGTCAAACAAGGTGCATGATTGAGGGGTTAGAGAAAGGGTTACAATGAGATGTTGATTGTAATGGGTTGTAAAATGGAATTTAAATTCATGATGATATTAAATAAAATTATTAGATCATAAAATCCCTCTCCAAAGGAAATACATAGTCAGTTTATGACTATCATACACACAATTTGCCGCTTTCCTATTCTATTTTGTTTTTAATGCATTTGGGGGGTCTAATGGCCTAATCAAAGGCCAATTTTTTTTAAAATAATAAATATTGTTTTGATAAACCTATCATAAAGTTTTTTCTATAAAATTATGTGATTTTTTTAATTTTGTTTTAGATAGAGGGTACTTCCCTAGGATGCAAACTATCAATTTTGGGAAAGGAGGGTGATAAGGTCAGACAAGGAGTAGAGTGAACATTTTAAGAAGGTATTATAAGTTTAATTAAACATATTAAAACATGTAAAACCAAAAAATAAATGGTGAAAATCAATAGGTGGTCCAAATCCATAAGAGTTGCAGTCAAGCCTAAATGGTAAGGTTTTGGCCTAGAAGCCAAATGGAGAGTCACTTTCACTTTTCACATGAGGTGAGAATTATAAAATATTATATAATGTTTTAGGGTAATTATAGATATATATATAAGCTATTTTAATGTATGGTAATCCATGATAATCATTTTTTGGGCTTTAGGAACACTTAGGCCTACTAGCATGGTTAGACCTAGATTTTAAATGATAGGTAAATTTAATTTATAACCTTAGGTAATATTTATAATGTATTGGAGAATTATTATGAAGTAATAATATATATACACTAATAATCTTTTATAATGTAGATAAAACCCTAAAAGAGTCACTTTTGGCTCAAAGACAATTTAAGCCATGTAGAAAATGAGAAAACAAGCTCACTAGGCCAAGTTGAAGTGCTTACATATCTTTGAGGGTTGTGCATGGGAATATAAGAAGTTTTTGGTAGTTTATAGGGGCCTTGAAGATCACATGTGTGATTTTTTTTTTTAAAATTAAAATAACCAACATTCATAAATAAATCTTAAGAGTGGAAACTAGCTTAAACCCCTCTTAAACCTTTGTTAGTGACCCATTTGAGGAAATGGAGATGGAAAGATACTATAATGGCATAGTTTTCCTAGGATGATAATTGGAGGTTATACAAAATTGTATGGATGAGGAATAAAATAGGGTTTTATAGGTTATAAAAGCAGTCTAAAAATGCCAATAAATTTGAGGGTAATATTATGACTTAAGATAAATCCCCATGATAATTTATTAATTTAGAATAAATTTTATGTTCCTTAACAAATAGCTTCATCTCAGCTAGTCAAAACTATCATAGTTAACATGGTAGTGAGAAGGGTGAAAAGCTTCAAGTAAACTAGCTTTAAGGTGTCCCTAATGCCTCTAGTACCATGGAGGGTATTTAAAAGTTTCATCCACTAAATTTTATGTATTTTTATGGAAAAATGAAACCAAATTTGAGTCTAAGTGTGCAAGGTGTAGGAAAGAGGTTTTTCTTAGACTACAGATGGTGATGGCTCACTTCTAAAAGTTTCTAGATGACTAAGACTACAACCAATGTATGGATATGAAAGTATAAAATTCTTACCTCTCATTCCAATCATCAAACCTATCCCTAGTTAGTTTTGGGATGTTCAAATAGGGATAAATCATGAAGGGAAGTTTGTGAACTAGAATGAGAACTTCTAAGCCACATTTCAAGAGTTTCATGACTTGGTGTGACACTTTTGCTTCTTGAAATTGCATGGTTCATTTCACATCTTATTCTAATGTATATGTAAATCATTTTATCATATTTTTAAGTTTAATTTTGACCTTTGGACTTATCTCTTATCCTCTCTCTCTCTCTCTTTCAAGTTATATAAGAACTAATAATTTTGGCCTTTGTAAACTATGCTTCACCTGAGTATGGCAAATCTCTTCTCATTTGCATACCATAGATTAATAAAGACCACTAATTTCTACCTATTCCATGATTGTTCATAGTTTTTTTACTTGGATGATTGATATTTATTAATGATAACTATTGTTTCTTTAGCATGTTATCTCATTCCCTCACCTATTTGTAGTTAGAAAGCTTTTTCTTATAGGTCATGTGAAGTGTTTTGTTGATGTTTCAAGTTGAGTGAGTTATTTTATTAAAATAGTGTTATCCTAGGCCTCTTGTTTAGTCCTCCTAGCCTAAAAATTCATTAAAACCTAATAATGAAATAATGATGTGAGAAGATGCAGATTAGAGAAGTGTATGTTTGGTTAGTCCCTTGTTCACATGTGTAACATGTAGCTAGTTGGTAGTCATCAACAAATTTGGTGTATCACCCCCTTTAGGATAGTTTTATTTTAGTTTTCTCTCTCCCTCTTCCCCTCAAATCATATGTGTAGTAGTGATCTAAAGTGGTACATCAAGGGAGATATCCCTATCTATAGATTTACCTCATTCTTAAGCTCACCCACAACCTAGAGGTGTTTCAATTGTGCCACTTGGATGAGGAGAGATAAGACATCTCCTCAAAGGGTGAAAATATAAGTAACAATAAGAAGCACAAATATGGGTCAAAGACTATAAATATTAATGATCTTTACATAATTTAACAAATAATCACAAAATTAAGCAAAGGTTACACCAATCTTTGAACATAATTCACAAAAATGAGCAAAGATACTTCAAATATACAAAGATTTGATAGGAAATCCTTTTAGTTCCAATGAAAACTCCCCCTTTTAATACCTAAATATGTATCATAGGTCTCTAGGGTGTTTAATAACAATTATCATTTTAGAATTATAAGAATTTAGCACATGAGTTGAAGGTTGTGATAATCTTATTGTCTATCAATGAAATAGAAGCAAAGGAAGTGTACTATTTCACAATATTTATAATATGTGGTTGTTGGGAGCCACCATGGCCTAAATTTATTCTATGAAATATATGAAGTATGCTATGATAATATTGGGGAATTATGATAAATAACTAATCTAAAGATTAATCTAAGATATGTATTTACAATGAAAATTAAGCTAGAGTGATATGGTTAAAAAGGAACAAAAGTAAAGGAAAGGTGGATAAGAAATGTTGTTGATATTCATTCTAAATATCATGACAAAGTTCAAATATTGTACATGCATGCATTTAACCAATGTATGACATGAAGTACTATAAGCTACAATCCTATCAGGCATCAAGAAAACATCTAAAGATGGTGTGAAATAATGCAAATAAGAATCAAGTTTACTTTAAATATTTACCCCTGTAAGAAAACAACATTAGCCCAAATGAAAGAAGACTAAGAAAATGAAATGAACTTAAAAACTTTAAATTAACCTATCATTGGCATAAATTAACATCTATGCATTCAAATGTACACATCAGGCATTCATAAAAACCATTCAAATCTAGAAATCAAGCCAATCAAGTGAGAGATAACCTAGGATAACAAAAGACAAGAAAATTTGGACAATATTTGAAGAATTCCTTGCTTATATTAATTACTCAAAATCTACAATTGGCTCTTATATCTAAGAACTCCCCCCCCCATTTTTAAATTGAAATTTCTCTTTTTATATGATGAAAGGAAGCATGCCAGTTAGTCGTATACAATTACAGAAGTAAAAGTGTTAGGATAGTTATCCTTTTCATGAATGTTCTAAAATACACTAGACTTTGTCTAATGTACTGACCTATAGGTAATGTGATTTACATGTTGCACATGCCTTTACAAAAGAATATCATTTTTTCAAAAGTATAAAATCTCAATTATAGAAAATAATATTCTTATCTTAACTATCTTTGAAGCCCTTGTGCTTTTGTAATATTTTAATTGACCTATAGGATCTTCATTATATAGTGTTATTCATTGATGATATGGAGATCAATGATGGGTCTCATTAACAACTCCTTTTCTTGATATTGTAGGCCCTTGAGATCCCTCTAATCACTTTCCCAAGATTGTTTGATGCCCCTAGAATTTCCTATCTTCTCTTTTGATGACAAAAGTAGGCCCATGAACTTATTATCATCCCCTATTTTCCCTTATTCTTGACTCCTTACTTATTGGATGAATTGAGTAGTTATCTTCTTGAACTCATCATCAATTTTTATACCCAAGGGAATAAATGTGGTAGGCTACTTGATCAATCTATCCAAAATGTGCAATAGTTTATCTTCTTACTACTTGAGGTCCCTAGAGATGTTCTCCATCTACTTAGACCACTTGTGTAGGGCCTTAATCTTATCAATTAATATATCCATAGACATATTAAGGTGGGCTAGGCTAACTATCTTAAATTTAGGGATTTGATCTTTAGTCAAGATCTTGATCAAATCCTTTACTTGGTCTATTAAATCTGGTGATTGGCCAACATGGCCTATATTCTTATTACTTTGTTTATGTTTTGTATCCTACTTGTTTCTAACTAAATTTAAATAATTGAATAGATTAGTCATGATTTATTCAAATTGCCTTAACATATCTTATTGAATTAAAAATATGGCTTGTTCTTTTAGGTTTTTGTTATGGATTGATCATTATCTATAATTGATCTATTTGGGCTTGAGCCACTTGAAGGAAATTTTCTTCAAATATTAGATATTTTTAGGTTTTTTTTCCTCTAACTAGGGTAAATCTAATAATTTTTTCTACTTTTTGAAAGTGAATTCTTCTCCACTAATCATGGATTTATTGTCAGTTACCCTCTACAAATTGGTATTGGTTTGGTTCAAATTAACACCAACTAAAGATTTTATCAATTTAGGCATTGGTGTCTCCACTTTTTCTCCACTTGATTCTCCTAGAGATATCTTTATTTTCTCTTCCTCTTTCTAAAACACCACTATCCATGGTTTGGCTTCCTCATGCACTAGAATATTGGTTAATTAAATCAATTCCCAAGGGTGGTGCATGGTAGGTACCTTTTGTTATTCTCCATATATGACACATTCAAGAATGTTTGGTCCCTGAATGAATTCCTCTTCACTAGAGAGATTAACCTCACTAAAAGGATGAGTGAAGGTCACCTTGCAATTCTAAACCTTCACTAAGATAATGGAAAATTCAACTTTTATATTAGGGGGTCTATAGGAACTAGGTCCAACACTTCCTTCCCCTTTACTTCTTTGGATATCTACATTTTTTCATCCTTAGACTCATAGGTTGATTATATTAATTTTAGAGCATCTTAAATTATTTCACCAGGGTGTAGTGCTACCATATGGATTTCCTCCACTAGTGATCCTCACTTCTTTGATTGAGTTGGGGAAGATGAAATTTCATTGGGCATTCTCTCCTCTACCCTTTTCTCAAGATTTGCTTCAGATCTAGATTCTATCCATAACTAGGTTTTTGGAGGTCTAAAAGGTGTACCACTTAGAAAATGGTAATTCCTTGGCCCTAATTGCCATTTTTCATCATCCCCTTTCTACTAACTTTGAATTCTTGACTCTGGTTTGATGTTTTTCTTTTTGAACCTAAAGGTGACCTCAAAGATAAAGAGGCCTTTGTATATATGGGGTCAAAATCACTAGGTTAATGATAGTAGGGTACATTTATTCCCTATGCCTTCAACTATTCTTTAACCTTTCCCTATGGATCTCATTGCCTTGGATCATCCACTTAGAGATTGAAGGAGGTCTTATGCTTGAAAGTAGCCTTAATGTTATCCCATTGTGTAAAAATAGTTCTTTTAATGGTTAAGGGGAAGTTATGAAGTATTACATTCCTCATGATTTTGCATAAACCATCTATTCCATTGCATAATTTATAAGCCACCTCTTGTTCAACTAATTTATTTGGTACATGGACTAGTAAATTTAAGGGAGGTAATTGTGTTCTTTCAACCCTAATGATTGTGAAATATAGATATAAATATATGTCTCCCATGGCCTCACTTTAATTTTTGGTGAAATGGCCAACTCTTGGCATTGGATTCCTGATTATGGCCTTGGATAGGGATAGATAAACATAGTTTCATATGAATTAGATGTGGTCTCTATATTTGAATATGTGTAATTTTAAATAGTATTTCAAGAATGTTTATGTCCTATCAGGTGACCATTCTCTTAGGTTATGGATATTTGTGGTATAAATAAAGGCATCTAGGAGGTATGACATCATGTAGAATTGGTTCATAGTTTTCTTTTTGACTACAAAGATATGAATAATTAAACAAGTGATGACCACTTCACCAAGGGGATGGATAATCTATTTATAAACCATAAAATAGACTAAGGGTACCCAGATCTTATCCACATATTTCATAGTTGGATTTACACATAATCTATTCATCAAAGTCATGATCATTCTTATCCCAGGCCTTAACTGACTAATGGGATTGTTTCTATTGAAATCTAAAATCACCTAATTTCTAGAATATAACCATAGGGAAATGATGGTCTTTAATTCATTTTCCTTAGCCTAATTATTGATTGTGATTTGGTTTGTTTGGGGTTTAGGTAGCTTGCAATAGTTTTCAAATTTTATGGTAGAGATATAAGCTATATTTATATAGGTATGCTCATTCATTAACAAGACTATAAATTTTACCTTCTCTAAAAATTGGAGAAAGAACATATATATAATGTAGTACCTTAGGTTTTTCTATGGTGTAATAGAGACCTATCATTTGAATGGCAACTATGTAATAGTAGATCCTTCTTGTTGACACATTCATCTCCTCCTCTCAATATGGGATATTGGTTATCAATGGTCCAAAACAAGCTTGACTAATTGTTGTACCTAGTATTTAAAGTTGGGGCATTGAATTATGTATCCTTAAAAACTCATCTTTTTGTGTCTAAGGTTAGATAGAGCTCTGCATCTTCTCTAGAGACCCTTTTTTAGGATGTCATGGTTGTAAGTATCTATAAATTTATTAACAATGGTATGTAATTTAATTCTATATAAAATTAATTTTCTCACATGAAAATCCAATCTTTTGTCTTGATTATGATGATCACATGGTCAAACTAGGGCTTTGAGAAGAGCCAGGGTTTTTATAAATGTCCATTAAAGTTATTTAGTAGTAATATCTTTTTAAACTTATGAGATATTTTCAACTTACATTGTGTTTAGATATTTGCATTTATACCTTTACATTTTCTTAGGTCTCTCAAATCTCTAACTTGGCACATCAAGCTTATGTGGATCTGATGTGTCATAGCCGTGGCATCTTGCTCATTAATATTTAAAAGGTGACCATTGTATTTTGGAAATTATTGCTTGATCTCATATCGTTGAATCATCCTTTCACAGATAAACATGGGTCATTGATCTTGATATAATAACTTTAACACCATTGGCTCCTTGCTACATTCCCCATAGTAGTGACACTTGTCACTTTCAAATTTATCATAACTTTTCCATTTTTGTTATGCATATTTGTTCTTGATTACATAGAAAACTCACTCCATTTATATCATTTTAACTATTTATTCTTCCTACTTTGTAGACTATTGATTAGAATGTTCATGTTGCATCATGTATCATTGATATTTTAGAGATGTTCAAACTTTAATTCATGTCCAATATGTATGCCACATTTCATCTCTATGTTTGTCCTTGAATTTCAATGTTTTCTATGTGTCATCCAATCATCTTTGTATAAAAAAATTTAGACCATTAGACCTTGATCTATAGGGCTAAATGTCATTAGATGCTTAATATTTTTTGTATGTGAGTGTGACACTTGTCATCTCCATATTTGTCCTTGATTTTTCAATGTTTACTACATTCCATTGAATCATATTCATATGAGAAAATGTGGGCCATTGGATCTTGATTCATAGGGTTGAATTCCATTGGATGCTCAATGTTCTTTGGCTGAGTTTGACACTTATCACCCTCTTGCTTATGTTGGGGCTCCATTCAAGTCTTGAATTGATACATGCCATTGGATTAATTCTACCCAAGTAAACATATGCCATCAACTCTAATAATATGTTTGAGTTTTAAATTAAGGTTAGTGTCTTTGACTTTAAGCTCGCACCATTAGATCTTGATCATCTGAGTGAATGTGGACCATAGGATCTATAAATAAAAACAATGTTTAAGTTAGTGCTAAGGGAACATAAAATTTAAGATAAACTCTTATACTAATGTTTTCATTCATATTAATAAATATGAATAAATATTTATGCTAAGGTATTAAGATAAATTTTAAAACATGTTAAAGGGGAAGTCATGAAATAAAATACCTAGCCTAAAGTCTTAGCCTCATGTTTGTATTAATAAATATGATAAACCTTAAGGTAAGGCTTTAGGATAAGATTTATAACAAAGGGATGATGCATTAGTTAGACCATGCCAAAAATAAAATATACCAAGAGGTTGTGGGACATAGAGGGACCAAGCATAATATTTTTATCTTAAGGTTTGGTCATGTTGAATAATATGACTAAGACTTAGGATAAAAATTGAACTAAGTTCATGGCATAATTGCAATGTTCTCATGTAAAGTGTTCCTACCAAGTTTGAATTTAATTCAAAAGGAACCTAGGCAATTGGGGTTAGGGTTTTAAGGTGATCATACATGAATTTAACTTGATTTTATTAGACCAAAATCTAGTAAAATATTAAATCATAAAACCCAAGTTTTTCTCATTCCAAATGGACTTCCATTGGAACTATGACCTAAAACATAAATATCAAAGTTATTAACTTTAGAATTATGAAAAAATATGCCAACCAACTCAGGTGTGGATGATCTTAAAATAAATATATAGTGTAAAATATTCTAGTGATACTCTATTCAAATGAATTTTCAAATTTAGGGTACAAATTTGTACTTTTTAACATAAGGGTCCTCATTCTTCAAAAATGGGGGTATGTTGACCTCAACAAGGAGATGGTGGGAGGGTGAAGAATTTCACCTTTATTTCATCTTACAAGAGTATCCTTCTATCTAGGGACTTTGAAGGCTCTCTTTGGTGGCTCTTGGGGGAGGGAGATAGAGTCATGGAAATTTTCTATGTCAAGCTCATTACACTAAGTTCTTTGGTGGCTCTTCGGGGAGGGAGAAAAAATAATGGAAATTTTGTATGTCAATTTCATTATGCTAAGTTGACACCTCTTTTTCTTGAATTCATTCGAGGATTACCTTAATTAGCACTTCCTCTCTCTTTTTTGTGCTCTCCTTGATTGATTCCCATAAGGGGAAAACATAAGGCTTGGCCACCTTCTCCTTTTCTATAATAGGTATGGGAAAGGGTGTTTCACAAGAGAGGGTATGACATAGTTAGGTTCCTTGACATAGGAGAATATCCAAGATGGTATGGCTTCATGTTCCTCAATTGAATGGTTTCTAGTGACTTGTTTAGATCTTGATGAGGATGAAACTTCAAAAGGTGCACTAGGGGGTTGGGTTTGAGCATAAATAGGTGTAGGAAAGGGTAATTGGGTTCTAAGGTTGACTAATATCATTCTTAAGAGAAACTGATAGTTATTTTCTTTTGTAGCTTGGTACTTATTAACCAAGCATCCTTATTGAAACCTCAACGCCTACTCCTGAACATAAGGTTAGTGTTCAAGATTATATTTGTTGCCTATAGTAATATTTTTCCCTATAAAACTCTCTTAATTATTTTTCAAGATAAATCCATATCTCCCTAAGGCTCTTTTCTAGTTGACTAGAGAGAGGCAAATTCTGACCAGGATGATACATTAAATCTTGAGGGCCACTTGGGCTAAAGCCATAAACATTGATAACTTTATATGAAAGACAAGGAATGAAATAACATGAATTTTGATTAAATGGGGGATGATACATACAAAATAATGGTGATTAGGATCCTATGATACTTATAAAACTAATGTTTATATTAGAGTCACCATTGGTGTTTGCAAATGTGCCTCCAAAGTCTCATTGCACTAAAAAGTAACACCAAGAACCTTTCAGTGAGATATAGAATTTAATAAGCTACCTTGGGCATGGAAAAAAAATTTATGACATGAGATTTAACCTTTGTGGAGGAGTTATTCAAGCTTCCCCACTCCCAGTCATAATATGGGAATAACTCTAGGCTATGGGTATCCTATAATAGGGTTGAACCTCTAGAGAAGGTTGGTTTCCTCTTGATGGATCACCTAAGATAATGTTATTCTAGTTAAAAGTGTTACAAAGGGGGAAAGGGCTCCTAAGAAAGCTAACCAAGTTATGCCCAAAATAAAAATGGAAGACTCGCATAATCTTGAACCCATACTAGATCAACACAAGATAATGCTATCTAACATAACCTCATAAACCAACTAATTGCATAAGTGTTTAGATAAAACACTAATCTAGACCTGTAATCACTTAAAATCACCCTAAAGGAGGTCACAAAGGATGACAATTGATGAGGAATATTATCCTTCATAATTCCATCATGCACAACTCACTCAACATAGATCCAAGGTAAGAGATAGGTAAATAAAGTGTATTATTACATCAAGAGGTAGTTCTTATGAATGTTTGATAGGGTTTAGCTTAATTAAGAGGAGAATATATTGAAATATATTAGAGATTCCCCTACTCTTCAAAATCAAAGTGTCGTTATGAGAGTCTATAATCTAAGAGATTTTTCTCCTAAATTATGAGAGAGTTCTTGTTAGAATAAAAAATGAGAGAGAGAGAGAGAGAGAGAGAGAGAGAGAGAGAGAGAGAGAGAGAGAGAGAGAGAGAGAGAGAGAGAGAGAGAGTAATAAATTAACTTTGACCACTTTTAAATTAAAACTCAACCATATTTTGATCAAATCAAGACATAATATATCATAGACAAATTAACCTTTGATTGTCCTTATAGCCTTTGAACTCTTTGAAAAACATACTAAAAGCCAAAAATGTGTTTTGGATGATTAGTCATGCTCTTGTTAATAAGGAAAAACCTTAGATATATCCTTAAAATCAATAAAATTCTCAAATTGATTCCTCCAAACACTAATTATCCATCTTGGGACTCTATGACATCTTATACTTGTCTTGATTATATGGATAAAATGTTAATGTCCATTAACTTGACTAAACCATGACTATGTTTGCTTTAGGCAGTTGAATGTTCCTATTGAATTGTAGATGATATGACTATAATATTTATGACTTGGCATGCTCTTTAATTCAACCCTTAGAAATATATCTATTATAGATGAAAACCAATCCCATTTATTGGTTTTCATATAGTCATCATATATACCAATGTGCATTATGTTGCTTGAACAACCTAGTATCCCAATTTTGATCTTTGTTGGACCCAAAAGATTAATTTTGAATCTTTATATCTTCAATGCAATCATTTTAACTTTAAATATCCATTTTGGTTCATCTTAAATATATATTTATACCTCTATTTAAGGTATCATAAATTTGACCTTTAATTTTAACCATCAATCTTGATATGGGCATTTGATATTATGACATCTTCAACCTTCATAATTGGCCATCAATCTATTATCTACATTTTAGATTAAAACACCTATAAATTATGTGTTTATCATTAGGATACATTTTCAATTTAATCTACTCATGTACTTGTGTCATGTGTTTACTTTGCATTTTATCTGAGCTCATTGACCCTTTAACCCTATATGCATGATTAATCTCCTTGGTCATATTGAACATGTGACATCAATCTCCTTCCACTTGATCAAATGTGTACCATTGATTTGATAAGTCACTATGATCATGACACTTTTTATCCCCTCACTTGATCTCAGGATCCTCTAACTTTTTGACTTGATGTTCTCCATTAGATCTTAGGTGCATAATCAAATGCATTATGTTATCTCTTGAGGACCCACTGACATTGTCATGTTTCCACTCACCATTGGATCTTTGATCTTTTCAAATGCCAATGATTGATCTTGTTTTGGAAATTTTTTGACTCTTTCTCCTTGTGTATTCCATATATATTCTACCTAATCTCCTAAGATATTGACACATATTAGATTTGGATTCAGCGTTAGGATCATTTGAAACCAAATAGTTACTTGTCATAGTTTTATCTTGACATCTCTACACATGTCCCAGACTGTTGGTTTAACTTTGAAGCTTTATATCTTGAGATAGTAAGCTCATCAAGATATAAAATTTGTAGAGCATGATTTAGGCACAAAAAACTTCATGTCCATGTGATCTTTTGGCCCGAGAGTCTTTCTAATAATACTTATAAAATGCATAATCAATATAACCATTCAATTTCTTCATGACGTTTAAGATGGTTTAGCTCTTTAAAGCTTGTTTTTTACATCTTTTGATCATTTATCAGTCAATAAATCTACTCATATTCTATATCTAGGAAGAAGCTTGGTATGCAGACAAAAATTAGCCATTAATTATTTTTACGAGGAAAAAAAGGAAGAGTGAAGATCAATACTTGGAGGTCATTATATTGATAGGTTATATATGAATAGGTCTGATTATTAGTTGTACTTACATGAAATATTTCTCATAAATATAATTGAGATATTAAATGTTATGATGTCAAATGGTATCAAAATATAAAAATTATATTTTAATCTCAACATTGATATCACTTTATCTTTTACTACATGAAACGAGAGTTGTAACTCCAGGGATGATGTTGACTCTATGTAAAAATGACCACTTAAGGAGCATCATCCAAGGGGAAAGATGATGATATGATGAATTTATGAAGATTAAATATTTTATTTATTATTGTTTTAAAGAGTGTAATTTATTTTTATGTTTGTGAGTAAGATCTAGGCTTGTACTTGTCTTGACAAGGCTTGTTGGATTATGTTTTTAGGTGTTTTTGTATGTTTTCTAAAGAAAATAAGATATGCTAGTTGATAAACATATATTTTTTTAAATTATTAAAAAATAAAATAAAATTTATTTAAAAGAGAATGATTTTTTGTTAATATTTTCAATATATTTTATGTATACAAGTGCTGACAAACTAGTTTCTATGTGATTGATGCAAGTGCTGATTTTGGGTTTTCATAGTTTCAAATATCAAAATTTTACCCATATGTGTTGAATGAATTAAATTTGTTTTTGTATTTATTTATTTATAAAAATTTATGAAACATACTGTATAATTTAAGTAATATATAAATTAAAATTATATTTTAAACCTAAAAATGATAACCTCTAAGTATTTAGAAATTAATTCACATATGCAAGCTAGATAACTAGTTTTTTATGTTTGGAATGATTTAATTATTAAATTTAATGATATAAACTTAAATTTAGGAAAGTATAAAGTTATATCTTTTATTATTTTATTGATATATAACAATTTTAATTGATTATATAAGAGAATTAAGCTATATCTAGCATGTAAGTTTAGACTTGTCTGGGTTATCTATGTTCGATGCATGTGTGAGTTCATTTTTAAATGTAAATTAAAAGTGAATTATTTTATTTTCTTATTAATAATAAAAAAATTCCTATAATATTACTTATGATTAATGTATACTATGTTAAAATAACCCTTTTAATGCAAATACAAACTAAATAAAGAAATAATATTTTTTGGGTGCAAAAGAAGAGAGAAGAAAATTTTCTTTTCTTCTATGATTTTATGAATATAAAAATATATAAACAATAATTAAAAAATATATAAAATATTATAATAAATGAATACAAAATAAAAGAACATGCTCGAACCTAATTAATGGTGAGACCAAGTGAATATGAATAAAATATTAATTGTGTGTATATGATCCTCACATTGCTATCTCATTTACTTAATATTGACCTTGGGAAGTCTCCAACAAAAGGATGGAAAAAGAATAGAGAAAAGAGTAGTTAAACAATGGTTTGACTATTTTATTAATAAAAAATAATGGGTTTCTAATTTTGTGAATTCCCATCTCCAAATTTTCATAAGATAACATAAATATGATAATAGATTCATAAAAAGCTTCTCCAAAGATAAAATAAAGAAGGATAGGGAATTGTAAAACTTGAAATCCTAAATCTTTGATCTAATTTTAGATCCAATACACACACACACACACACACACACACACACAGATATATATATATATATATATATATATATATATATATATATATATATATATTACTTTGAAAAGATAAGTTATCCATCCTTAATCAACTTTTTTGGCTTCAAAAGTTGCCTAGAACTAATCTTTTCACCTCATCTGATGAATCCACCACCTTCTATAGGTGGTGGTTATGTAACTTCCACCTGTGTTAGCCAATATTTGTGTCATTCACTTGAAGATGTTATATAACGATCATAAAATTATTTCATTAATGTAATTTCCACCCTACATTACATAGTGGTTATGCTAAGTTATGGAAATGTAACCACCAAGTTGTGAAGACCAGTGACTTTATCTCATCACCAATGGTTCCATCTATCAATTGTGAATACCCTTAAAACCCTACTAAAATTTTAAATTTTAACCATAATGAAATAATTTTAAAATTTTCCTAAACTACCCAACCTCCCAATCCCATTCACACAATTTATTTTTAAAATCACTAGATCTATGTGCATTTTCAATAAATATTCAAATTCATAGAAAAATGTAAAAATCAAAAGAACAAACATGTGCCTAACCTACTCTTACAACCACTAGTATATTTAACATAAACTCCTCATAATCCTATATTTTAATACACTTTCACTAAAATAAATAATAAAAATTCAAGATCTCAAATTTCAAAAATAGAAAATACATAAATCAACTCAATTTTTGGTAAGTTTTCAAATATATACCAGTAATTATGTTTTAAAAACTTCCTAATTTTAGAAATTTTCATTCACATATTCCTTTTTATCTCATTTTAAGTCTAACATAATGCATAGATAGCCAAAAATTCAACAAAAACTAATTATTTTAATTTTTTATTTTCCATAATTTTATTGTAAGGTTTGTTGTTTTATGTCTTAGTTTTACACATTCACATCATTTGGCCCTGAGCTCAATCCCCTAACCTGATAGTTTAGGTATTATCCTCACCCAAACATAAATTTTAATTAGAATTATCCTTATTTTTATTAAATAACATGCTTTCCACTTTCACTTAAAACTACACTTGATTCCCATTTTTTTCTCACAAGTCACAAGGGTGTTTCTGCTAGCTTTGCTTCACTACAAAGGTAAGTGCGGTAAGATTAATAACCCCCCTTTTCATTTTATCTTTACACTACATATTAAAAAACCCTATTTAATTCATAATAATACATATCAATATTATGGTGATACATATGCACCCAAAAATTACATGGTGCAATATTTATAAAAAATATAATGATGATGTAAATGCCTCTACCTAAATATGCTTGGACTTAGTTCTATATACCTTATTTGTCCTTTATTTCTTTACTAGACTTACCTAAGACTAAAATTTTTTAATTTTTGAATTATTTTGTATTAAATTTATAATTCCTTGACTTTATGACAAAACCACCACTCTTGGTGGAAAAAGGTCCCATGTAAAAAATCATTTCATCCTAGTGGTTTCATCACCATATGTAACAGTTTCGTCAAAATTTTCCCATTTTTAAAATGAGTGTCTAAGAATTTATTTTTCACACATTTTACATGATTTTAATTTATTTTTATCATTTTAATATCTTATTTTCACATTATATGTGGCTCATCTCACCCTCAACCTTATATTTATCAATCTTGATTATGTTAACTTGACCTAACTCACAATCAAGCTTTAGTTAAGTCCCACATGTAACCTAATTTATGCCCTTAAAATTATCTCAATTTTAATAGGTGTTTGGATTGGGAAATTATATTATAAATTCAAATTTTCAATTTTTACTGAGCCCTAGCCTACTTGATTTTGTCTTTGATGAAGCTTTTATTTAATCTACAATCATCTTTGTGTTACTCCACATAATATTTTGAGAAGGAAATTTATCAAACTATAAACTTGATATTTATTATTCATAAATTAGTCCAACCACTATCTAAATATTATTTTATTTATAATTATTTCTTCTTTCCTTTATTATTTTGTCATCATTTTATTGTAAGTTACCAAGGAAAAATATTGAGTAAAGGAGCTAACAACTTGATGATCATATATATATAACTTTTCATTTTTACACCTTCACTTTATCTCATCACATTGGAGGATTTTATTTAAATTTTATTCATGTATTAGAATATTTTATAATAGTTTTTATTTTTCATCAAGTAGTTTTATATTCATAAAATAATAAAATAAATTATTCTCCTATTCTTTTGTAAAAAAAATTACTTTTGCTTTGTTTAGTTTGTTACATTATAAATATTATACAAACATAGTTTTAATTCAATATAGGTTATATTATATGAACTTTATTATTAGTAACAAATTAAAAAATAGTTTACTTTGTATTTACATTCATAAATGAACACACACACATCACAACATAGATAATCTAGACAAATTTAAAATTTTAATGTTAGATATAACTTATTTATATTATAAAGTGAATTAAAATGGTTATATATCAATAATAATATAAAAATTAGAAATTTATACTTACACCAATTTCATTTTCAAATCATTCCATACTTCAGAAACTAGTTTTCTAGATTGCATATATGAATAAATTTATGAATACTTATAAGATTTCATTTATAGGTTTTAGATAAAATTTTAATTTGTGAATTAAATAAAAATAGTATACTTCATATATTTTCATCCTATTAAAAAAATAAATTTATTTTATTTAGCAAATATAGGAAAATATTTTATCTCTCAAACTAGGAAAACCCAAAATCAGCACTTACATTAATCATATAGCATATAATATATTTAAAATAAGAAAAAAAATTATATTTTAATTTTATTTCATATTTTAATTTAATAATTTCAAATAATTTATTTTCAACAACTAACATAGTTTTACTTCATTTGAAAAGCATTATAAAAAACACCCAAAAACATAATCAAACAATGTTTGTCAACATGAGTACATCCCTAAAAATTTATATTACACATTAAAAAAAAAACTATTTAAAACCATAATAATGACAATATTTATGCTTTAAAAATTGATGACAACATAATATTTCCCTTTGGTTGATGTTCCCTGAGCGACTGTTTTAATATGGAGCATGTATCTTTCATAGAGTTATATCTCCCATTCTAGGTAGTAACATTCAAAGAGATATCAATGATGAGATTACAATAAAAGTTTTAAATTCCACTTCCATTCCAAAAATTATCACTAATATCTCAATGCTCCTGATGAGAAAGACTATATAGAAGTACAACCAATAATACAACTTATTCATATGTGAGTTGTCAATATAACAACCTCCAAGTCTAAACCTTCATCCTTATTTTTATTCCTCCTTGGGTCTAGGCTAATAATTTTTAATTCACTTCACATATTAAATTGTGTAGACATAGTCAACATGATAGAGTTGTTTAGTTCCCTATAGTCATCTAGCCTAATTACACCCACTTCCCCATTGCTAACATTAACCAATAACTCCAACTTATTATTATCATTGATACTAAAGGTTATTGAATTATTTTCCCATTAATTAAATTGTATTAAAGATCAATATGACACATGAGAAATATTATGGTATCACCATGAGCACTTTCTACCACCCTTCATACAAAAATCCATTATTTAACCTTAATCTAATCAACCAATTAACTATACCACCATCATATCATATTTTCATTAATTGTCTCACCCAAATCTCATGAAGTTTAGTCCACAAATGTTAGTGTGTCATTTTAATCATTTAAAATACCTTAAAATATAATCACAACAATATTTTCCATTTTAAATTTAATAATAGGGTTACAATAACATAGATAAATATACGTAATTCACATTGTTGAATATCAAGAAATAAATATGTAGGAGAAAGTGGGCATACATGGTTTAAATTGTGAATCTACAAATCATTTTTTCCTCTTCCTTAATATTCAAATGTGTACCATAAATTTATTTTTATACCATACACACACACACACACACACATGCATATTTATACATATATATGTATGTATGAATATGTATATATACATATGTATATACATATACATACATAAATATATGTGTGTGTGTGTGTGTAGATATATATGTATATATGTGTATATATATATATGTATGTATATATATATATATGTATGTATGTATGTATGTATGTATGAACACACGCACACATACATATACATACATACCTACATATATACATATATGTGTGTGTGTGTGTGTGCATAAACATGTGTGTGTGTGTGTGTGTGTGTGTGTGTGTGTGTGTGTGTGTGTGTGTGTGAGTTTATATATATATATATATATATATATATAGACACACACACACACATACATAGACACACATATTTTTATGTGTGTATGTATATATGTATATATATACACAAATACATGCACACACACATGTGTGTATGTATATGTGTATATATACATACATATATACCGATATGTGTGTGTATATATAAACACATAAACACACATATGTAAATGTTTATATACATATACACACATTAGAATATAAGTTATAAATAGTGACTCTGTGTGTGTGTGTGTGTGTGTGTGTGTAGACACACACATAAATACATACATTATATGCATATATATACAAATTTATGTATATTTATACATATATATGTATGTATGTATATGTGTGTGTATACACAGACACTTATGCATACATGTGTGTGTGTGTGTGTGTGTGTTTATATGACTTAAATATAGGGTTTACAAATACTGACCATATATATATATATATATATAGAGAGAGAGAGAGAGAGACATAAATACATACATTATATGCATATATGTATATTTATACATATATATTTATGTATGTATATGTGTGTGTATACACAGACACATATACATACATATGTGTGTTTATATTACTTAAATATAGGGTTTACAAATACTAACCATTAGGGCCTTAATAAATAAGCTAAAGATGATGAACCACAAAATAAATAAAATGTACTAACTAAAAGTTAAAAAAATTAAGAATAGGTTCTTACCTTATGTTAATCATTTTACTTATTTATTATTCTCAAAGATATAAATAATGTAAGGAATACTTATAATATCCAAACACTTAATCTTGGTGTGGAAGTAAACTAATGATGCATTGATATGGAATGATAAGATAAAGACATGTCATATTTGTTTGAAGTTTCCAAATTTCACATGCTAATATTGGGTCCTTATTTCCACTTATAGTAAACAACATAGAATGGAAAAGTGTTAGTTTTTTATTACCCTAAATGCATAAAATCCTATTAACTTTATCCACTTCTCAATTTCCCATGCAAGATTTTGTATGTTCCTATTAGTAAAAATGTAATGATGACATTTTTAAATACACCAACATGTAGCCACTCAAACTATATTCAACCCTTCCTTACCTCATTTTTATCATGCCTACCATATCCTTACTCTACATGCAATTTATCAAAATGATGTAAGACAAATCATGTTCACTTGATGTCTTTGAAAAGATAAATACTTGGTTAGGGTTGTCAAAATATACCACACTTAATTTTTATTATTATTTATTTACTTTTTAATGAAGAAATATGTATGCTTTTATAATTTATATACCATAGTTTTCCCACAAGTAGGCTTACTAACATTTTTTTATATATAAAAGTTACGCCATAGCTTATAATAAATATTTAAATACTAACATAACCTAGTATCAAATGCATAAAAAGGCCAAGGTTTTCCTTCATAG
Organism: Torreya grandis; assembly: GCA_037957365.1. Taxonomy (NCBI): domain Eukaryota; kingdom Viridiplantae; phylum Streptophyta; class Pinopsida; order Cupressales; family Taxaceae; genus Torreya; species Torreya grandis. The sequence goes on from JARHVA010000191.1 coordinate 1,888,876, forward strand.
GGTTATAAATGTTCCTTTATACCTGAAAACCATTTTTATTTTTATTTTTTTCATTAGAATTAATTTCCTATAATAAGGTTTTGAAATCATGGTTCTTTTCACCAATCCAACAATAGGTAGTGAATAATCAACTATGTTAGATTTGATGACCTACTGTATCCACAACTAATAATTTATGCACATATTATTTATCATATACATTACCTCTTAATATCATAATTGGGCTAGGATTTATTAATAATTTTTTAATTGTAATTACTTCAACTCTAATGGGTCATGTAAATTAATCCACCCTTTAATGTAATTCAATATTAATTATAATCATAAGTGTATATATGATTTAAAAATTTATGTAAATAATCATTGGTAATTGTTTACAACCATGGGTTGTAGATATAAATTCACCTTATAGATTTAAAATGTTTTTATATATATTGTAATCTATCAAAGTCTATGTTATAACTAATCCTTCCTAACTTATAATTTTCCCTGTAGTCTATAAGAATACTAAATTCACATAAATATTATTACTCGCTCCTTGATAATGATATAAAGACATTAATTGATAATTAAAACCCATTATTAAACTTATTGTGAGTTAGGAATCAAATTGAATTAAGCACAACACTTTTGTAGTGCATTAATGTGATACAAACATAATTTTACATCCAAACTTGAAAAGCATTTAACCCTATAATGATTTATATTGGGTTTATCTAAGGTTAAAGGGGTATATAAAAATGAACTTGCACAAGGGTGATAATCAAATCTATAATAAACCAATTAAATGATAAACTCATATATAAATTCACTAAATTTATGATGTTGAGATAGTTTGAGTATGGAATGTATAAATATGTTAGATATATAAATGACAAATAAGTGATGTACTTAGCTTGTTCTAATGTTTATTAAATTTTAGATCTAGGATAGGTGGAATACAGGCATGAAGTAAATTCTAGAATAATAATCAAATTCTATATATGTCACTTATAGATCTTTGGATACTAATGTCATCTTGGGATGGTTGTGTTAATGTTATTGTCTTTGTTTGATGCCAATGTACACTATAAAATATATACTAAAATATGATTCAACCACGTAGATGCTTTTGGGTTTTACTTTTCCTTCACTCTGGTCCATTCAAATTTAGGTGATGGGTAGTTGCTCTTTTTGAAAGGGTAAAACCCTTGTTTTCCATTTTCATAGTGACCTTGGGGGGAAATGGGCTAGTGGTAACATGGTGTAGATCTAAACCCAAAGGCTCCACTATCATAGGGCTTGTCTACATATCCAATAATCTATAAGAGGGATTCATACTCATGTAGTTTTCCTTTATGGGTTGGCTTGTGTGTGAATCATATAATATGTGAAAATCATGTAAAATAGTGACCTAGATTATAAATTAGAAAAGTAGGCTCTTTGTTTCCTGGTTTAATACTTAAACCCTTTATATGTGTAGTCCCTATGAATGGTATGGAAATATGAATGAATAGGGAAGCTTAGTTCAATTTTATACTATTTGAATGCTCTTTAGAATTTTACTAGGTGTCTGTAGTCTAGGAATGAATTATGATTAATCTGGTATTTATATCAATCCCTTTGGAGTAATAACTAACATTAAATCATTTAAGATCACCATTAGATATGTTTTATTTGTAAATTAGATGACTTTAATGCAATAAAAAATTGCATCTAGACATTATAGTAACATCGATGCTATTATCTATCATGGATATTAGTGTCCATAGAACATGAAAGTAAATACAAGTTTAGAACATGCATATATGGAATATAAGTACATTTTAAGAATTTTGGGAAAGATAGAATGCCTAGATCATTAACATAGGAATTATTAGACTAAGAGATATATGCCAAGGGGCATAAATATATAGAGAAAATGCAAACCTTATAGAAGTGGGAAAGGTATATAAATGAGGGGAACAACCAAGGTCTATGTTTTCCATGTGTACAAGAATAAGGTGATATATATTAATAATATACTATCTATATTCTCCCCTTTAATATAGTAATGAAATTTCTAGTTTAAATAAAAGGAATGTGTATAGGCTCTTGGTTTGGTCATTTAATACTTAAACCCTATAGATGTGTAGTCTTTATGAAAGGTATGAAAATATTAATGAATAAGGAATAATAGTCTAATTGAATACTCTTTGAATTCTCTTTAGTCTTTTTCTAGGTGTTTGTAGGCTAGGAATGAATTAGGGTTGATTTATATTTATATAAATCCCTTTATAGTAATAACTCACATTAAATAGCTTAATATTACCATTAGATATGTTTCATTTTTAAATTAGATGACTTTAGGGCACTGGACATTTGCATCAGGATATGGCATTAACATTGATGCTATTCTCTATCCAAATATTAGTTTTTTGGGAATAGGAAAATAAATACAAGTTTAAAACTTGCATATATGGAAGATAAGTACATTCTAAGCATTCTGGGAAAGATAGAAGTCATGGGTCATTAACATAGGACTTGTTAGACTAAGATATATATGCTAAGGGGCATAAATATATAGGAGTTTCAAGACTTGTAGAATTAGGAAAGGTATAGAATTAAGAGTAACAACCAAGGTCTAGGTTTTTACTCTTAATTCCTAAAGTATTAAGATTAGCTCAACCGTGAATTTGCACTTGGTAGTTGAGATTAGCTCAACCATGCAAGCCAATGATACTTATAACCTAGTGAGATCAGATGATCAAGTCTAACCTAAAAAATTGGAAATATTGAGTGATATTCTCACCTAAAGCATACCAAAAAATTTAACCAACTACTATAGTAAATTGTCTCAATAAAGTCTATAAAAGTCCATATAGTATCAATACAAAAAATATTTAGATATGGTAATAGTCCATAAAATATTTTTAGAACAAAAAATTAATTTGGATTTTGAAATATTAGGCACATGTTACATATAATATTTAGGTTAGATGTGTCTCATGATGAAATTATGTATAAAAATAATATAAATGTATAGATTTCTCCCATAATTGTGAATATATATCTTATAATTGTGTGCTTTTATCAATTCAGATAATTATGTGAGTATGGAGAAATTTCTACCAAAGCATGCCCCCAGTATATATGGATATATATGAAAAAATTATATAATAACCATTATGGATAACATGTTTCCAAAGCATTCCCCTACTAAATTTGGGAACTGATATTAATACCATATATTAAATGAATGTGGATAACATGCTTCAAAATCATTCCCCCATTAAATTTAAAAACTATGAGTGTGTAAAATCCATGCCCATATGAGATGCCCCCACTGAATGTAAAAATTGATATAAGTACCATATATTTAATGACTCTGGAGAACACACTTCTAAAGCATGCCCACACTGAATCTAGAAACTATGTTAAGTGTGCAGAACATATCTATATGAAATTACACCACTAATATTCCCCACCCTTTGAGGTGAATGAAAGATAGTATTTGGTAGTTAACTCACCTCAAAAGGATAATATAACTATATAATTTGTTAATGTAACCTTTTATCATATATAAGGGAACATGTATAGGTAAATGTATCATTGAAGTGCATAAAACCAGTGTGATCACATGTAGGCCTAAGATGCATGATATATATCATGGCAACATCTATAGACTAATAATAAAAGATCAAAAAGTAAACAAGCACACACACAATAACACTGGAAAGTAATTCAAAAGTAAATATTCTAAGGAGATCAACAATAAGGAGCATGTTCAGATGTTTCACAAATGAAGGGACATAACTCATCCAAAAAATAAATAATGACATATTAAAATGTCCATACAAAAACCATGACATATATAAATATCAATGAAAGAATGCATAGGCACAGGGCATATAAGTAAAGGATCATACTCAAATGCTCAAAAAATAAAGAGAATAGAAAATTAAGACACTCAATGAAGTGCATAAATGAAATCATAAAAATTTGGCATAAACATGTCATAGTAGTTCATGGATCTAAAGTGTTAGGAAATTTTGTCAAGTGTATAACATATCAAATAACCTATGTAAGATATATTCATGGATAATAGGCATGTGTAATTACATATTCAATATCAAACATGATAATGTAGAGTGAGTATAAAACCTAATAACCTATGTGTATTAAGATATAATTATTATATGGCCCCAATGTCCATATAACATGAGTAGAGGGGAATCCCAACATCTGACATAGTAATTTATCATATATATGCATATTCCTATATCACACTCAAGTAGAAGTGTGATGCATATTATAATGTATGAGTAATTTAATATTCCATCCATCACCATGGAACTAACACATAGATGCCAAGGCTCCAATATAGCATGTAGATGCCAAATAAAATATTTAGTTTTGATTGTTTTTTATCCTTTTTGTATTTTTGGAATTTGAATAGGAAAGATCATTCTATGATGCTATCCAATGATGGTCAAAAATATCTCCCAAATATGAATATGGTGTAATACCCCATTTATTTTTTTGATGAACATATATAGGTGTAATATATGTCATTTTGGTATCAATGGTGTTATGTCTATATAGAATAGGAATTTATGGTCATGAAGCAATACTAAGAGTAACAAGAATTAGGGTTATTAGAACCCATCATTAAATTCTTGTTTATTTATTTAGTATAGAATTAATAGTATATTTTTTGTGTCCTAGGTATCTAATCATGGTGTGTAGTGTAAGATGGGGATTCAATGGAATCCATTATATGTCTTTGATACAATGGTATCTCAAGTACTGCTCATCTGGTAAAGTGGATTGTCTATTGATTATCTTTTTATAGTGAATGAGCCTTACTTAGAATGATATATAATTATCTAGGTATAAGTTTATTTCAATCAATAGGATGCTCACATGAAATTATGGAAACTATAATTACCCAATTGGAGTGAATGTATTTAACACACTCATGTACTATGTAAGGTATTACTTGAAGAGTATGTATCCATGGTCTTCACAATAACATATAAAAGATGCATGTGTAAGGGATAAATGAAAAGGTAGTATCCATATATGTGGAATAACATATAATGGTAATTTAATCTTACCAAGGACCTTCTAGGAGGTCCCATCAAATTCTCAAACTAACCTCGTAGAGGGGTGTAAATCATGATGAGTATAACCTAAGTGCCTAAGTAATGTTACGATGTAAACATTTTCACTTGCACCATTATCAATCATAACACTATGTATAGGGTGTTTATTAAGATTGCTCAAATGAATATAGAATGAATATCAAATTCATCATCCTTAATTTCACTATTAATAAAGGAATAGAAGTTTTTTGAGCCATAAGGGGTATATGTTGCATGTAAGTACCAATAATCCTTTATAGTTGGTGTTTATAATTTGAGGGAGGAGGATGTGAATTAAATTCCATTTGTAATTCTAGTTCCTTATTATAATAGTATTTTGAAGGATTGTTAAATATTTTTTATTTATGGTGATCACTAGGTTGTAAGCTTTATTACTCTGAAGGATCCTCAAATGTCTTTTTTTGGTCATTGATAAGATCTTGGATCTTGTGCTTCAAAGTAAAACATTTTCTTATATAATGTCATGGTCATTGATGATAACAACAATAAGCATTCACATCATATCCTTTGGGTAAAGGTTGAACAATATCAACCTCAATATGATGAAAGAGATATATAAGTTAACGCTCAAGTAACTATAGGATTAACGAAGCCAAGGACTTAGGTAAACATCTAAATTATCTCATTGGTGCATTAGAAAAGAGAAGATGATTAGGTTTATATGAAACTATGTTAACCATGATGGTTGTTTTCTTTTTATACTTAAGAGGTTCTACCTTGTAACTTGTTTTAATTATGAGTTTTGTACTATATGTAGATGAAAATGGTGTGTCTAATACATAGTTGAGATTATTCAATGACATAAGATTAATTTCATGGTCCCATACAACATGGTATAAATCATCAAAATATTTGAACTTCTTAAAAACAATGGACTCATGTAAAGATTCAATCAAATTTTGGTTGAATATATCTTACAACACTTTATCTACCATAAGATTGGTCATTTTGGCTAGCATTGTATTATATCTCAAGACATATACAATGATAGGTTAATAGGTTCCTTGCTTGATTTTGATAATTTGGGCAAAAGCAACCTTTTCAAAAAATATTAATGGAAAAGTGTGATAATAATTGGTCTGCAAGAGGTTTGAAATATTTTATATATTGTAGAGATAAATCATAGAACCCCCTAAAATCAAATTCCTTAAGGCTTCTTAGAAATAATTTTGTCAAAATTTTATCATTGGAAGCATAGTCAAGGTATGCCACATAAAATATTCAAAGATGTTATTCTGGATCACCCTTTCCATCATAAAATGTGAACTTAGGTGCAATAAATCTAGTTGGAAAAGGGTCAAAGAGATTTCAAGTGCATGAAGGTTATTAAATACATCTTGTGAATCTATGGAATGAGGGTATTTTAAATATTTTTTTAATGTTTGTAATCTTGTCTTCCAAGGTGTTTATAACTTGAAGGAATGATTAAATTATAGACCTAGTGGGATTTTGATTAGTATGTTGAGTAGTCATGAAAGGGGTTGAAAACATGTTTTGAATAATAATCAAAATTGAAACTAGTATTTTTGTTGAAATAAGAGGTAATTCCATGATATATGCATCAAGAGTAGTTTCAAGAAACAAGGGCTTAACCACAAAACCCATGCCCCACTAGATGCATTTAATTATAATATGTTCAAGGGGAGTGATGTTTCCACTATAGCTTGAGATTTTTATTCTTTAATTGTACTTTTTAATATCTCATCACTATCTTTAAGTTTTTATCAAATGCAATCATGAAATAAAGTAATTACATGCACTTGATCATGGTTTATTTGTTTATTTTCATTTGTTTCAAGGTTTTCATTATTAAAATCTTCTTATATGATAACCTTATCAGTATTTTATTCATTTGTAAACATGTGCATCATCATGATATAATGTATGACATCCCCATTGGTTTGAGATATATTATATAAATGAAATGACATAAGGATGATACTTAGAGATATAATAGGCCAGTTAGATGTCAAACATAGATATAATCATACACGAAATTTATTATGCTTAAATAGTCTAAATATGGGAAGTAAAACTATTCTAGATATATAAATGACAAATATATTGTTTACTTTTTTTTTCTAATGTTAATGTAGTTTTGGATCTATGATAGGCAAAAAATTAGGTTGGAATGAGATTATAGAAAAAGCATCATATTTTAGATCTCACACTTCTATCTTTATATAAAGTAATGTCTACCTAAGATGGTTGTGTTAATATTATTAATGTGTTTGAAACTAGTGTCTAATATGGAATATCTATTGAAACAAGATTCAACCACCTGGATGCTTTTGGGTTTTACTTCACCTTTGCTCTAGTGAATTCATATATAGGTCATGGAGAGTCATTCCTTGTGAAATGGAAAAACCATACCTTTACATATTCATAATGACCTTGAGTAAAAATGTATTAGTGTTCACATAGTGTTGATCTAACCCTAAAGACCTTGTTATTAGAGGGTGTTGCCTACATATCCAATAATCTAGAAGAGGGACTAAAACACATGTCATTATCCCCTATGTGTTGGGTTGTGTGTGAATCATATAATATTTTAAAAGTAAATACAATAATGTCCTAGATTATAATTTTTGAAATTGGGTTCTTGTGTTACTCCTTTATAATTCAGACCTATAGATGTGTATTCCCTATGATTGGTATAGAAATAGGAATAAATACGGAAGCTTATTTAAATAGAATTCTCTTCGGTCTTTTTATAGGTGTTAATAGGTTAGGAATGAATGAGGGTTGATATTATATTTATATCAACCCATTTCAAGTAATAAATTACATTAAATCACTTAGGCTAAGCATTAAGATACATTTCATTTTAAAATTTGATGAATCTAGGGAACTAGACACTTGCATCAGGACAGGACAATAATGTTGATACTACTATTTATATTAGATGTTAGTATATAAAAATTTATAAAGTATATATAGGTTCATAACTTGTATATATGGAAGATAAGTATCTTTTAAGGATTTTAGAAAAGATAGAAGATTTGACTCATCAACATAAGACTAGTTAGAATAAGAGATATAGTCAAATGGGAAAAAAGATAGAGTAGATGTGAGACTTTCAAAAGTGTGAAATGTTTATAACTAAGATTAAAAACCATGTTATAAGTTTTCCAATTGTACAATACTTAGGTGCTATATAATCATAAAATAGCATCTACAACAAGGCATCAAACCATGATCTCTCAACCTAGTTTTTACAAAAACTAACACATATCACAACTAGGGAAAATAGGGTTGAAATTTGGTGGATTTTAGACTTTATGGATGTAAATATATTCTTCATGGATATAAAAACATAAAATTTAGTTTTTAAAAAATTTCATGATACCCAAAGAGGGGTTTGCGGCATACAATGCCATATTTATTGGCACAAAAATAAAAATTATACTAAATGTATTATGAAGGAAATATTATGGGACTATGTGGTTTTAAAATAATACCATAAGACTTATATAAGTCCAAATAAGTGAAAATATCTTTTTGTGTATTTTTTTTAAACTAGCACCCATGATATAGTTGATTTTGGGTGATCAGTGAAATGAATGAGGCTTTTGAACATGGGCTAATGAAACCCACTTTGGCCCAATATTCATGGAATAATGTAAATGGAGAAGGAATTTCATATTGGTTAAGAGGAGGTGAATATGGAGTATTTATTTTTCAATAAAGAGATAGTTACAAGTGTGGTTCATTTAATCATTATCAAAGGGATTATCCCAAGTTTTCTAGTAATGGGCACTATTTTAAGGACATTATAACTAAGGACTATAAAAACTTATGTTAAAAACTAATAAAAATTAAAAAGGCTCAAAATGGTGTGGGGATGATCCAAATTTCCAAATATTAGGATAATTGGGTACTAAGATAAACTATTATATAACCCCTTAGTAAAAACCATAAAAATAGAAAGATTTTTTCTACCATCTCTGTTCATCCTGATAAGAGGTGAATATTATATACTATTCCACATCTAACCTCAATGAATTAATATATTGTTTACAATGAAATTCATAACTAAAAATAAATTATTTTATTATGGTTTATACAATTGAAGTGATACTAACACTATTTCATTATATAAAATAACATGGAAAATAATTACACAACTAATATGCTCCTAAAATCATATGACCATAATGATCTACCATTCATATAGGCATTAATAAACATATTTTAATTTAACCAAAAAATGAATGCAAGTCTTATAAAGTCAACACATGAATAATAAGAGAGAATAATACACATGAAACATGATTTATATTAAGGAATGGAAGCCCTCAAAATTAGAGGAAAACATAACCCTTCATTATATTAATTTATGGATTTATCATGATTTAATTATGCACGATTAGTAAAATAATATGAACTAAGGTTATATCCCATTTAAATTTTTGATACAATAAATTAAGATATACCCTAGTGGCCATAAATATTTAACACTCATAATTAAAACTATAAAACAAATAATGGACAATATGAAAAGTAAAAGTGATAGACTTGAAGATAATTTATCAATTATAGAAGTGGTTCTATATTACACATACCTTTATTGTATTGTGTGTAAAACCTAGGTTTTTAAATTAATAATAAAATATATGTCATTTAATCATTTAGGAACTATTATACCCAGGGTATAATAATCGATGTTTATCTATGACCAATAAATATTTTTGCCTGTGCCAAATATGTACTACATAATATTTATAGATTTTTAATTTTCTATGTAAGTTTGCCTCAAGATTACATACATCCATGTTCCTATGAGGAAAGTATAAAATTTATTATTTTTATTCTCTTAACCTATATTTATATCAACACATAATAAAACAAGTTATGGGTTGGGAAGCCTTTTTGGAGTTATAGTTATATATCCCACACATTGGAATCAAACTCTATGTAGTTATCATGTAGTTTAGATAGAATTTATAGAAATATATTTGATATTATATTCCTTATGTATGGATTAAACTATATGCAAATTCACCTAAACCTTCTTTTGTTATAAGATGATGATATTAAAAATGTTTAAATATCAAAGTGAATGACTCCAGCACAAATGTAACACAAGATATGATAAAATAATCATAACCTGAAGTAGGATATTAAAAATGATTGAATTATAATTTTATACTTGAGTTTATACTTAGAGGAATAGTTTGGTATAAAATTGTATAAATCTGATGCTTTAAGACATTACACACACTAAAATTGACCCTAAAATGTAATAGATAAATACCAATATGGAAGTAATTTTTATAGAGGTGAAACAACCCATTTAAGAGTGGAAAATGGAGTTAGTGGGTATGGCAATTTCATCCATGGTAGAATTTCTTCTATAATTTATTGTGTCCATATAAAATCAAAGGTGTGAGGTATGTGAAGAACCATGTAAATGTGTTAAATTTGGATCTATGATGGGCATGGATTATTTAATAAAGTATAAGATGTATTTATAAGGCCTACAATCTAAATAAAAGATAGTTTATGGTAGGAGAAGTCCTAGAAACATACAATTATATATAAGTGGACCAAATATAATAAAACAAGGAAAATATAAAATTGAATAGTTTTTTTAACAAGATTAGGTACCTACATAATGATTATATTTTGATAATGCATGAATGCATCAAACACAAATATAAATACTTGAATCACATATCTTAACTTACACATGGAATGGTGGAGGATTGAATGATGTTTGAGATAGGTCCCATCCAAATTGAATTAATTTAAAGATAACATACTTGAATTTATGGAAATTTTCAATAATTATTTAATATATTAGAAATTAATAATACAATGAAGGAATTGAAGAAAAATTAATGACATAGGAAAAAATACACAAGATTGTATATAAATCAAATGTTGTAACTTAAAAACTACTCCAATTATTCTAATTAAAGCTTTTATAACAAGAGATATAAATAATCTCCATTTATTTGGTATTTTCAAAAACCCAATCCACTTCTTGATTAAGGGAGTAAATGAGGCTTTCCTTTAGGAACGTGATGAGTCAAAAGAAGTCTAAAGGCTAAATTTTGAACATGAGTAATGGGTGAGAAGAAAGTGAGCTACATCCTAGAGATATTTTGAAGGACATGACAATATTATTACTAATCAAAGAATAAGGTCCAACACCCACTTTAAAGGAAATTTCATATCAGGGTCCATTAGACATAATACCTGATCACTTTGAAGGTAAAAAATGATCTTGTGGGCCTACTTGGTGTCTAGGGAGTGCTCTAATAAAAAACCATTAGAATATTCTTTTCTGATTCTAACAAGGGAAAGAAACATGGTATGACTTAAGGTTACAAACTATGTCATAGATAATATTTACTCTTCTCTATCAAATTTGATCTTGGATAAATTCAACAATTTTAGGCCCAACATTGACTCACCATAAGTGGGCTAATATCAAATTGTGTCCTAAGGGATAAATTGACATTATCATGATGCCTAAGAATTTTTTTTCTTATTAGCCTATCCCACTTTGAATATTACATTAGGATATTCACTAGAGGTCCTTAATTCATGGTAAAATTCAATGTATGCCTTCAAAAATGGAAGGTAGGGTTTAATATTGATAGCACTATCATGGAGGACATCCCCATTTGGGTAAATTTTCTAGATTTGCCTTTAGAATTCTATGCCCATTAGGTTATCATGGATATCACTAGAGCCCTTAGCCAACCTATCTCAATTAACATAGTTATAAGGTCTAGACATAGAATCTTATCTACTTGTGTTTGTGTCTTCATTCTCATTGATAAACTTATCATTCAGTCTATCAAGATCAAATCTAAATATGGGGTCTGGAACTAATGCATTACTTTCTAAAGGGATTAAAAAATATGTAAAAATTATGATGTCTTTAATCATTAATCATTCCTCTAAGGTGTGTCCTTTGATCAAGAATCTATCCATCCCCTCCACTCCTTGTTGGGTCAAGAAAATTCCATCCTTTAACTATTCACCCCATCTTCACCATGTTCATATCCCCCATCCCTCTTCTTCTCTCCCTTCTCCTCACCCCCTCTCCTTAAACCTGCTCTTTCTCCTCTCAGCTTAGGGAAAATGTTTTTAGCTACTAAATGTTTTAAGTATTAATCCCCATTAAAGATTTTTATCCCACCTTGAGTTATATCAATATTAAATCCCCCAAGTGATGATGTTCTTATGGTTTCATTTGATTAAAAATCCAAAAATTCATCTACCACCACTCTACCCTTGGTTGAAATCCTAGATGAAGTAGATTTTACATCTCCCACCTCAAATATTTCTTCATCCCCTACTCTGAAGGAACTTCATGCTACTTCACATAAAAATTCACCATGTCGTATTTCTTATGAAACTTCATTATTTGACAAGGATTTAGTTCTTTAAGAAGTCATGCATGTCCAAGAACTATTAACTCCTATAAGGAGTCCCAAGATGTCTAAACCTTTTCCCCATTGAGGGGAAATGTTCTTCTACAAGTAAGAGAAACAACACTAAAATTATCAAGGAAATGGCATAGGAAAAATGGATCAAAGTTCAGACAAAAAGGGTAGTAAAAAGGTATAAGTTGAGAAGATCCAAAATCCCAAGGTAGATTGACTAACCACAATTCCAAAAAGGTTGAAACTGACAAGCAAGTAGTAAAGGTTACTCAAATGACCCTTAGACATTTTTTAGGTAATAATCAATGAATATTATTTTTTGAAACATAAGGGGGTTAAATAACCGTGCAAAATAGAAGTTAGCCAAAAATTTGATCCATAAACATAAACCCAAAATATTTATCTTCCAAGAAATGAAAATGTTTGGTGAATTTTTTTTTTAAGAAACTCTAGAAGTGCTTCAGGTGGGATGACAATTTTTTGGGATCTAAATACTGTGGAAGGAAAATTCTTGCTTGAAGTTGATTCCCATATTTCTATTTTATTAAAACCCATCCACAACAATTAGGAATGGACTCTTACAAATTTATATACACCTAATTACAACAATGACCAAAGAAAATTTTTCAAGGATCTAATTGAGATAAGGAAATACTTCATGGACAAGAGTTGGATGGTGGTAGGCAACTTTAACTATCTTATGTTCTTAAGGGAAAGATATGGGGTTCATGATCTCTTAATGATAATATGTTAGACATTAATAAATTCATAGTTGAGGTTGAGCATTGAAGTGTTAACCATCATGGAAACCCTTTTACCTAGTCAAATATAAGATTGGATGAAGATATTATTTAAGTGAGGTTTGACAAGTTTTTAGTGACTTTATAGTGGGCTCTTTATTTGATCTATCCTCTCATTTCTCTTCCAGGGATTAGATCCAATTATAATACCTTGATTTTCTCTAGTCAAAATTTTTTTAAGTTAAAGATTAACCCTTTCATATTTTAAAATATGTGGATCATAAACTCATCTCTATTAGATTCTCTTAAGGAATGGTGGAAGTTTTTGGTGCAAGGCTCTGCCATGTATATCCTATCTATGAAACTCAAGCATGTTAAATATAAACTTAATATCTAGAATAAGGAAGTGTCTAGAACCATTTTCTCCCAAAAATTTAGGACTAAAGAGGAACTCCATAGTATTAAGTAAGAAACCACCACCTTTAGCCTCAATCCCTATTTGCAAGCCAAATAAAGGGATATGCTATGTTTATTTCATAATTTGGAACCTAAGGAGGAGACTTTTTGGTGTCAAAAATCAAGTAAACTTTGGTTGAAATAAGGTGATAAGAACATCAATTATTTTCATATCACAAATTATAGGAATCACTAACATAAATTCAGCTATGAAATTAAGGGGGAAGATAGGAATTGGCATAAGGATGATAAGGATATTGAATTTTAGTTTGTTATTTTCTATAGAAATCTTCTGGTTAATGTTCCTCCCTAAGATGCTCAGCTAGAATATTAGGTGGTTAATCTCATTCAAGGAGTTATTTACCAAGAATATAATGCCTCTATCATGTCTCCCCCTTTAGATGAAGAAATTATATCCATCATATTCTCCCTACAAGGTGATAAGGCTCCTGGTCTAGATGGATTTCAACATTTCTTCTTTCATGTTTTTGGGATATTATCCAAAATGAAGTTTTTTTGGATGTCAATGAGTTGTTTAAAGTAGGTAATATGCTTCAATAATTCAATAATACTTTATTGTTTTGCATCTAAAAGATGCAAGGGGATAACCAACTAAAGGACTTTAAGACTATTAGCATATGCTCTACTTTCTATAAAATTTTGACTAAAGGTTTAGCCCTAATAATTCAAACCCCTTTTGATACGTTGATTGTAGATCAACTAGGGGATTTCATGTTTGCCAGATAAATATTGGATGACATCACTATTTACCATTAAATTATTCATTTGGCAACCAATTCTTCTTATCAAGTTATGTTTCTCAAATTAAATATGAATAAAGCCTATGGTAGAGTTTCTTTATACTTTTTGGATAGAATCCTTCAAAATTTTGGGTTTAATCAGGCTATTATAAATCTAATAGCTTCCTGTATATTTACCCCCATATTATTTATCATTATCAATGGGATTCCTAAATGGATCTTCCTAATGGGTAGAGGGCTCAGGCAAGCTGATCCTCTATCCCCATATTTTTTTCATTTTAGTGGCTAAAATTCTAAGAAAAATAATTAAAACTACAAGATCCTCTTGAATTATTAATGGAATATTAGCTTCACCACACACCAACCCTATTACCCATCAATAATTTTTTGATGATGTGATAATGATGGGAGAATCCTTAGTTTATGAAGCTAAATGCTTCAAGAAAATCCTAGAAATCTATGAAAAAGTGTTTGAGCAAAGTGTTAATTTCCTCAAAAGTTCATTATTCTTTATTAACACTATGGCTCCCTATAAGGACAAATTTATAGGATCATCAGGTCCATTATAAAAAATCTTCCCTCATCTTACCTTAGCATCCCTATATTTAAGGGAAATATGAGAATAGATTTCTAAAATCTCCTCATTGATAAGACTAACATAGATTGTCAGGATGGAAATAGAGTTTGTCATCTCAAGTTGGTAAACTATAATTACTTAAGATTACACTGCAAATTATACTTGTTTACTTTATGTCCCTATTTTTCATTCTAGGAACTGTGGTAGAACAAATTGAGTATATTTAGAATAACTTTTTGTGGAGGGGAAAGGAGGATAAATTCAAATTCCTACTTATTTCTTAAATAAAGCTTGTTTACCCTTAGCTAAAGGTGGACTGGGGCTCAAAAGGGTAAGATATATGAACCAAACCATTTTATAAAAATAATAGTGGATGGTGATCAAGGAAGATAATCATTATACTAGGATCATAAAGGCTAAATACTTGAATTCTAGGGAGAGTTATTGCTTTCTAGTGGAAGAAGGTCCAGACAATGGCTTTGTTCTCTAAAAAGCCTTGAAATCTAAAAAGTATATTCTCAAGAGGGGACTAAAATTTAAAATAGATAGAGGAAACTAAGTGTACTTTTGGGGGGGAACTTTGGATAAATCAAACATCTTTTAGAGATTTACCTCATGTAATGGGTTTGAGTGATAATTTTGAAAGGACCATTGGTCATAGCATGTGTGATTATTGGTAGGAGATTGATGGCAAAAAAAGGTGGAAGATTATTCACAAAAAAGATATGATCCCTCAAAAAAATTGTTTCAAGAATTAAAAATGACCCTTTATAACACTCATATCAATATCTTCCCCAAAGATGATGATCTCCTATGGAAGGTTGATCCCAGTAGGTTATTTTCTATCAAATCTAGATATCTTTTACTTTGGGATCAACAAGATATAGTGCAAAAATAGATATTATTGTGGGACAAAAATATCATCCCCAAGGTCAGTATTATATTCTTGTTGGTAGCTCATAAGAAATACTAACAATGGACAACTTAATGAAGAGGGGTATTCCCATCCTTAATAAACATGTTTTATGTAGACAAGAGGTTGAATCCATGAAACATTTATTGCTTTCATATTATTTTTGTTCTTCCATTTATCAATATTTATTTAATCTATCCACTTACACCTAGGTTTTACCTTGATCCATAAAAGATTTTATATACCAATGGAATGTTCCTTGGGATTACCTACCTTTAAAATTCTAGTGGAATATTTACCTTCCTCACATATTTTGGGGAATATGGATATCAAGGAATTGAATCATCTTTGTTAATTGAACTCTTAGCCTCTCGTTAACTTTCATTATCTTTTATTAAATAAAATTGGACAATTTTTTCTTGCTCTTTTGATGAGCCTCCCTCCTCCCACTTTTCTAAAATTATCTTCTCATTGAACCATGAATTTCATACACACCTTCACAAAAAGAGTGTTGAAAAATATAAAATAAAGTGAATTTTCCCCCTTTCCCAATGGTATAAACTAAACTTTAATGAAGTAGCTAAAGGGAATCTTCGACCTACATGAATGGGAGTTGTTATCTAGGATTTTAATGGTAACTTACTAAAATCTTGCATGGGACCCTTGAGGACCCAAAAAAACCATATGGTAGAAGCAAAGGCTTCTGTTTATGGAATTGACCTCATGGTTAATATAGGTCTAAATAATCTATAGGTAGAGGGAGACTTCTTCAGAATTATTAAATTTTTTAATACATCCTCATAACCATCCTAGAATATTACCAAAATAATTGAAGACTCTAAATATATGGTTACCTTCTTCAAAAAGATATCTAATTAATTATATGTATAGAGAAAGAAACACTATCATAGATAAAATGTCTAAATTATGGGCTCATAGTGGATCCCTCTCCCATTGGTGGTATCCCCTATAGATGTCATCCCTTTTATTGAGCTAGACAAAGTACAATCTAGTTGGTGATTTTATAAGGCCCTTCATTTTTTATTATCAACAAGGAAGGAGGAAAGCTCATACATGTAAGGAAATTATGACTCAATATCATTTTAACATCTTACACATTCAAATTTATTTTACCTTGATTTATAATTATTCACTTAGTTTAGCCTTCAAAATCACTTTTGATTCTACATCTAGGGTCCTAATTCATAAAAGTTGTAGTAGAAATAACTATCTAAATATGGGAGGTGAATGTGATCAAGTCAAGCCAATTTCCCATGTGAAAGTTAAGTAGTATGCTTATGTATGGAAGAAAATGGTTAAGGGTGGTCTTTCTAGCTACATGGAACATCTTGTGGGACATGATGTGGCATTATTTAAAGACTTTTCTCATGGATGGAATGATATATAAATTTGCATGTGGGGTTTGAGGCTTCTAGTCATGGAATAAGTTATTAGTGACATCATCAACATAGATTATTTAGGGGTAGTAAGTTTTTAAATATAAAAATAAGGACTAACTACTCAATGCCTTATACATCATATAAAAAAAGAATTGTAAATCATCTTCTCAAAAAGGGTTCTTTAGGGTAAACCTTCCCAAGAAATGGATAGACATATGTCTCCAAATCATGAGGTAAATCATCCTAGAAGGGAAACACATGGTCATATTTTCTTATCATTTTATGCTACTTAATACTTTTAGGGGCCATCTAATAAGTATTCTATTTTTATACTCAAGTCATTAGAAGCATGTGTCAAAAACTTAGAAGGATTTGGCCCAACATCATCCACCAAGGGCTCATTTTGATCCTAGTCAAAAGGGGGGAACCCCTTTGGGCCAAGGTGGTCTCATAGTCTATCAACATTAATAGTGAGTAGGAGGATTTTGATAGGGAGGATGAATTCTATTTGGAACTTAAAGTTCATTAGGAAATGGGCCAAAAAAATTTCTTTGGGTCATGGAATCCATAAGAATATTTTCACCCTAATGGAACTCAAAAGGGAATTCTTAAATCTATTAATATAAATACAAATATGGGTTTGGTATCTCTTAATTTAAAAATGAAAGCTAAACTATAATAGTCTATCATGAAGCTACAATCCAAATTGGCAGTTCAAAAACTCTTAAGCATGGAGATTGTTAATGAGTTCAACAAGCTCAAAAGTATGATGGTTATGTGAAATTTATAATTTGTTAAGGGTGGCCTTCAGTAAGAAATAGAGGAGGAAGTAATCATGGAGCAAACTACATAGGGTTTTAAACCTAGTCACAACTGTGAAGGTGATGGAGACAAGTTGGATACTGACTAGGGTAAGGAAGAGCTCAAGTCATTTGGGTAGAAGATGATGAGGTTGGGAATTGAAGCTACTCGGGGAATATGGAACCATAATATAAGTAAGAAAATAAATACCAAAAACATAGGGTATAACATGTTGGTCCTTTACTCTGAGCTTAAAGAATCAGACTAGTCTCATCTTGCATCTAGGTTCTCTATCATTTTCTTACTAGGTTTTAGTCATCTTTCTAGCTGAAGTCAATGGAACTGGTTGGTTTTGTTTGGTGAAAAACTATTTTTATTCTATTGGTATTTTCTTGAAGATAGTTTGGCTTATTTTTAAGGGAATAGGACCATTTTCATGTCTTTAACATATCTAACAAAAATGGAGTAGATAAATTTTCTCTAAACTAGGTCCATTTTTTCCTCAAATACTTCTTCCCTAATTTATTTCTCAAACATTTTGAAAATTTTGTGATATATGCCCCTCTTTTAAGGTGAAGGATTTAAAATCTTATGCCTATAATCACTCATTTAAAAATAATAGATTAAAGCACATGTATATAGCTAATACCATTAGAAAAATATAAAACACATGTATTTAGTGTAAAATATCTCATGTAAAGCTCTATAGTAAAATAGATACACAATTAACATGCTAAAAATTTCATAATTGCATATGATAGATAACATCATGAAAATCTCAATGTAAAATGTGTGACTATACAAAAAAATAATTTGTTTCATATAAAATTTTCATAGAATATGATAGATAGTGTCATGAAAAAATCAATGCAAGGGTGTGATGACTCTATATAAAATAAATTTAGGTATAAACAACACACCCAAATGTACCAAATGTATCCATTATAGGGATAAATAAACTAATTAAAAAAATATACACACATAGTAGTATGCCCCCATATATGTATGGTATAGACCATGGAAATTTATGCACTAATCAAGTATAACAAAACATGTGTGCATGATATAGATCATAACACCAAACATAATATAGCAATATGCATGATAAGTATCATGGAAATAGGCATATTATATCATAGTATATTACTCCCAACTTAGTGACAACATACAAGATGTGATGAAAATAAGATCCTCTATATACAAAGACACACCAAGACACATAAATATGCATAAGAATATAATGGCACACATAAGTAAAAAAAATGCACAGTAAGTAATCTAACCAATGTAACAATCATATGTAACCTCATAACATAAATATAAATGTTGTATACACATAAATAGTTTTCACTTTATAATTTCCTGATTATTTATCTTGCAATAACCTATTGATCTTCAATCTCCCTAAGTGTTATGTTTATAGTCATCATGGCATGAAGGAATTTACCAATACTCATAGCCATAGTACAAAATAAACATGTAATTTAGTTTCCAATTAACTCATAGTATACTAGAAACACCTATGATTCACTTTTATTGAACCTTATGAAACTGACCATATGTTTGATTTTTTGATACACCTGAGAGGAGAGAATCACCTAGGGAATTTACTCTCACTATACCTTATAAATTGGGGTTAGTGGGCTATATGCATGGTTATATTATGTATTTAATTCTATGAAACATTGGTCAAAAAATAATAAAGGAATGAGTAACTAGATTTGAGAGACCAAACTATCAATCAAATATTATTAGTACATCTACCTGATCTTGTTTTTTAAAAGATAGATAAATTTTTTCCCTAAATTATAGATTGTATTATCTAGATTGATAACATTATATGTTTTGTGTTATAACTACATAAAACACCTCAATACATTTATATATTTATTTGTAAAATTATCTAAACTTGATACAAATCCCTATGTTTCTTTTCATAACTACATTGACCAAATTAATCTAGTCTCATTATTTAGCATTCATTTAAATTGATTATATTAACCAAATTGATACAATCTATTTGATCAATTTTATACTTGATATAATGCATCAAACAACTTGATACCTTATATCATTTCCTATTATTATCTACTAACATACTCTATTAGACTCAACATTTGTTTCCTGATTACATCATCTAGATCGATATAGTTTTATTTTACTAGTATTTGTCTAACTACATCAATCAACTAGATATAGTATATTAGGATCATATTTTTCCCCTTTGAATTCATTATCTAACCCAATAAAATATAATTTTATGTATCTAAATTCTTAACTAAATTGGATTGGCCAATATAGTTTATTAAAAACATATTTCCTTCCATCATGCAATATGAATTTATCTATTCTGAATGAAAATAACAATAATATATGATGGCATTGACCAATTACCATAATAACTATAGATATAATTTTACATATACTATCTTGAAAAACAAATACATTATAAATTATCATGTGACAATAAAGATTAAAAACTATAAGCCACTTAGAAAATCTAAAACCCTTTATCCATTTACCATCATCCACACATGCCTATAGTAGAAGATGAGTGTGATATTGACTATACTTATGAAATGATCAAATACATTAATGACCATCCTAAACATGGGTAAATTGATTGTATTTTAATTAATTTTCTCATTATGGGCCTTCATGTCAATTTCCTCCTTCCCATATGTCTATATTTTCTACCAAACTTGGGGAATGTCATTGCATGGCTTCCCCCTTACTTTATTTCTTCACCATGTCTAGTATTTCTACTAACATGGTAGGAATTTAGTTGGAATACTCAAAGTAACCATATTAACACCTACATTAATTCTACCACTAGTGTATCTCAAACTTCCTCTTCTATCCCATAAACTATTGATAGTCAAAAAATCTTGTTACATGCCATGAACCAAATCGATACTTTCCAAACCACTAATCCTAATCAAATAATGAAAATTCAAAATGAAATTTTAAAATTTGAAAATATTCATTGACAACCTAAATTGGGAGTGAAAAACCCAAATTCTCCTACCTCCCCCTTAGAGAGATGCAAATGGAAATCTAATTTTGTAACCTCCACTTCTTAATAAATAAATTAAGCATCTTAAAAATGAACCATTAGTTCCTCAAATTTCAAACATCAACATAGTTGGTACCACTCCTACTATCACCTATAATATATTCATTAATCTTATTTTTAATTTTCAATCTTTCAAAAATATTTACAAATATTAGATTAAGCTAAACACCTTTACATCTGGATTGGTACAATCAATTCAAGTATAATACTAACTCTAGTTTATATGACTTATTTAACACATTAATTCAATAATTTTAGACCAATTTTCTCCTTAAAATATATTATCCCACTTTTTTAATTGAAAAAAATAAAACTCTAAAAATACCCAAGCCTTTATCAAGCATTGCAAAGACTTATCTAACAAGGTTGAACATAACATGTTAGAAGATAATATTTTCCATTTGTTTACCAATTATATCCATCCTAAACTCCAATAATTACTCATGAATCTCTCTCCAAAATCATTTAAATAATCCCTTGATGAAGAAAAACATCAATATTTCCTCATAAGATAATTTAAACCTTCCAAACATATGTAGGGAGATCACATGATTATGAAGTCTAAAAATAAACATGATACCAAGGTGTCATAAATACATATTATTACACACACACCATACATACCATTATCACTAGTGGATTTGACAAAGTGACACTTTCTCAACCTTACATGATAAGTCCCTTCTAGTATCCTCCCTCTTCTTCAGCTTACATAAACAATGTGGAAGTTCACAAGCCTATTTCCATAGCTAAAATTAATAAACATAACAATTATCTAGATAAATTTATCCTTTTCACCCTAATAATCATTAATATTATCACAAAAAAAATTCTAGTATCTTGCAAGTTAGGATCATTCCCATGAAACTTTTAGATAACTTAATAACTTTTATTTAGGTTTTATTATTGGTTCCAACTTTGATCATGAAGTTATGATCTAAGAATGCCAAAAAGTCTATGCCTAGTTAGATAAATCCCATTAATCTAAAGTTAATCATGAATATATCAACCAAGCCAATTATCTCCTTTCCATCTATATATATCCACTCCCTAAGCATAGTTAAAACCATAAAATTGATCCCAATCAACCTTATAATACCAATATTTTTGAATCCATGATTAACTGTCACTCCCCTAATAATGAATAAAACATTCTTAAAATGTACAAAATGAGGTGTGTAGTGTCATTCATTGATCCTAATACTCATTACACTCATATTCACAATCATAATTATAGGTTAGTTTAAGATATCTCATGACCTTATTTTGAGGATGTTGAGTATTAGGAAATCACCACTATTTTAGATCATATAAATATCTTATCCATATTGATTTAGTCATATGTTTCTATGATTATTCTTACTATATTATCCACCTTAATCCATTTTATTATTACACATATCCCTAGTACTAGTCTATCAACCACCTCAATACCATCTGTCAGTTCTAAGCTCTTTATTTTTAGTACATCAGCTAACCTAATTATTCAAATGTTTCTAGATTATAATCAAATATATAATACATCTTGAAAAAATTAGTTCCTATTTTTAGTCACATTCATAATATATTAACCATCTCAATATAAGTTAATATTATTATTCTTCATGTTTCTATTGAATCAAACAACTCAATATAATCTTGATGCAATATGTTCTCCTTGACTAATATACATCAGTCATGCCAACACTTCACATTTAATTTTATCATAAGTTTAAGTTCATTTAAACCCCTATTTTGTTTAATCTAAATTAGCATTATGCACCTTTATCTCAGTCATGTCTAACTCTTATAGGGTTTGATCATTAGAATCCTATTAAATAAATCTATAAGTCCCCCTCTCATATTATTTTTCTTTATCTCATTAGGAATTATCTAATTCATCAAAAATGATTGATGAAACTCTTCTTAAAAATGAGTATCACTTGAATTTTATCTATGTAAAAATAAGACACCTTGTCTAGGTCTGAGGATAGTATCCTTCAACATTATAAATAAATGTCCATTTAATTTGATGATACTATGGTTTATTATATCTAACTTAATTTTCCTATTACCTCCATGATCTCTAAATAAATATTAATTCATAAATATTATGCTACTATTTTCATTTTTTTTCCATACTCATAACATTTAATTCCATTGTGTCTTATTTGATGAAGGGTCTAACACATGTATGATCTCCCTCAAGTTCATAAAAACCATTAGATACTCTAATTTAATTTTAAGTCTACCTAACATATGTGTCAAATATTTAATAAAATATAAATGCAGCATCTCTATTATGTTTGGATTCCTATCACCATCCATTTCATTATGATTAGAGTTAAGGTCACAATTTTTAAATTTCCATTATATTATAACAATTTATTTGGTATATACTAGACTCATTTCATGAGAGAAGTCACTTATTTTTCATGCCAATGTGTCAAATTTCCCCATAAAAATGATATAAACAATAATTACGGTGAAATTAACCCTTAAGATTTACAATAATTCTAGGGAAATGACATCTTTAAAATACCCACCCTTGGAAATTTTCTTAGTATCAATTTCCTTGAATCTCAACACTTTAACTATATTTTTAGCTCTAACCAAAGTTATAATGATCACCCCAAGCTTTTGGACAACATAATAACTAACCTTTTAAACTCCAAAAATGAGTATATCTATGAAATCAACCTTAATATGAAAACATCATACCTTGTTTATAGTATAATATATTAGTTACCCCCATATTTATTACCTCAATCTAACAATAAACTAACTAATGAGTTTCATTATTCTATGGTAATTTTTAAGAATTTAGGTCCCAACTCTTCCTATAATGATAGATTTGTTTATTTCCTCCATATATACCTTCATACACATGATTATGATGATGGTGTATGTAAAGGAAAATTCAACTAGTCTATTAATCAATCCTAAATTGCAGAAGATAAAATCCTACTTACACTTCTTATTATTGATAAACTAGATATTCAGGGTCATGACGAAGATGGATCCACTAGACCTAGCCAAAGGATATATTATCATAATAAAATAACTATGGAGGGTTCTAAAGCCTCCATTAAAGTAAAACTATGAAATAACCCTAATTATGTCCTATATTTT
Organism: Torreya grandis; assembly: GCA_037957365.1. Taxonomy (NCBI): domain Eukaryota; kingdom Viridiplantae; phylum Streptophyta; class Pinopsida; order Cupressales; family Taxaceae; genus Torreya; species Torreya grandis. The sequence continues at coordinate 1,913,240 of JARHVA010000191.1, forward strand.
CATATTCATGAAACTAAAAGACAAGGAAAATAAAATATAATCTAGTGCTCATCAAAGATTCTAGCACAAAATGGGAATAATAAAGATAAAAATTAAACATGCATAGAATATATATACTCACATCAGTGCATAGGAAATTATAATGCATGGGAGAGAAGTAAAAATTCAAATTTATCTACCCTTAAAAAAAAAGAACAAAGTGAGGAATACTTACCTTTGAAGATGAATCCATTGATCCTCAATCTATCCCTTGTCCAAGGTGATTTATAATAGGTTGTTGTGGTATGTAAGAATAGAAATGATAAGTCATTTGTAAGCTACACAACTTCTCTATGTATCCATAATACTTATCTACAAGACAATATCCATATCTCCATATAAATATTGAAACCCCAAGAAATGTTCCTTAAATATAATGTAGATAAGCATATGTGTAATATAACATTATTATTATTATCTTCCCTATAATAAATGATGAAATGAATGTGAATATATAGCTGAATATAACCCTATACCTTTTTAAAAGTTTATCCAATACAGTCATTCCAATTGACTGTATATTTTTATTTATAAAAATAAATTAGGTCTTGGTCTAAGTTGACCAGGGGCTGACCTAGACACCAAATGAATTTTATCAATTAAATTATAGGGTTGATGGGGATGAAGGTGTAATGTAAACCATTGGAAATTGTTTTAGGTTTAGGAAGGGGCTACTGAAGGTATAAAATGACTAGAGGGTGAAAAAGTGGAGGCAAATCTTAGGAGAGTGTTATTATGAGATGGTTGAGTTGATAACAAGTGGAATTAAAGCGAAAATAATCTTACAAATCACCAATGGTCTTCACACCCTTTTTTGGTGCACCCTTTTAAGGAATTCACTCATAGATATTGAGACTCTATGGGTTCTTATAAGAGTAAAATAATTAGTAATTGATAATGTTTGAAAATATTATGTGTATACATATGCTTCACTTGAAGCTCATCACGTGTCACATAGGTGAAACATGGGATGGTTTTAAATAAAATAACATAGTAACACATAATGTTGAAGTTGAAAAAATTATAATAACAATAAAACAATATTAAATAAATGGACATAATTAAAAAACACATAACATTACTCACCTTAGTATTGTAGATAAAGAACGAGATCCAAGAAATGGGAATGTGTCCAATATATGTAACATTATTCAAACCCATATAAATTAGCAACAAACTATTTTTTATGTAAAATATACATGTAACATGTGAAAATATTATCGACAATGTCAGGATTTTAGAACACTTTATGGTTCAAAAATTGATCTAGTAGAAAAAAATATGTTATCAAAAGATAGAATATAGTGGTAAATATTTTAAAGGTAAATAAGTTTATATAGTAAATATAAATAAGGTGAAAAATAATTCATTTGTTATTTTTATTATTCTTAGAAAATAGATATTTGAGAGACCTAGTGCGATACCAGAGAGCCATCATGGTGAGGAGATGATAATTGAGATGGAAAGTATTCATAGAAATTGAAATGAGTAAAACATAGGTAAGTAATTATGAATATCAATTTTTTGAGTATTTTTATTTGAAATTGAGATGGATATATAAAATTTATTGGTAGGAAAAATCTAGGCACCAAAATTAACCCTAGGAAATTTTAAGTTAGACAATGGGTAGAATGGGATATTAGGTAGGAATAAGTTATACCAATAAATTCCTAAGGAATTTATGATGAATGGTCAGAAAGTCACCACTAAGAGGGAACAGAG